>BSBK01001029.1:17500-617500 GCA_027943335.1 Chamaecyparis obtusa
ATAACTCTGTGAACAAATGTTGTACAATCTCTCCCTAGCTTAATATGTTTAATCACTACATTACTAAACAACATTATAAAATACAGCTCTATCATTCTGTCGATATGATCTTTTCAACTCTCAAGTTCCTGCTTATGTTCTCTGTAACTGATCTTCAATGTTCTATTTCTTTCAGATTATCTCTCCCTTAGATAGTTCTCATTGGTGCATGTTTAACTTTTCTTTCATATTATTTATCTCTCCCTTTGACAACAATGCCAAAGAAACAAATAAATAATCAGCTCTGTAGTAGCTAAGTAACTCTTTGTTGTCCAATACAGTCTTTGTATCTCTGTTATACTGATATCCCAATCTGTTTTAGTTCTTCAAACTTAATCACAACCTTGAACATTATTCAAAGTGTGAACTATGCTGCATCAACATGTGTGATCTTCTAATAAGTTTAACCTAATGTAACATCCAAATCACATTAGTGACTAGTAGACAAGGGACGGACCCCAAATCTAGTCCTCAAGTATTCAAATGTGTCCTTTGGTAGAGGATTTGTAAATATATTGGCAAGTTGTACGTTCTTTAGATGTAACAAGTTCTAACATCACTTTCTTCTCTTGCACTTGTTCTCTTAAATAGTGATACTTAATTGATATATGCTTTGTCTTAGAGTGCATCACTAGATTCTTTGAAATATTAATAGCACTGGTGTTGTCATAGTATATAATCATCAGGTTAGTGGTTACCTCATTCATTCCTTCCAACACTTTCTTAATATATGCAATGTTTGAGAAATTAGTAGTAGCAGCAACATACTCTGCTTCAGCTGTAGACTGAGAAATACAAGCCTACTTTTTACTTGTCTAGGTTACAAGTCTTTCACCAAAGAAGAATGCTCCTTCGGTGGTGCTTTATCTGTCATCCACATTTCTAGCCTAATCAGCATCAGTATAGACCTTCAGTTTAAACTTACCTTCCTTCAGATACCATAGTCCATAATCCTCTATCTTTTTTAGGTATCTTAAGATTATTTTAGTAGCAATCATGTGTGATTCTCTAGGGTTAGCAGAAAATCTAGCAACAATTCCCACAACATGTGCTATATCTAGTCTACTGTGAACTACATACATTATCTTACCAATCATGGATCGGTAAAGTGTCTGGTTTACCTCAATAGTTTCATCTTCCTTTATCTATTTACATCCAGTAGTCATTAGTATTCCCATAGGTTTAGCATCTTCCATGCCAAATGTCTTTAAGACTTCCTTTATGTATTTAGATTGTGAGATGAATATCCCATCACTCTTCTGAATCACTTGTAGTCCTAGAAAGAATTTAATCTCTCTAAACATACACCTCTCAAAATCTTTTCTCATCTCATTAGCAAAAGATTTACATACATGATCTTGACCTCCAAAAATAATATCATCAACAAATATCTCAGTAATAATAATAGTGTCATCAGTATCACCTTTCATGTACAAATTGTTGTTCTCACTAGTTCTAAAAAATCCAATACTTAACAAGTAAGTATGCAGCCTTTCATACCAGGCTCTTTGATGAAGGGTGCTCCCCTTAATACCACAAGCACATAATAGAAATAGAGAAACAACAATAATAATATGCAAGAACAGAAAATTGGCTTCTTATTATCTCCACAAATGTGGAATTACAAACTTTCAGAATTACAATATGCAAAGCCACATGGGCATTCCCTTACAATATTCTATAGGACAAAGCCTTGAATCAATACCCAGATCTACTACATAGAACTGCCCTAGACAACACTACGGGCCTTCTTTATATAGGCAATTTCCACCGCCCGAGAAGGTTCTAGAAATTTAGCCCTTAGGGCTGACCAAACTTAGAATTATTTTATTTTACAATTTATTACATCAAAGTTGGCTCAAAATGAGTTTTGAAACCCAAACAGAAATTTTGAAGAAAAATTATTTTCTGCCATTTCAGGTGACCCAACTTCCGAAGACCATAAGTCATCGCCCGTTGACCCGATTGGCTATTATAACCCCATTCTGGAAACACCACGAAGTGCTCTACAGGCTTGACTCATGCAAAGCGCCTATCACCCAAATTTTCAACCTCATCCAGGGCCTCTAAAGCCTTCAAAACTGAGTTCAAAGTTTCTGTACCCTGCTGCCAATACCAAAAATTTTCAATATCTTCAAAACTACACCTGATCTAGCCATGAAACTTTGCTGGTAGGCTGATATGACTAAGATGAACCTCCATATGTAAAATTAGACATTCTGAGATCATAAGACCAACTTACTAAAAATAGCAAGTTTCCACAAATAGCAACTTTGCACAAGATAGCCCTTATTGAATACAAAAATAGAAATATTTTTGGGTGATGCAAGATTACTCTTACACCCAAGATGCTCCTGCATCAGACACCTGGGGTAATTTGAGAAGTGACCCTATCATGAATCAGGTGTGTAGAGGAAAACCAAGATGGTTAACCTCCTCCTTTGTTAGCCATGATGAATCTTCCACAGGTCATCCTTTCCATTTGACCAAATACTCTTCATATGTCATGTTCTTTGTGCTTCTACCAACACGACTGTCTAGTATGTCTTCAATCTCCTTGATATCTGAACTGGTTGCTGGAATACTCCACTGTGCTGCTGCAACCTCATCTTCAACACCTCCTTCATGATACTCTGTCAAATCTGAAATGTTAAACACTGGTGAAATATTCAGCTCAGTAGGCAATCATACCTCATATGCATTTCTTGAATCATGCTTCTTCAGTATCTTACATGGTCCAAACTTCTTCATTTTCAGCTTGTTATATGTACCAACTAGAAACCGCTCCTTCCGCAAATGAACCATGATTTCATCCCCAACCTGAATTTCCTTATGCCTCTTTTTCTCATCTACCTTAGTCTTATACTGCACATTCATCTTGGTAATATGCTTTATCACCTCCTCATGGATGTTCTTCAAATGTTCTACAAAATCTTCAGCTTCAACACTACTTATTTCTCATTTATCCATCTTTCTCAACTCAGATGAATTTCTTGGACTACTTCCATATACAATCTGGAATGGTGATTTACTAGTGCTCCTGTTGATAGAATTATTGTATGCAAATTCTGCCTGAGGTAAAATCAAATCCCATCCTGTTAGCTTATCTCCAACCAAACATCTCAACAGATTTCCCAAACTTCTACTCACCACCTCTGTTTGTCCATCAGTCTGTGGATGATGTGATGAACTGAACTTCAAATCTATCTTCAACTTCTTCCACAATGTCTACCAGAAATATCCAAAAAACTTAGTATCTCGATCTAAAACTATGGTCTTTGGAAAACCATGTAGTCTCACCACTTCTCTGAAAAACAATTCTACTACATGAACAACATCATTATTCTTCTTGCAGGGAATGAAATGTGCCATCTTCAAAAATCTATCAACTACTACAAAAATTGAATCATGTCCCCGCTGTGTCCTTGGTAAACCAAGAACAAAGTCCATACTGATATCCTCCCAAGGCTTCTTTGGTATAGGTAATGGCTGATACAACCTTGTATTCTACTTTACTCCTTTCGCCATCTGACATACTCTGTAACTTTGTACAAACTTCTTGACATCTTGCTACAACTGTGGCCAATAATATTTTTTACTAACCAAAGCAAGGGTTTTATCTCGACCAAAATGTCCAGCCAATCCTCCGCTATGCTTCTCCTTGATGAGATTCTCCCTCATAGAACTTCATGGAATGCACAACTGACTCCCTCTGAATAGCATATCATCCTGGATGATAAAATCCAACCATTTCATCCTGTCTAGAGTAATAGGTTCTTTACAAGCTTTTCAAGCTTCACCAAAATCAAGATCCTCTGGATACAAATTCTTGAGTTCCTTGAACCCAACCACTTCAATCTACATCTCTGTCAGCAATAGTTTCCTTCTGCTAAGAGCATCTGCAACCCTATTAGACTTTCCACTCCTGTGTTTCAAAACAAATGTATAACTCTGCAAAAACTCAACGCATTTCAAATGCCTCTGATTCAACTTTTCTTGACTATTCAAATATTGCAAAGCTTGATGATCAGTATACAAAACAAACTCCTTAGGAAGCAGATAGTGTCTCCACTTCTTCAATGCCTGAACTCTAGCATAAAATTCCTGATCATAAACATAATATTTTCTCTTGGCATCATTTAACTTCTCACTGAAATAAGCAATAGGTTTACCTTCTTGGCTCATAACAGCTCCTATTGCAGTACCACTAGCATCACAATCTACTTGAAACACCTTATTAAAATCTGGAAGTGCTAAAACAGGTTGTTCTGTAACTTTTTGTTTCAACAATTGAAAACTTTTTTCTGCCCCATTAGTCCACTTAAACTCTTTTCTATCCCCTCTCATTATTTCAGTCAAGGGTCCGCAAATACTACTAAAATTTCTGATAAACTTTCTATAAAAGCTAGCCAAACCATGAAAAGATCTTACCTCAGTAGCACTCTTTAGAGTAGGCCATTCAAGGATAGCCTATACCTTCTCTGGGTCCATTTTTAGACCTTCTGTTGAAACTACAAATCCCAAATACACTAACTCTTTCTTCACAAAACTGCACTTCTTCAAATTAATCAACAATTTCTCATCTCTCAACTTCTCAAAAACCATATGAATATGCATCATATGTTCCTCCAATGTCTTGCTAAAAATCAAAATATCATCTAGGTAAACAATGACAAACTTACCCAGAAATTCTTTCAAGACCTCGTTCATGAGCCGCATGAAAGTGCTCGGTGCATTGGTTAGCCCAAAAGACATGACTAACCACTCATATAGTCCTTCCTTTGTCTTGAAGGTAGTCTTCCATTCATCTCCTTCTCTGATCTAAATCTGGTGATATCCACTCTTCAGATCTATCTTTGAGAAATACATAGCCCCACTCAAAAAATCCATAATATCATCCATTCATGGCAATGGAAACCTATACTTGATTGTGATCTTATTTATTGCTCTAGAATCTGTACACATCCTCCACTCTCCATCCTTCTTTGGTGCTAATACCATTGGTATAGCATAGGGACTCAGACTCTCTCTTATCAACCCCTTCTGCAATAACTCATGTACTTTTCTGTTCAACTCTTCACTTTCTGCTAGTGTCATTCTATGTGCTGCCTTGTTTGGAAAACTGGCTCCTGGAATCAAATCCATCTGATGACTGATCTTCCTTACCGGTGGTAATCCATCAGGTACATTATTAGATACAATATCCTGAAACTCATTCAACAAATCTGCAACCTCTACAAGTGCATCCTCTACTTCTTCTTTACCAAATTTTGGAATTAAAGAAAAACACACATGATCATGCCTCATACTATCTAATAATTTTCTTTCGTCAACAAATGTTATTCTTGCATTACCACATACCTTTTCTTTGGTCTCCTTCAATGGCTTTAGCTTATGTCGCACTCCATCCTTTGTCAAGGAATAGGTATTCGCACAACCATCGTGTATAGCACGTCTGTCAAACTGCCACGGTCTACCCAACAACATATGACATGCATCCATAGAGATGATATCACATAGTACCTCATCTTGGTACCCACCGATCTTGAACTTTACCAGGCACTGTTCACTAACCATGACCTTGTGGTCATCCTGCACCCAGGCAATCTGATATGGATGTGGGTGTTTTTGTCTCTTGAGCTTCAACTTTGTCACCATCTCTTCTGACACCAAATTGTCAGTGCTTCCACTATCAATAATCATATCACAACATTTACCCTCACACTTGCATCTAGTGCGAAATAGGCTCCTCCTTTGTTCAGGTTCATTATCACCACTCAGCAAGACTCTTCTGTTAATTAGCATTTCTCCTCTTTTAGCATCTTCAAAATTTGATGATCTAGCATCTTCATCTACATGTGCAACTCTGGCCTAGCCTTCATTTCTCCTGTCTATTCTACCTCAGCACTAAGGACATTCAAATGCCCTATGACCTTCTTCTCCATAGTGAAAACATGTTCCATGGAAGCCTCCTCTTCCAGATCCTTGTCCTCTTCCTCTTCCTCTCTGATCTCTATTACTCTGATCTTGGAAATGATTGGAATTATTTCCTCTCTGGTTCTAACTACTACTGGCCTCATCCTTCTTTTTTGGATCTTCATTTCGGCCACCATATGACTGTCCACTAGATCTTCCACCACAACCTCTTCTATTTTGTCTGCTCTCAAACTTCTTGTTCAGTTTTTCTTCTACTTTTAGGGAAAATTGGTATGCCTCCTCAATACTGTTCATTCGAACCAGATTCAACTCCTCCTGAATGCTTGGCCTTAACCCATTAAGGTATCGGGCAACTTTCTCCTTATCAGATTCTGCATGGCCTGTTCTGATGAGGAGTCAATAAAACTCCTCTGTATACTCCTGAACAGATCTTCCTGCTTGCTTCAAACTTTGCATTTTCTTTAGTAGGTCAAGCTCATAATCAACAGGAATGAATTTTCGCTTCAATTTATCCACCATTCTATCCCATCTTGTGATTTTATCTTTCCCTCTTCTATTTCACTCCAATTGAATTTCTTGCCATCAGATCTTCGCATGACCTTTCAATCTGGCCTTCGCAAATTTGACCCTATCAGGATCCTCAACATCTTCATACTCAAAATATTCCTCACATTCATTGATCCAATCGATCAATTCCTCTGGGTTAAGATTTCTAAAAAATGTAGGAACCTCAATCTTAGGTCTTTTCCCAATCTTGGAAATCGCCCGAAAAAGTCTTTCTTCCTCCTGGTTCACAATTTTAGCTTCTCGTTCTTAATATTCTTCTTCAGCTTCATCCTCGCTTTCATCTCTGACATTAAGATTCATTCCTTTGCAAATCTCTTCTTGCAATGCTTGCACTTGTCTCTGCAGCTCTCTAACCTTAGGTGTCACAACACCAGCTCTTCCACCACGTTCTCTTCATGGAGGCATTTTCATGATGCGTCCTGAAACCCTAACCACGGTCCTGGTGCAAACTACCTCACAGTCGGCGATCTATTTACACACTCAAGAACTCCTTCTCTGATACCACTTGATGAAGGGTGCTCCCCTTAATACCAAAAGCACATAACAGAAATAAAGAAACAACAATAATAATATGCAAGAACAGAAAATTGGCTTCTTATTATCTCCACAAATGTGGAATTACAAACTTTCAGAATTACAATATGCAAAGCCACATGGGCATTCCCTTACAATATTCTATAGGACAAAGCTTCGATTCAATACTCAGATCTACTACCCAGAACTGCCCTAGACAACACTACGGGCCTTCTTTATATAGGTAATTTCCACCGCCCAAGAAGGTTCTAGAAATTTAGCCCTTAGGGCCAACCAAACTTAGAATTATTTTATTTTACAATTTATTACATCAAAGTCGGCTCAAAATGAGTTTTGAAACCCAAACAAAAATTTTGAAGAAAAATTATTTTCCACCATTTCAGGTGACCCAACTTCCGAAGACCATAAGTCATCGCCCGTTGACCCGATTGGCTATTATAACCCCATTCTGGAAATGCCACGAAGCACTCTACAGGCTTGACCCATGCAAAGCATTTGTCACCCAAATTTTCAACCTCATCCGGGGCCTCTAAAGCCTTCAAAATTGAGTTCAAAGTTTCTGTACCCTACTGCCAATACCAAAAATCTTCAATATCTTCAAAACTACACCTGATCTACCCATGAAACTTTGCTGGTAGGCTGATATGACTGAGATGAACCTCTATATGTAAAATCAGACATTCTGAGATCATAAGACCAACTTACTAAAAATAGTAAGTTTCCACAAATAGCAACTCTGCACAAGATAGCCCTTATTGAATACAAAAACCAAAATATTTTTGGGTGATGCAAGATTGCTCTTACACCCAGGATGCTCCTGCATCACTCTTGGTGCTTGCTTCAAACCATATAAAGCTTTATGTAATCTACATATCATGTCTTTGTTGTCTAGATCAACGAATCCATCAGGGTGTTCTATGTAGACCTCTTCTTCAAGTATACCATTCTAAAATGTTGACTTCACATCCATTTGATAAACTTTAAATTTCTTGTGTGTAGCATTTGCAAGTAGCATTCTAACTCCTTCCAATCTAGAAATAGGTGCAAATGTCTCACCATAGTCAATGCCTTCTTCCTGTGCATATCCCTTTCATACCAATCTAGCTTTATTTCTTGTCACCTCACCATTTTCATTCAATTTGTTCTTGAATATCCACTTAGTACCAATAACATTTTTATCTTTAGGTTGGGGTACTAAAGACCAAGTTTTGTTCTTCTCTATTTGTTCTATTTCCTCTTTCATTGCATTAACCCATTCTTCATTCTCTAATGCAACTTTCATATTTTTTGGTTCAAATTCACAAACTAGACATGTACCTTGTCTTTATTTGCTTCTTGTCTGCATACCAGCTTGTCTATCTCCCATAATTTGTGTCTCAAGATGATGTCTCTTGATAAAACTAGCCAGTACTTAGTTTCTTCTTTCTTGTTCATCTTGTTCAGGTTCATGTGCTTGCTCGGTAGCTCCATCTTGTTCATCGGTTTCCCTTTCTTGTTCCTCGGGGTTATTTTCCCATTGACCGGTTATCACAGGTTACGACTTTGGTAGATAATCAGAAAGTTCAATGTAAGTGAATCTACCATAGTCTTCTGGTTCTTTTCTACTTTCCTCTGTGTTCTTGTCATCAAACTCATCAACACGGACATTAGTACTTTCAATTATCTTATTTGTAACCTTATTTAGACATTTATATGCTTTACTTTTAGTAGAATATCCTAAGAATATTCCTTCATCACCTTTAGAATCAAATTTCCCATTTCTCTCATCTTTCAGAAAAAAAAACATTTTCTTCCAAATTTTTTGAAATAACTTATAGTAGGTTTGTGTCCAAAACATAGCTCATAGGGTGTCTGGTTGGTGTCCTTCTTTAGTTGTACTCGGTTAAGCACATATACAACTATATTGACAGCTTCCATCTAGTATGTTTGAGAAATATTCTTTTGTAGCATTAGTGTTCTTGGACAGTCAATTATTGACCTATTCCTTCTTTCAGCAATCCCATTCTACTGAGGTGTTCTCAGTGCAGAGACCTGTCTTTTGATACCATGCTCATTACAGAAATTAGTAAATTCATCAGAGATAAATTCACCTCCTCTATCAGATCTTAAGTATTTTAATTCTTTTCTAGTCTCTTTTCCTCCCTTTGCCTTATACCACTTAAACATCTTAAATGCTTCAGATTTTTCTTTTAAGAACATAACTGTCATCAATCTAGTATAGTCATCAACAAAAATAATAAAGTATCTATCACCATAATAACTCTAAGTTCTCATAGGACCACATAGGTCGGTATGAACCAACTTAAGTATCTTATTTGTTGAGTAGTCTTTTCTTTTAAAACTAGACTTAGTCATCTTACCCTTCTAACATTCATGACACATAGCATGATTAGGTTTTGACAAGTTAGGCAACCCTCTAACTCTTTTCTTCTTACTAATCTTGATCATGTTATCAAAGTTCACATGGCATAACCTTTTATGTCACAACCATGCATCTTCATCCTTCATTAATAAACAAGAAGACTGATCAATATCAAGATAAAATAGATTACCTCTCGATTGTGCACCAATTCCGACAAGTCTTCCTCCATCATCATAGATTTTTACCTTTTTGCTTTCAAAAAAAAGTCGGTGGCCTAAATTATTCAGTTGTGCCACACTTAACAAATTATAGTTCATTCCATCTATCTAGTATGCATTTTCACATTTTATTCTACCATTAATCATCAGTGAACCTTTACCTCTTACCATACAGGGTGCATCATTTCCCATCCTAACAGATCCTCCATTGTATTCATCAAGTAGGTCAAATTTCTCTACATCACTAGTCATATGATGTGTACAACTATTGTCTATGATCCATGTATCATTTCTACTTACTTTAGAGATCAGTTTTGTTTCTTCATGTTTCTCTTCTTCCTCTGAGTCATCTTTCATAGCAATAAATACTACTTCTACATCATCATCAATATCATATTTAGATTCAATATCTTCAGCTATGTAACATACCTTTTTCCCTTTGTCAGAGCTATCTCGGTCATCTCTATTGTTGTGTCAGTAGCCTCTGTTGACTCTTCTCCCATAGCTTCCTTTAGATCGATCTTTGGATCTATCATCATCTTTCTTGTTCAGACATCTAGCAGTGATGTGGCCAACTTATTTACAATTAAAGCATGCCAAAGGTAGCTTACCTCTATACCTTCCTTTACCTTTGGGTAACCTTCTAGCCATAAGAGCTTTGAGCTCATCAAGTTTATCATTGGTATCACTATCGCTATCATTATTCTTATTATTCCTGCTACTAAATTTACCAATCTTCAAAGAAGACATGAAAGTGGATTCAATAGATGGTACAACACTATTGTCAAAGTTATTCAATTCAAAATTTGTAAGCTTACCAATCAGCGTGTTAAGAGTAAGGTTGGATGTAGCTCTTGTTTCATGAATTATAGAGATCCTAATTGCATAAACTGGCAGTAAAGTTTTGAAAATCTTGCTTATCACTTTTTCATCCTCAATAATTCCATCTGGCCATCTAATAGCATGTACTACCTCTTTTAGTCTATTTGAGTATTGCACAATGTTCTCACCTTCTTTCATCTTCATATCATCAAATCGACCTCTTAGACTTTCTGCTCTGGCTCTTTTAACATTCAAATCTCCATTGTATATTAGAGTTAGTTTATCCCACATGGCTTTGGCAGTAATGCATCCCTTAATGTCTTCAAATTAGGCATCGGTATAGGTAGTAGCAAGTTCCGTCATAATAATATTGTCTTCATGCCTATCTTTCAATTGATCAAGTGTCAGGGGACCTGGTGTTGGTTCAATGTAGCCATTCTACATCAGTTCTAGTGCAGAATTCCCAATTCTAGATATGTGCAACTTCATCCAACTTTGTCATACTGCG
This sequence comes from Chamaecyparis obtusa, assembly GCA_027943335.1. NCBI lineage: Eukaryota > Viridiplantae > Streptophyta > Pinopsida > Cupressales > Cupressaceae > Chamaecyparis > Chamaecyparis obtusa. The sequence goes on from BSBK01001029.1 coordinate 28,488, forward strand.
AAGTTCTCTTTGTTCAGCTTTGGCACTTCCCTCTGATACATCTTGACATCTTTATGTTGGAGTCCTTAAAACTCTGTTCAAAGCAACCGATGCTCTAATACCAATTGTTAGAATAACTAAGAGGGGGGTGAATCAGTTATCCAATGTCCCAATTAAAAATGTATAATCCAAAACAAATTCTTCAACTTCTGCTACTCGGTAAACATAAAATATTTTCAATGTCTGTGCTTTTACCGATTATCAGTCTAAAACTTATAGTAGTTACTGATCAAATCTAACATGTAATATGCAAAGTATGATAACAAATAAATATCACAATCAACACATAACACAAGAGATTTAACATGGAAACCCTGTGAAGGGAAAAATCACCTAGGACCGGCAACCCAAAAATGTTCACTCTTATGAAGTGAGGTCAGTGAAGACCCAACCCTATTAAAGGTTACAAATAGACTGTTAGGTGTGACCTTGTTAGAGGATTTTAGACCAGAAGTTATCATCCAACCGGCAGTCACTCTGGGGTTGACAAGATAACAATGTTCACTCTATGAATGAAACATAAAAAGACTTTCTTAGCCCATTTGGTTAAGAGATTTGACTATGTACAATGGTTAAATATGTAACAGTAGATGATCTACCTTGATACAACTTCAATTTTAGTTTACAGATCAATATTCAACTCATACAAATCTTTTTGATCAATATATCACTTCAGATTCAACACTATATCAACTTACTATCTATCGGTAATTACTCTTTGTAGCTTAGTAATTGTTCTACAGTTTGGTTCTCACTAACCAGTATGATCAGAATGCATGAAAACTTGTTCATGTGATAATTCTATAGTATCTTCTTCTTCCAGCATCATTTCAAAAATGAAATCAATGTCTCTTATATAGATGAGTAAATCATTTTCTTTTTGTCCATCAGACTTTGCTACTTAATCTCATTTGTTGATTTTTCTGCTCTAACCTTCTTCAATTGATGTGTTAGTATCATGTTTCAATCTGCTCCATTAGATCTTCCTTGAGTTATGTTAGCCGTCGATCTTCATAACAAACCTTATCTGTTACCTAGATTTGATACACTTTCCATCTCATCAATTTATCGGCTAAACTAATCATTTAATTCCTTTCTGTTCTTCTTGGTTAACAAATAAATGTGTCAGTGAACACAAGCTCGGTTAACACTGTGCTTAGTATACACTACACTCCATCGGTGTATACTGGAATGCTTCATTTACCGACAACACTGCTTTGTGTCTTTTAGCTATATTCTTCATCATAGATGAATTCAACATAATAAAGTCAATATCATCAAGTCATAGACTCGTCAACAAGTTACTCAATGTATTCCTTATCCTCATCTAACATATACATCTTCAGCATGTAGATACTTTTGTTCTTCATCTCTTTCACCTTTCTTCAGATGTTTCAGTATAGTAACTTACAAGATAAGTACTATCAAGCTAGTTGACATGAATGACAACATAACATTGATTTAATCATCTTACATATCTAGTCAGCAACTCCTTAGTGATCTTTAGTCACATATTCTTCATTTAGGTTCTAAATCAGTTGTAGGTCATCATAAAATAAGATCATTTCTAGAGCTTTTTAAGCTAACTTTTATACACAATTTTGATAACACATTTATTTCATTTGGAAATTCTAATCATCTTTACTAGCACTCCAAATGTAACATGAAGGTAACATAATATAATTCCATTCCTCACACTAATATAACTTTAAGGAACAACTCCATTTTATTATTCAATGCACATAATTTACATTTACAAGATTCTCTACTATGCCAAATTTCAAGTGGTCTCTAGGAGAGAGGAAAGAGGAAGAAAGTTCTAATAATATAATCACAATACAATTTGACATTTACATAGCCTATTACAATCTAGTTCATCAAGCTTGAAGCCATACATCATTAAACAAACACTATGGGCCCATATCCAAGCTTTCTAAACCTCCTTAAAACCATCTAGCTTTCTTTTGAGAAATCTGCAAAACAAATCAAGAAGGCCATGGAGGCTCACCTCCCAACCTAGGCCATTTCATGGCCACCCCCGAGATAGGGTAAACTAAAGATGGATAGGGTTTAACACACATTCATCATGCACATAATCAAACAAAAACCAGTAACAAAACATGAACATCAAATTCCCTTTCGCAAGGCTAGCACAACATGAGTCACCTTGGACCCATATATAGTGCCTAACGACTTTAATGTGAAAATATATGTAATAATTTTTTTTTCATATATGAATGCATATAATAACACTTACCATGGTTGACTTGTAATAAAAAACTTAAGATATTTTCTATGTAAATTCTTTGTTAACTCAATCTTTAGAGTGAGGAATAATATTTTAAGACACTTATTTTTTAATTTAAATAATTGGCTAACTATTTAGAAGTCAATTAGATGCAATAAATATAGACTACCAGTTTACTCTTGACATAATAACTATGCCTTTCAGTTTTACTTTTTATTTTCTTTTATTCAATCCAAAGATTAATTTTTCCTAGTAATCTAAACCTTCAAATTTTATAAGCTTAAATAAATTTTATAACCTATCATTATCATAATGAAATTAAAAGTATCACTTGATCATCTGTACCTTTAATAGAGGTGTCCCTCAATCTTAAATTTTTTATATTTTTAATAAACCATTCACTAGTATAAATTACCAATTTTCTATTTTAATAAGATACTCCCATATTATGGTGTTATATTTATACTAACATTCAAATTGAAATTTATTAGTTCTACATGAAGTATTTGGAATAAAAAATTAAATCACATCTTGATTCTAATATGATTTTCTCCATATTTAATAAAATAAATCTTCAACTTATTTCTCAAGAAAGCTAGAGTTTTATAAAATGAAAATATATGTTATTATGAATTTCAAAAGATACAATGAAGAAAAAGCACAAAACAAAATAGAAAGATATCTATCATTACTTTCTGAACAAAATAATTTTTTTGATTGTATTTTTGTAAAGCCAAGTCATATATCAGAATAGAAACATCTCTATTATCATATTATCACATTTTCACTGATTTTATGAGAAAATAAAATAAAGTGAAAATCACATGTCAAAACTAGTAACAATTCTATTTTCATTTTTAGAATATGTAGTATTATGAAATAAAGTAAATATTCATTCTAATAGAATCATATGATGAAATTGAAATATTTCTATTATCATTTCTTGAATATTTAAAAGATAAAATATAATAAAGTTAACCTTATTAATTATCATCATTGTAATCATAAATTTTAATTCTATACTCACTCTATTTTTATTTTTTTTGCAGGTAAGTTTCCATTGACACTCTACTTAGGATCATCTCTTCTTCATGTTTCCTTGGAACAGTATAGATATGATCCCTTAGCATTGCAGGAATAATATATGCGAGGAGACAATCTGTCCACGCGGAAGAAAATGGATTCAACTACAGATGTTATCAGATTGTATTTTTTTATTTTTGTTTTAGCTATTAATTTATCTTACCGCTACCAATGTGCTGTGCAAGGATGTGATGGCCCAGTCAAGCTCAAAGTACATGAGCATTCCAAGATAGCTCGCAACTTTTTTCATTGAAGCATTTGAAAAAAAAGAAATTAAATCATATTCCAAAGAACATTTTGGGATGACAGTTGATAAGACACGCATTAAAATAATCTACCTCTTTTGTGTGTTGCAGGGATCAATCAGTGTGTGGTCATTTTCTACCTATGCCCATCAAATACTTTAGAGATTGAAGAGGAGGGACATCTACTGTGGACCAAAAAGAACAAGTTTTTGAAGTGTGCGATATCTAAGTGGTGGTTTTCAATCAAAGGGAAATGGATCAAAAACAAAATTGAGTTGTTATTATCATACCCAAAGTATGATCAATCATTGTCTAAATATTTAGAGCATGAAGCCTACTCATAGGTATGGGCCAATAAGAAAATAAATGTATCCTAGACATTGGGATTGTATGTGCTGTTGGAAATAATTGTCTAAAGGAAATTGCTACTGAAATTATGTATTATCTTTGATGTCACACAATGTCATAGTCCGCAGCAATCAGTTCCTACCGAGCTTAGTCGGTCTGCCAGACAGGAAGATTAGTGCTTACCGAGTCCACTCGGTTGTCAAAGAAAATTAGTGCCTACCAAGTTCACTCGGTTATCAAAGAAATTCAGTATTTACCGAGTTCAGTCGGTCGTCAAAGAAAATTAGTGTCTACCGAGTTCACTCGGTTACCAAAGAAAATTTAGTATTTACCAAGTTCAGTCGGTCATCAAAGGAAATTTAGTGTTTACCGAGTTTAGTCGGTTATCGAAGGTAAAGGATTGTCAGTGTTTACCGAGTTCCCTCGGTCTCCAAAAGATTTTAAAAGTTATGGTCACCGAGCACTGTCAGCCCTTGAAGGATTTTTGCAAATAAAGTTTGCTTAATTCAGCTAACTGTTATGCTAAATAATGATGATTTGACAAATCTAAAATCATATAAATAAAAGGTCAAATGTGAAAAATAAACAAGAAAACACAGTAGAAGATTTACAGAAGAAAAGCAGGAAAGGTGTATGTGAATTTGTGAAAGATGTTCAGATATCCTTAAGGTGAAGCAACGATTTATTCGATCAGGAAGGATCAGACTTATGGAGAACAAAGATCTATAATCAGCAAGGCAGTTGCATTATTATACAGGTCATTTTCATTGTTACCTTTTTATCATTGTAACAGTGAATTCTAAATCTCTTAACCGAGTTGGTTTAACAACCATATTGTAAATCCTCTAACAAGGTGACAATTCCATTGAATTGTTTTCAAGACCTCTTACCAGGCCACTCCTAGCAAGGTGATTAAATCCTCTAACAAGGTCACACCTAACAGTGTGTTTTGTAACCTTTTACCGGGTTGGCTTCTAACCGGGCATCACTTCAGAAAAGTGAAAATCAGTATCTAGATACATTGGTGGTTTTTCCCATATTGGGTTTCCACGTTAAATTCTATGTCTCTTGTGTTCTTAATTTCTATCTTAATCATATGCATGTGCTGATGAATATCTAAAGATAATTTTTCTAATACTTTCTACATCTTCAAAGTTACTGCAATCTATTTACCGAGTGCTAAAACAGATAATATTCTTTAAGATATCCTAAGGGATCTGGAAAGAAATAATTGTGAAGTGTTTTATGGTTGACTGATTCACCCCCCCCCCTCTCAGTCACTTCATCCATATTCCATGAATTGGTATCAGATCATTTGGTGCTTGCAGGAAGGGTTTCAAGGACCTAAGCTAAAGATCAGGATGTCTTACAAGAGGGAAATTCCAAAGCTCAATAGAGATAACTTTTCAGCATGGCAAGGTCTCATGTGACTTCATCTAGCTTCCATTGGTGATTCAGGATGCAAATACATTGATGAAGAATACACAATTCCTACTGGTGCATTAACTGTTGAAGACATTGCAGAGAAAAAGACTCATAACACCATGATGATAGACATTGCATCTGCTCTTAGCTATGAAGAATTTGATGATATTAAAGAATGCACTACTGCATATGAAATGTGGATGACACTGAAGAAAATATATGGTGGTGATGCAAATGTGCAAAGAGCCAAAGCAGAAAGCCTAAGAGGACAGTTTGACAAGATGAATATGAAGGAAGATGAAAACATTGCAAAATATGTTGAAAGAATCAAAGCAAGTGTAAGTGCAATTAGAGCTTCTGGAGGAACAATCTCAGATGAAACTGTTATAAGTAAGGTACTCAAAACATTACTCCCTATCTATGCAATAAGAGTATCAGTTATTCAAGAAAGAAGATGTGAAACAAACCACAATATAACTTTGGATGCTTTAGTTGGAAGATTGACAGCCTTTGAATTAGACAACTATGACAACTATGTTCCTAGTTCCAAAAATATTGAATCAGCATTTGAGGCCAAGGTTTCACTAAAGAAGAACAAGAAAATTAAAGAAGTTCAGTTAGAAAGTGAAGAAGTATTAGAAGAAAGTTCTAATAGTGATCTTGAAATTGTAGAAGCATTACTTGCAAAGAAGTACTCTAAAGGGAAAGGTAAATATAAAGGTAAAACTCCTTTAATCTATTTTTCATGTGAAGAAATTGGACATATTGCAGCTAGGTGCCCAAACAAACAAGTCAAGGAAGAGAAGAGAGGTCACAAGTACTATGGCAAAAAGAATTTCAAATCATTCAAGGATAAAGGTAAGAAAACATGTTTTATGGCTAAAGATTCTGATGATAGTGAAGAAGAAATTGTCTTTATTGCTATAAAAGATGAATTTGATGATGATGAAGATAAGATGGCACTTATTTCTCATATAAGAAAAGATGATATTTGGATAATAGACAGTGGATGTTCACACCACATGACTGGTGACAAGATAAAATTTGAATATCTAGAAGACTGTGATAGTGGCAATGTAAGATTTGGAAACAATGAACCTTGTTGTATAAAAGGAAAAGGAAGAATCTCATTAACCAAAGAACTCATATGTGATAATGCTTATTGGGTTGAAGGACAAAAACATAATCTTCTAAGTGTAGCACAGCTAATCAACACTGGTTTCAAGGTTGAATTCATGAATGGTCAAGCAAGACTGCTAGATGAAAAAGGAAAACTCATTGGATCAGGCAAACAAACAAAAGGTAACTTATTTTATCTTGATCTCAGTGAATATTCATGTTTTATTTCTCAAATTGAAGAAAGTTGCCTATGGCACAAAAGGTTATGTCATGTGAATTTTGATAACATGATAAAAATAAGCAAATTCAAGAAGGTTAGAGGCATTCCTACTTTGAAGAAACCTGATACTGGTCTATGTAAGAATTGTCAGATTGGCAAAATGAGTAAAACTAGTTTCAAGAGTAAGAACTATCAGTCTAAAGAAATTTTGGAAATTGTGCATACTGATTTATGTGGACCTATTGGAATACAAAGCTATACTGGAGATAAATTCTTTATTCTTTTCGTTGATGATTATTCCAGAATGATGACTGTTATGTATTTAAGAGAAAAATCAGAAGCATTTGAAAATTTCAAATGGTACTTAGCAAGAGTGAAAAAGGAAACAGGGAAAAGATTGAAATGCTTAAGATCAGACAGAGGTGGTGAATTCATCTCCCATGATTTTAACAATTTTTGCATTGAAAGAGGAATCAAAAGGCAGGTATCAGCTCCTAGAACTCCTGAGCAGAATGGAATAGTAGAAAGAAGAAACAAATCTATTATGGATTGTGCAAGGACTCTAATGATAGAAAAGAACATCGCTATAAAGTACTGGAAGGAAGCTATCAGCACTGCAGTTCATACCTTGAACCGAGTACAATTGAAGAAAGACACATTCAAAACTCTTTATGAATTATGGTATGGCTATAAACCTAATGTAAGTTACATGAAAATATTTGGTAGCAAGTGTTATATCTTAAAAGAATCCAGAAGAAATAAATTTGATGTGAAAAGTGATGAAGGAATATTCGTAGGATATTCTAGCAAAAGCAAGGCATACAAATGTCTGAATTTATCTACTCACAAAGTCATAGAAAGTATACATGTAAAATTTGATGAGTTTGCAGAAAAGATTGAGGAAGAAAGAAAAAGGGAACCTGAGAACTACAGAAGATTCATTTACATTGAACCTGAAACATTGGTAGACACAACTATCAATGAGGAAACTATATCAACCGAGTCGAGCACAGTTACCGAGTCACAAACCGAGTCATAGGAAGAAGTTCAAACTAAGTCACAGGAAGAAATTCAGACCGAGTCTCAGCCTGAAGTTACCGAGAAAATATCTACCGAGCCCGAGCAACCTGAAGAAGAGATCCTAGAAGACAACAGGATGACTCATTCAAAAAGCAAGGAACCTATACTAGCCAAATATGTCAGAAGACATCATACACCAGATCAAATTATTGGAAACAAATCAGATGGTACTATGACAAGAAGCAAGCTAAAAGGTACATGTCTGCTTAATGATTTTGAACCTACAAATATCAAAGATGCATTGGAAAATGAAAGTTGGATTGAAGCAATGAATGAAGAATTAGAACAAATACAAAAGAACAAAACATGGACTCTTGTACCTAGACCTAAAGATAAGAATGTAATTGGAACAAAATGGGTATTCAGGAATAAGCTGAATGAAGATGGTCAAGTATCTAGAAACAAAGCTAGATTGGTATGTAAAGGATATTCTCAAGAAGAAGGTATAGATTATGGAGAAACTTTTTCTCCAGTTGCAAGATTAGAAGGTGTAAGAACTCTACTTGCTTATACAACACACAAAGGATTTAAGGTATATCAGATGGATATAAAATTTGCATTTCTCAATGGAATTCTTGATGAAGAAGTCTACATTGAACAACCTGAAGGTTTTGTTGATCTAGATAAAAAGGACATGGTCTGCAGGTTACACAAAGCATTGTATGGTTTAAAACAAGCTCCTAGAGCATGGTATGAAAGACTCCATAACTATTTGATTCAGATTAATTTCAAAAGAGCAAATGATAACAGCAATCTGTATATTAAAGAAGGACCGGATGACAAAATTGTATTGGCAGAAATATTTGTAGATGATCCTATATTTACAGGGAATGAGGATCAGTGCAAAGAATTTTCAGAGAAAATGAACAAAGAATTTGAAATGTCTATGTTTGGTTTAATAAAATTCTTAATTGGTCTTCGAATTCAGCAAAGCAGGAATGGTATATACATTACTCAATCCAAATATATTAAGGAAATACTTAACAAGTTTGGTATGGAAGATTCAAAACCAGTTGGTACACCCATGTGTACTAGACTAAAACTTACCAAAAATGATGATTCAAAAGAAGTTGATCAGACCCTATACCGATCTATGATTGGAAAATTGCAATATGTAGTACATACAAGACCTGATATTGCCTTAGCAGTCGGTATAGTAGCTAGATTCTCAGCAAAACCTAGGGAAAATCATATGATGGCAATCAAAAGAATCTTAAGATACTTAAGAGGAACTGAAGAATATGGTTTGTGGTATAAATTTGGAGGCAATCTAGACTTAAAAGTGTTTACTGATGCTGATTGGGCAGGGAACATTGATGACAGAAAAAGCACAAGTGATGGAGCATTTTTTCTTGGAAAAAGACTGGTATCCTGGACTAGTAAAAAGCAGAATTGCACATCTCAATCCACAGGTGAAGCGGAATATGTTGTTGTTGCAGTAAATTGTTCAAATATTGTTTGGTTTAAATAGCTATTAGAAGGTATGAAGGTTGAAATCAAAGAACCAGTTGTTATATTCTGTGACAATACCAGTGCAATAAACATTTCAAAGAATCCAGTGATGCATTCCAAAACCAAGCACATTGCTATTAAATATCACTTTGTCAGAGAATTGGTGTAGGACAAGGAAATCGGATTAGAATATATTCATACAAAAGAGCAGATTGCAGACATTTTCACCAAACCATTACCTAAGGATGCATTTGTGTATCTAAGAGGTAAGTTAGGGGTCATTCCCCTATCCGAGGCTCACTAAATACAGTTTTAGTGATGCATCAACTAGAACATGATTGAAAATCAACCTGTTGATGCAGCATATTCAAGGAATCATTGCATATGAATCAGTACTTGAGGTACATTATTTTACACCAGTATTATGTGAATTGTCTTTGGCATGTGTTGTCAAAGAGGGAGTGTTTTCTATGTCTTTTCTATTGCTTCAAGAAATTTTCAATAGTCAGAAGGAAGAATTTTTAAGAAAAAGGAAGTTTGCTGACAAAGGGAGATTTGAATCTGAACCGAGCTAATTCTTTCAAATTTCTTATGCTATGACATATTGTGTTGCCATCAATGCCAAAGAGGAAGATTGTTGGAAACAATTGTCTGAAGGAAATTGCTACTCAAATTATGTATTGTCTTTGATGTCACACAATGTCATAGTCCGCAGCAATCAGTTCCTACCGAGCTTAGTCGATCTGCCAGATAGGAAGATTAGTGCTTACCGAGTCCACTCGGTTGTCAAAGAAAATTAGTGTCTATCGAGTTCACTCGGTTATCAAAGAAATTCAGTATTTACCGAGTTCAGTCAGTCGTCAAAGAAAATTAGTGTCTACCGAGTTCACTCGGTTACCAAAGAAAATTTAGTATTTACCGAGTTCAGTCGGTCATCAAAGGAAATTTAGTGTTTACTGAGTTTAGTCAGTTATCGAAGGTAAAGGATTGTCAGTGTTTACCGAGTTCCCTCGGTCTCCAAAAGATTGTAAAAGTTATGGTCACCGAGACTGTCGGCCCTTGAAGGATTTTTGCAAATAAAGTTTGCTTAATTCAGCCAACTGTTATGCTAAATAATGTCGATTTGACAAATCTAAAATCATATAAATAAAAGGTCAAATGTGAAAAATAAACAAGAAAACACAGCAGAAGATTTATAGAAGAAAAGCAGGAAAGGTGTATGCGAATTTGTGAAGGATGTTCAGATATCCTTAAGGTGCAGCAGAGATTTATTCGATTAGGAAGGATTAGACTTATGGAGAACAGAGATTTGTAATCAGCAAGGCAGTTGCATTATTATACAGGTCATTTTCATTGTTACCTTTTTATCATTGTAACAGTGAATTCTAAATCTCTTAATCGAGTTGGTTTAACAACTATATTGTAAATCCTCTAACAAGGTGACAATTCCATTGAATTGTTTTCAAGACCTCTTACCAGGCCACTCCTAGCAGGGTGATTAAATCCTCTAACAAGGTCACACCTAACAGTGTGTTTTGTAACCTTTTACCAGGTTGGCTTCTAACTGGGCATCACTTCAGAAAAGTGAAAATCAGTATCTAGATACATTGGTGGTTTTTCCCATATTGGGTTTCCACGTTAAATTTTGTGTCTCTTGTGTTCTTAATTGCTATCTTAATCATATGCATGTGCTGATGAATATCTAAAGATAATTTTGCTAATACTTTCTGCATCTTCAAAGTTACTGCAATCTATTTACCGAGTGCTAAAACAGATAATATTCTTTAAGATATCCTATGGGATCTGGAAAGAAATAATTGTGAAGTGTTTTATGGTTGACTGATTCACCCCCCCCCCCCCCCCTCTTAGTCACTTCATCCATATTCCATCATGTGCATGCTCTTTTGATATTTATAGCTTATTGTATTCCAAACTATGAATTCAGAACTCATCATTCATCTCATGATTAACAGGAAATGTGATTTTCTCAGCATTTAAAATTGTGTATATTCAGTAGCATCTCCTTGCTCTCTTTATTATTTTAGTTTTAGCATGTCTTATAATCTTTAAAAAAAAAATAGAGAGCATAAACAAGACAAAATTGCACCTTCATTTTGATAGCTATATAATTTAACTCTTTCATTCACATATGAAAATATATATAAGAGTTTATGTGTTCATAGTGAGATATACACCGGATTTGAAAAGTGTTCCCCAGGAAACAACTGAATACATACTTAGATTTTTTTCAAAGTTTAATGTTCATGGAAAACTGAAGTATTAATATATTCTCTATTTTTCTAGACAATACACTACTGAGTTTGAAAAGGAGCTCAGATTATGTCCTTACCCTGCAAGGTAATACCTGCAATTTATCCTACTCAACCAATGCTCTAGTGTTAGAAACTAGTAGGGGGTTTTACTTTGTAGCCACCTCTTAAATCACTTTTATCATTTCATCTTTCTTTACTATAGCATAACAGGAGGCGTTCAGATAGTATTCACACCACAATAAGTTTCTTTTATTTGTGTCTCTAGTAATGATAATTCTCCTATTATTCCTTATCCGCTCTGTATGATTAGACTAACTGATTTTAATTGTCTGACATCCAAGATAAATATATGTATCTTCCTTCCATGTATATAGATTGATATTATGTGTTTATAAATGGTTTTTAATACTCATAGCATTATTTATGGATCTAATAAATATATATTGTAGCTTCATAAGTTCTGCACCCCATATAATGAGCAGATGACCTTACAAATTATTATTTCAACAACACATTTTATTTTTATGCATCATAGATATTTATATCTATATTTTAAATGCGTATTACAGATCTACTTATATACAAAATGTTAATTTTCCCTGGAATAATCTAACTATGATTTAGTGGTTTTGGCGGACAGAGTACATAGTTTCCTAAGATTGTCTGAAGCATGAGGAAGCCATTTGTAAATTGACGCCAAGAAACTAAGTGATTTTTTTTAAGGAAAGGTATCCCTATATTCATAAAGCCTTTTATTTTATCTTAATTTGTTTAATTTACCTTGAAATTACATAAACAGATGAGGAAGCATCATATTCTTTAAGTTACTATATTCATTAAGATTTTACATCTTTCGTAGCCTTGTAGTTTGATATATATGCTTATATGTTACATGTTTTTCTGCGCGGATATTCAAAATAAAATTTATATGTAGGGACCCGATAGTTTAAAATACTAAGATCTTTCCTTAAAACCTAAAGTAAACTTATCATAATATATCAATCAAAGTAACATAGATTTCTGATAAATAGTTTTATGTTTGGAGATTAATGACAACCAGCCTCCTCTTGTATGTTCCTTTCTTACATTACCATATACAAAATTCCCTACTACTCATCATTAGATTAGCCAATAGAAATAAATCTACAAGGGGCTTGCTTTTACACTCAAATAAAGAAAACTATATATCATTTCTCTTAAGCTATTATTTTCAATTCTATGCATTTATTTTGGAATAAAATAATAGAGAAATGATAAATGAAGGCTTTCTTTTAGTACTATTATAGACTCATACAAGTAGATTGTCTTTCATCAATAATGAGTCTTTCAAGCTCCATTATTTAACAACCATATGATCATAAAATAATTTCATCAATGATAAAAAAAAATAGAAAAGACTTGACTTTATCTATTATTATAAAATGATCTTTTAACCAAACTCTTGGTGAGCTATATCATAAACTACCATTTAATCTAGCACATAAATTTCATGAAATACTACATATGGATGAATATTAACAACTTGCTCTCCTCCCATCCAAATGACATCATGAGACCCAAGGGTCCTAGGCAACCCCCAAGCAAGGATATGGAGCACTATTATGATTCCTGATGAGGGATTAGTTTCCATATCACATTTACTCATGTCAAAAAAAAAAATTTCTAGCTCTCTATCTAACAACTACCTTCAGACACAATACATGAACAATAAATCTATGACCAAAACCAAGCATATCAAGGGAGAAATGACTTGTCTCTCTATTACCATTATCTTGACCTCCAAATCCGTATCCAAGATCTACCATGCTTCTCCCCTCACTATCTCATCTTCTTCCACAATCCATAAGTTCTCCAAAAGGAGAAGTGGGCAATGGACTTATCTTCAATCTTCCCAAGATTTATAGGAATCTCTTCGCTATAACACTCTCACAAAGGTCCTATCTCCTCAGCTTTTAAAAAGTGACTTTTTGAAGGGTCATATCAAGTCCCAAGGACAATATCACATGTTTTAAAGGTCCCCAACCCTAAGGTATTGACCCTAGGGACCTATTTTTGCACAAGGATTCATGAAATTGACCAAACAACATCATTTAATAGCCCATACAAGGGTCCATACGAATTTTAACCTAATACAAGAGCTTCAAAACCCTAACCTCTTTACAAGAATTCTTAACACAATAAATTTGACCCTTAGTAATAACTCCTAAAGCATGATAAATATATTTCTTCATTCTCAACTATAGAAATTGAATTATTCCTACAACTTCTTCATGGGGTATTTTATTTGGTGTCACCGTCTCTGCATCACTTTATCTACACATCACCTTTCCTGTATTATAAAACCACAAGTATAATTAGATTGTCATAATATAGGTCATTTTAGTTGTTTATCCAATTTTCAATAATCATAATTTTGAATTATTTATTCATCTATTTTACACAACTGTGTATTCAAATCATATAAATATTTCATATGTATATATATGATCATCGATTGATATTTGTCAATAAAACATATGGCAAATTTAGATATTACAATCAAAATATAAGTACATGTGGAGATAGAAAGAACATCAAATGAAATAGTCTCACTACCACTATATTTCCATTTCAATATGATTCATATTTGATAATTTAGGTTGGATTAGTATTTTAGGATGTGGGGTCTTATATCCCCCTCCCCTTTTCTTTGACTTCCTCTTGGAAGTCACCCAAAATTAGGGGCATAATTCCCCTCCTAAGATCTTAGTTAAAATATTTAAATTATATGATATATTTATGTCATTAACATAAGAAATGTGATCATTCCAAGTAATATCGCCTAAGGTATCATTGTGTTAAATAAGTTTTCATGAGAGTATATTGATACATTGATCTCTCTTCCCTTGTACAAAATATATCTCAATTATACCCCAACATCACTCTTGATGTTGGTACATTTTAAATTTCAATATCATTGTTTATTAATTTGAGATTAAGCTATTTAATACATGCCACTTTTGTTAAGTCTTTTTTTATACTTATTCCTCATTGTACTCATTGGTAACACTATAATATTTACATAATAATATCATAGATTGGTTTTATATTACAGTAACATATACAACACAACACAAGGGCTTACGAGGATGATCATCCATAATATTAATGGTGTAGGAAGGGATTATATGATGAGGACCTCTAAGAATCCCCTCTATCCTCAAAATAAAAGAACAAGATTCCCCAACAAATTTCTCCCACATACAACCTACAAAGAGCATATTTTTCCAAAAAAATTCAACAATAAGAGCCTCAAAAATTAAACATAAAATCCAAGATACAAAATTTTTGAAAAGAAGGATTCAATAAAGTTAAATTTCCAGAGTGGCCGCATTTCTCAATTTAAATCAAGTAAAGGCATATCCTTGAGGCAGTTAGGATCATTAAAATATAATTTAGCTAAATAGCCCCAAATAAATTATATTGTTGGTACTATCAAAAGAAATAATAAAAATTCTTAATAAAAGAACTAAATTGTAGCCCACATTCTACTAATAATTGCACATTAAAAACACTATGTGACGTTATTACGACCACTAAGAGGGAGAAGGGGGGATTAAACATACACATAACACAACAATATTGAAACAAATAAAAAAAATTCCCTTCCAAAGACATCCACCAAGTCACTAAGTGACTCAACAATGGGTTGAAGGTGGACCAAGTATCCAAGAGGAGAATGTTGGTTCTACAAAGTACAAATGCCTTCACAAGGCATATAACCCAACATCATTTTGTCTATTTCTTAAGTCAATAAAAATACCCTTATGACCCCCAAGGCTACAAGCCAAAACTCCCCTTATGACCCCCATTTAACAAAAATATAGCAGCAACAAGGACCCCATAATCCTTGCTTATCCCTCTCTTCTTAGAAGAGAGACTCTACACTCTATGGACTATCGCAAATCGCTTCATCCCCAAGGCTACTCTTCCCTCCCAAGGGTGAGTTTGGCCTTGAAATCCCCCAATAAAACATAAAATACATCAACACATTTACACAACATGAAACGAACAACACACACTTAACCCAATATTTTTCATAAGAACAACACTATTACAACATTTACAAGTACATTTATTTTGTGAATAAAGAAATGACAAGAGACAATACTACCAACACAATAAAATCACAAGAACATCTACTAACTTAAATAAAAATGTGAACATTTACATCATCACATTTACTAGTTTACTTCATATCACTACACATGTTTTCACAATGCCCATAATAGTTTCACATATAGATTTACTTCAAACATCCCCACAAGCATACCACTTTACATCAAAATAAGGGTTATTTATTTATTTTTTATATTTTTCACTAACATGGTATAACAAATCCCTTATTTTCTATGGTAGTTTCCATACCTACTCATTTCAAAAAATAGAGAGAAAAGAAATATAGATATTTTACAACTCATTTACCTTCATACAAACATAGTTCATCTCTAAATATTTGAAATAGATCCCATTATACATTAGAAATAAAGATTTTGTCACATAGCTCCTACTATCTTTATAAGACATAAGAAACTACACATGGGTAATTTCATAACAATATAACCCATTATCATATACACAAGGTTCTACTAACTAAACACCAACAAATAAAATGATATCACATAGTATGCTCAGATTATTCATGCTCTTTTATTTTTTAATGTATACTATTTCAATTGATTTTATTGAGGTCACAAATTTTTTTTCTTAATTAAATTAGTTTGTTTCCTTTACTTTCAAAAACAAAAACTACAAAATAAGGTTGCTGATTCGTATTAATCCTTTTTCTACCATATACAAGGACATGAAAGTTTTAAAAGTTATATTTTTACCCCAATGCTTGTATTTTCCTGACCAAGCATCTCAATAAGGCTTTTCATATTTAATTACCAAAAGACTTCTACTTTAACATGCATCATCTTGATTTTGCTATCGTATCATAGTTGTTAAGCAATGAGACTAATATGTTTATTAATTTGATGCTATATTCTTTAAAATCCCCTTAGTACCAGGTCCAAAAATTTCTAGGTAGTAAAATTTCCATTACTTTATCTAAATTGGTCTTGTTTTTTTTGTTTGTTTGTTTATTTTTATTTTGTTTCCATTCAAAAGAAAGGTCCTTAATTGATGATCATTTTATCATCCAAGTAAAGTAATTATCTTTAGCATTTTATGCATTTAATACAAGAGTTATGCTCTATGCTAAGTCATTTCTTTACATTGAAAGGGTAAATTCATGCATCAAGATATAAGATTATCAATCATTTCTAGTGGTACATATTTTCTTACAATATAGTTTATTGGCTTTTAATATTTATGAATATATTTCTAATTTCTATCTATTTATTTATTTATTTTTATCACATGATTGTATTAGGATAATGATATCTTATACCATATACAAGGTGGGGATATGAGGTTATAATGTAAGCATATGAGGATATGAGGACATAAGCCCTATGATTTATTCTTCATGTAAGAATTAAGAAAAATCTACTATAATCAGACATATGCCTATTAAATAACCATATCATCTTAAGCCCTTATGTTATACTTGGGATCATGAAGAGTTTTTTTGTTTTGTTTTTGTTTTTGCTGTTGTCTTTAACTTCATTTATTTATCTTTATCTATGCATCTACCTTTATTTCCACAACCATATCTCTAAAAGTTACTAATTAGTCCATGTTTCTTAAGATCATAGTACAAAGCATATGATTATAATATGTCTGGACACTCATTGATTACAAAATATGAGGTTTGAATAGCTACCCTTTTAATCCTATTATCAATTTATGGATTATACTATTACTTAATTGATCAAACATAATGTTGTCATTATAAAGTCACTCCTTTACCTCATGTTATCAGTTTGATCCTTATAAAAAGGCTTGAGAGTCACTTTAATCCTCTAAATAAGCTAGTGTCTCATTTAATTTAGCCAAAATGTTTTATTTAATTCATTTCAAATTAAGATCAAAATTTCATCAATATTTATCACCGTCTATTGTTACCTTCTTGAGCTATTTACCTAAGTTTAAATCATCATAATAAATTTTCAAAATTTATTTATCAAAATATTTTTGTATACCTTATTTAACTCGTAGCAAGCAACTTGAGAGTATCTAAAGTAATTAATGGACCCAAGCAATTCCCTAGTGTTGCAACCCTGCTCTGATACCATTTGTAGTGCCTAAAGACTTTAATGTGAAAATACATGTAATATTTTTTTTTTCATATATGAATGCATATAATAACACTTACCATGGTTGACTTGTAATAAAACACTTAAGATATTTTCTATGTAAATTCTTTGTTAACTCAATCTTAAGAGTGAAGAATAATATTTTAAGACACTTATTTTTGAATTTAAATAATTGGCTAACTATTTAGAAGTCAATTAGATGTAATAAATATAGACTACCAATTTACTCTTGACATAATAACTATGGATTTCACTTTTACTTTTTATTTTCTTTTATTCAATCCAAAGATTAATTTTTCCTAGTAATCTAAACCTTCAAATTTTACAAGCTTAAATAAATTTTATAACCTATCATTATCATTATGGAATTAAAATTATCTGTTGATCATCTGTACCTTTAATAAAGGTGTTCCTCAATCTTAAATTTCTTATATTTTCAATAAACCATTCACTAGTATAAATTACCAATTTTCTATTTTATTAAGATACTCCCATATTATGGTGTTATATTTATAATAACATTAAAATTGAAATTTATTAGTTCTACATGAAGTATTTGGAATAAATAATTAAATCACATCTTGATTCTAATATGATTTTATCCATATTTAATAAAATAAATCTTCAACTTATTTCTCAAGAAAGCTAGAGTTTTATAAAATGAGAATATATGTTTGTTGGAGATTTGCTAGCAGGCCAGTACTGACTGTATGTTTGTCATTGATGACAACATATGGAAAGTAGCATGCATGGAAGTCTTATGCAGTAAGCCTTCAGTATATTATGCTTGGACATGATATCAACATGATATCATGGGTGCAGAGGTTAACTGTAAGTACAGACAGTTATATAGCAGCTTGTGTTAGCAGTGTTCTTGACAGAGTTACAGGCAGTGTTCTGTGTATGGTTTTCCATACAATTGTCTTATGGGCATGCTCCCTAGGATATATGTTGAAGACATGTTAGTGATGTTTCAGTTATGAATGCATAGTCTAATGATGAACACAAGTGAAGTTATGCAGATGCTTTTCACTAGTAGCAGTTTCCTATGTTTGTTCAGAAGAGCCGACAAAGATTTTATTGTTTCTTGAGTTGCGCCTATCTTGAGGATATGCACCCTTGGAGTTAAGCTTGGAGAAGTTTTATTAATGTTTGGTTAAGAGCACATAAGTTAATTCAGCTTACAGAGAAAGTTCCATTTGTTTTGGTAGAGCCGACAGTGTGTGGCGTGCATCTACATTTATTTTATTAGACAGGTCCCAGAATGAGTTGCGTGCATAATAGAGCTGACAGAATGATTGTTGGAGTTTATTATGGTTTCTCTAATATAATTTTAGGGTGGTTCTAATAGGATGACTTGATTATATCATTTGGAGGAAAGATATTTATAGGCAGTCATTTGTGATTGCTTGAGTGTGGTTCATGGTTGATTAAGAAGAGTAGAGTAGAGTGTGCGAAGTGTTGAACCATCAGAAGAAGGTCTATGTGACCAAGTAGATAATGTGTGCTATTCATTGGAACTAATCTAGATAGCAGGTCAAAGCTTAGTTCACCAAGATCCAAATATAGTGTATCTAATATTTAGAAGGTTGTAGCCTTCGCCCATTTGAGCAATGAGCTCTCAGATAGTGCGTCCTCTCCCCTAACAGGGACAATTGTAAAAGACTCCTAACAGGGTCTAACCCTTAACTAGTTCTACTGTACTTAATATATTGTAAAGCTACTCCTAATAGGGTAAAGGATCTTCTAGCAAGGATCATTATACACTAGTATAGAATATTAGTGGGTATCAAGTCCCATCAGGGTTTTTACCTATTTAGGTTTCCCCGTAACCAAAATATTGGTGTTGTGTTCATGTGTTATTTCATTGTCTTTATCCTTTATGTTTAAGTATACTTAATTGGATAAAGAATTAAATCTTTTAGATAATTAATTCATCCCCCTCCCCTCTCAGTTATCTCCTGGGACTATTCCTAACAATTGGTATCAGAGCCAAGTGCCTTGGAGAGAAGTTTAATAGCTTGAGGTTGATTAGATGTCATACTTTAGGACAGAGAGTCCTAAATTTGATGGACAAAATTATCTTGATTGGAAGAACAAGATGATGATCCATTTGCAGTGTATTTCTTATGAAGTTTTCAATGTAACTATCAAAGCAGCCAAGATTCCTACTTTAGAAGACCTTGAATAGGATGATGCTATTGACACTCAAAAGGAATTGTTTCATCATAATGCTATAGCTAAAGAATCCCTTATCAGTGCACTATCTGATAGTGAGTTTTTAGAGATAAAAAAGGTAGACACTGCCCACAAGATATGGAAGTACCTTGCAGACATATTTGAAGGAGACAAGCAAGAAAATGATGCATGCAAAAAGACATGGAAGAAAAGATTCAATACATTAGAGATGCTACCTAAAGAAAATATCAGAGCTTACAATCAGAGGATTAATGAAGCAGTTGTTGGAATTAGGAACAATGGTGGAGAGATTTTTGAGGAAGACATTATAGACAAGTTGATGACTACTCTTACTCCAGAATATGAAAGCAAGATCAACATCATTGATGAGACCATGCAGCTTACATCAAATTTAAAGAGAGAGACCTTGATCAGCAAGATCTCATCTTTTGAGATTTCAAGATTGAAGACAGAATCAAAGAATGAGACAATCTTCAAAGCAACAATTCATGGTAATAAATCTGCAAACACTTCTATTAATTTTGATGATGATGATGAAGATAAAACTTTAGATGATTTTATTGCTATGGTTGCTAAAAGAGAAAAGAAAGGAAAAGGAAAATATGAAAGTCAATTGCCTTTCAAGTGCTTTTTATGTAATAAGATAGGTCACTTTGCATCTAAGTGTCCTACTAGAGTTAGAAAGTTCAAAAAGGATTACAAGCCTAAGTATTCAAAGGAATGCTACTATGATGGAGATGGAGTCTCAGATGAAGAATCAGGTGAAGAAGAAATTGGATTAATTTCTATTGTAGGAAAAACAAATATTAAGTCAGTTCCTAAAAATGAGAAAGTGAATCAAGAGCTAGCATTGATTTCCCAAGCAGATATAAGAATAGACTGGATTATAGACAGTGGTTGTTCACATCACATGATAGGTGATAAAGGTTATTTTGTTCATTTGGACAAATACAATGGAGGTATGGTCAGATTTGGAGACACCACTCCTAAACCTATAGTTGGTAGAGGAGCCATCACTTTGGATGGAAAGAATATTACTGATGACGTTCTTTATGTTGATGGTTTGAAACATAACCTTCTCAGTGTTGGACAGTTACTTGGTAAAGGCTATCAGTTGGAGTTCAAAAATGACAAATGCATAATTAACAACAAAGATGGTGTTATGATTTCATCAAGCACAAAGACAAGAGGTAATGTTTTTCAACTCATATCAGAAGCAATTTGTTTTGTTGCTAAAGTTGATGATAGTTGGTTGTGGCATAAAAGACTATGTCATATCAATTTTGATAACATAGTAAATATAAGCAATGTTAAAGTAGTAAGAGATCTACCTAGCATAGCAAAGACAGTTGATACTATATGCAGGGAATGTGTGATGGGGAAGCATGTGAGAAATTCATTAAGGAGCAAGCAAAATTCAACAGAGAACAAGTTGCATACGATTCATATAGACCTATGTGGACCAACTCAAACAAGATCATACTATGGTGAAAGGTATTTTATTTTGTTTGTTGATGATTATACTAGGATGATGTGGGTTACATTCTTAAAAGATAAGTCAGAAGATTTTGAGAAGTTCAAAATATTCAAAGCTAAGGTTGAGAATGAATCTGGATTAAAGATAAAATGTTTGAGAATGGATAGAGGAGGAGAATTCACCTCCAATAGATTATATGAGTACTGTGAAGAACATGACATAATAGATAGTTAAGTGCACCTAGAACACCTCAGCAGAATGGAATTGTAGAGAGAAGGAATAGGATCATTCTTGATATAGCGCGCACCATTATGATAGAAGGAAAAGTTGCACACACCTATTGGAGAGATGTGGTCAATACATCAGTCTACATAATCAATAGAATTCAGCTAAGGTACTGACAAAACACCTTATGAGCTATTGTTTGGTAATGTTCCCACAGTAAAATACTTTAGAATCTTTGGAAGCAAGTGCTACATCAAGAGGGATGAATCAGTAGGCAAGTTTGATGCAAGAAGTGATGAAGGTATTTTTCTTGGTTACTCTACTAAAAGTAAAGCTTATAGATGTTTCAATTTAAGATTGAAAAAAATCATTGAAAGTGCTCATGTAAAGATTGATGAAAAGTTTATGATTCAAGAAAGATATCATGATTACTCACCCATGATTGAAGAAGAACCTAGACCCTCCACTAGTGAGATAGTTATTGAGGAAATGTTTGACAACATTGATGTGTTGTTTAATGACCCTGAGACAAGTGAAGAAGGTACTCCTAAGGCTGATGAGTTAGCATCACCTAAAGTTCCAAAGTTTACATCAAGAAATCATTCCAAGAAAGACATGATTGGAGATCAGAGTGGCAAAGTCTTAACAAGATCACAAGCAAAGAACTCAGCTAACAATGATGCGGTATGTTTACTATTTCAGATTGAATCTTTAAGTGTTGAAGATTCTTGTAAGGATTCAGATTGGCATGATGCTATGAAAGAAGAACTTGATCAGATCATTAAGAATGACACTTGGGAACTGGTCCCAAGACCTAGTGATAAGAATATGATTGGAACAAAGTGGATATTCAGAAACAAGATGAATGAAGATGGTACAATAGTAAGAAATAAGGAAAGATTAGTATGTAAGGGATATGCACAAAGAGAAGGTATTGATTATTCAGACACATTTGAACCTATGAGTAGATTAGAACCTATTAAGTTGTTTTTAGCTTATGCTACAGTTAAAAACTTCAAAGTTTATCAGATGGATGTCAAATCAGCATTCTTGAATGGAGACTTAAAAGAAGAAGTATACATTGAGTAGCCTAAAGGATTCACCTGATTAGATAGACCTAATATGGTATGCAAATTGAAGAAGGTCCTCTATGGACTTAAGCAAGCCCCTAGAGAATGGTATGAGAGACTAGATGGATACTTAACAAAGACTGGATTTAAGAAAGGAGCAGCATATTGTAATCTATTCATTAGAGAGAAATCTGAAGGTTTATTACTTGTACCTATATTTGTTGATGACATTATCTTTGGAGGTAATGACAAACTCAATGCTGAATTTGCCAAAGAAATGTAGAATGAGTTTGAGATGAGTATGATTGTTCCTATCAAGTACTTTTTGGGATTAAATGTGCAATAGATAGAAAAAGGGATTTTCATTAATCAATCAAAGTATGTGAAAGAGATACTGAAGAAATTCAAGATGGATGATTGAAAACTAGTAGGAACCCCTATGATTACTGAATGCAAGCTTACAAAGGAAGATGACTCACCAATAGTTGATATAACATTGTATAAGTCTATGATTTGTCAACTCATTTATCTTATTCAGACTAGACTTGACAATTCCAATGCAATTGTTATAGTTGGAAGATTTGCAATAGAGCCTAAACAAAGTCACCTCATGGCAGTAAAGAGAATATTTAGATACTTGTAGGGCACTATAGATTATGGTCTATGGTATCCTAATTCAAAAAATGTTGAGCTTCATGTGTACATAGATGCAAATTGGGCAGGATGTGTTGATGATAGAAAAATTACTTCAGGTGGAGCAATGTTTCTTGGTGATAGACTTGTTAGTTGGACAAGCAAGAAAAAAAACTGTATTTCTTAGTCAACAATAGAAGCAGAGTATGTTGCAATGGCCTTGAATTGTTCTATAATTGTTTGGATCAAGCAGATGATAAAAAATTTTGGAATTCAAATTGATTATCCTATTGTTATTCACTGTGATAACACTGGCACTATCAATATGTCAAAGAACTCTATGATGTATGCAAAGACAAAACACATTGAGATCAAGTATCACTTCCTAAGAGAGAAAGTGGTAGAGAAAGAAGTCAAGTTGGACTATGTGAGTACTAAAGAATAGTTAGCAGATATATTCACAAATCCCTTGCGTAAGTATACTTTTGAGTATCTCAGGGGGAAGTTGGGATTAATTCCCTTCCCTGATTTTGCTTAGAAGGAAGGAATGGCATTAGTCCTTAGGGACTAATGGAAGGTTGACTACTCTACCTCAGGAGTAGTACCAGTGCTTAAAATGAGTGGCACCCTTTTCCATTGATGTCAAAGGGGGAGTATATATATAGAGTCATGAAAAAAAAAAGTAAAAAGAGGAGTAATATACTAAGGGGGAGCAACATTCAGTTATGACAGCAGTACAATTGAGGAAATGGAGAATATTAGAAAATATTGTAGCAAATGGAGGATTCATCTTTGGGGAAGTTTTGAAGAGGAAATGGAGAATTTGATAAAAGAAATGTTCATTTGGGTTGATGGTGGTTTTTCATTCCACATGTTGCAATCAATGCCAAAGGGGGAGATTGTTGGAGATTTTCCAATAGGCCAGTACTGACTGTATGTTTGTCATTGATGAAAACATATGGAAAGTAGCATGCATGGAAGTCTTATGTAGTAAGCCTTCAGTATATGATGCATGGACATGATATCAGCATGATATAATGGGTGCAAAGGTTAACTATAAGTACAAACAGTTATATAAGAGCTTGTGTCAGCAGTGTTCCTGATAGAGTTACAGGCAGTGTTCTGTGTATGGTTGTCCGTATAGTTGTCTTATGGGCATGCACCCTAGGATATATGTTGAAGACATGTTAGTGATGTTTTAGTTATGAATGCATAGTCTAATGATGAATGCAAGTGAAGTTATGCAGTCGCTATTCACTAGTAGCAGTTTCCTATGTTTATTTAGAAGAGCTGACAGAGATTTTATTGTTTCTTGAGTTGCACCTTCTTGAGGATATAAGCCCTTGGAGTTAAGCTTGGAGAAGTGTTATTGATGTTTGGTTAAGAGCACATAATTTAATTTAGCTTACAGAGAAAGTTCCAGTTGTTTTGGTAGAGCCAACAGTGTGTGGCCTGAGTCTACAATTATTTTATTAGACAGGTCCTAGAATGAGTTGCGTGCATAATAGACCCGACAGAATGATTATTGGAGTTTATTATGGTTTCTCTAATATGATTTAAAGGTGGTTCTAATAGGCCAACTTGATTATATCATTTGGAGGAAACATATTTATAGGCAGTCATTTGTGATTTCTTGAGTGTGGTTCATGGTTGCTTAAGCAGAGCAGAAAAGAGTGTGTGAAGTATTGAACCGTCAGTAGAAGGTCTATGTGACCAAGTAGAGAATGTGTGCTATTCATTGGAACTGATCAAGATAGCAGGTCAAAGTGCAATTCACCAAGATCTAGATATAGTGTGTATCTATTATTCAGAAGGTTGTAGCCTTCGCCCATTTGAGTAGTGAGCACTTAGATAGTGCGTCCTCTCCCCTAATAGGGATAATTGTAAAAGAATCCTAACAGGGTATAACCCTTAACCAAGTCTACTCTACCTAATATATTGTAAAGCTACTCCTAACAGGGTAAAGGATCTTCTAGCAAGGATCATTATACACTAGAACAAAATATTAGTGAGTATCAAGTCCCACCGGGGTTTTTACCTATTTGGGTTTCCCCATAACCAAAATATTGTTGTTATGTTCATGTGTTCTTTCATTGTGTTTATGCTTTATGTTTAAGTATACTTAATTGGATAAAGAATTAAAACTTGTAGATAATTGATTCACCCCCCTCCTCCCCCCCACCTCGCCCCTCTCAATTATCTCTTGGGACTTTTCCTAACAATGTCATTATGAATTTCAAAAGATAGAATGAAGAAAAAGCACAAAACAAAATAGAAAGATATCTATCATTACTTAATGAACAAAATGATTTTTTTGATTCTAGTTTTGTGAAGCCAAGTCATATATCAGAATAGAAACATCTCTATTATCACCTTTTCACTGACTTTATGAGAAAATCAAATAAAGTGAAAATCACATTTCAAAAGTAGTAACAATTCTATTATCATTTTTAGAATATGTAGTATTATGAAATAAAGTAAATATTCATTCTAATAGAATCATATGATGAAATTGAAATATTTCTATTATCATTACTTGAATATTTGAAAGATAAAATATAATAAAATTAACCTTATTAATTATCATCATTGTAATCATAAATTTTAATTCTATACTCAAACTCTATTTTTATTTTTTTGCAAGTAAGTTTCCATTGACAGTTTACTTAGGATCATCTCTTCTTCATGTTTTCTTGGAACAGTATAGATATGATCCCTTAGAATTGCAGGAATAATATATGCGAGGAGACAATCCATCCATGGGGAAGAAAATGGATACAACTATAGATGTTATTGGATTGCATTTTTTATTTTTGTTTTAGCTATTAATTTATCTTACCGCTACCAATGTGCTATGCAGGGATGTGATGGCACAGTCAAGCTTAAAGTACATGACCATTCCAAGATAGCTCACAACTTTTTTCATTGAAGCATTTGAGGAAGATGAAATTAAATCATATTCCAAAGCACATTTTGGGATGACAGCTGATAAGACACGCATTAAAATAATCTACCTCTTTTGTGTGTTACAGGGATCAATCCGTGTGTGGTCATTTTCTACCTATGCCCATCAAATAATTTAGAGATTGCAGAGGAGGGACATCTACTGTGGACCACAGAGGACAATTTTTTGAAGTGTGCAATATCTAAGTGGTGGTTTTCAATCAAAGGGAAATGGATCTATAGAAAAATTGAGTTGTTATTATCGTACCCAAAATATGATCAATCACTGTCTAAATATTTACAGCGTGAAGCCTACTCGTAGGTATGGGCCAATAAGAAAATAAATGTATCCTAGACATTGGGATTATATGTGCATGCTTTTTGATATTTATAGCTTATTATATTCCAAACTATGAATTCAGAACTCATCACTCATCTCATGATTAACAGGAAATGTGATTTTCTCAGCATTTAAAACTGTGTATATTCAGTAGCATCTCCTTGCTCTCTTTATTATTTCAGTTTTAGCATGTTTTATAATCTTAAAAAAAAAGAAAAGAGAGCATAAACAAGAAAAAATTGCATCTTCATTTTGATAGCTATATAATTTAACTCTTTCATTCACATATGGAAATATATAATAGTTTATGTGTTCATAGTGAGATATACACTAGATTTGAAAAGTGTTCCCTAGGAAACAACTGAATACATACTTAGATTTTTTTCAAAGTTTAATGTTCATGGAAAACTAAAGAATTAATATATTCTCTACTTTTGTAAACAATACACTACTAGGTTTGAAAAGGAGCTCAAATTATGTCCTTACCCTGCAAGGTACTACCTGCAATTTATCCTACTCAACCAACACTCTAGTGTTAGAAAATAGTAGGGGGTTTTACTTTGTAGCCACCTCTTAAATCAGTTTTATCATTTCAGCTTTCTTTACTATAGCATAACAGGAGGCGTTCAGACAATATTCACACCACAATAAGTTTCTTTTATTTTTGTCTCCAGTATTGATAATTCTCCTATTATTCCATATCCGCTCTATATGATTAGACTAACTGATTTTAATTGTCTGACATGCAAGATAAATATCTATATCTTCCTTCCATGTATATAGATTGATATTATGTGTTTATAAATGGTTTTTAATACTCATAGTGTTATTTCTAGATCTCATAAATATATACTATAGCTTCATAAGTTCTACACCCCATATAATGAGTAGATGACCTTACGAATTATTATTTCAATAGCACGTTTTATTTTTATACATCATAGATATGTATATCTATATTTTAAATGCGTATTATAGATCTACTTACATAGAGAATGTTAAGTTTCCCTAGAATAATCTAACTTTGATTTAGTGGTTTTGGCAGACAGAGTACATAGTTTCCTAAGATTGACTGAAGCATGAGGAAACCATTTGTAAATTGACGCCAGGAAATTAAGTGATTTTTTTAAAGGAAAGGTATCCCTATATTCATAAAGCCTTTTATTTTATCTTAATTTGTTTAATTTACCTTGGAATTACATAAACAGATGAGGAAGCATCATATTCTTCAAGTTACTATATTCATTAAGATTTTATAGCTTTCATATCCTTGTAGTTTGATATATATGCTTATATGTTACTGTTACCCAAATTTTCCTATTTTATACAAATTTGGCTAAATCTTATTCCAAAGTCTGCAATTTTATCTTATCGAGCATCCTTGAAAATTCCATGGCTTTAGGTCTTGTCTCCTGGCCTCTACAATTTTCTAGTCCCCTGGTCTGCAGTTAAAAAATTCATAAAGGTGACCGTTGTGCCCAATAACCCCTGGAAACCCTAGGTCACGTTCTAATTTTATGTTACCTTTTCAAGCCACTTAAATCCCTCTAAATGCACATGCCCTTTAAAAGTGACCACTTCATGTGTTAGCCACTAGGTTGTCGAGCGGATCCCTTTTTAATACTTTCTGCAAAGCCTAAGTTTCCTAATAAATCTTTCTAAAGTGCCTTCCCCTTAACTTGTGGCTGTCGCATGATCTCATGACTCTGGGTTGTCAGACTTTCTGACATGTGATCATGCGACAGGGTGACACCTGTCGATGGGCCTAGCTTTTAAAAATCCTAATCAGCATTTTATTTCCTGATTAAGAAGGTTAATCTATTTAATCGATCGATTGTTGCATGTTTGCAAGCCTTAATCTTGTGCCTTACGATCATCTGATGACCATTGATCTTCCTCTCAACTCAGTGCTTCCTAACGGCGGGCCTATTATCATTTTTTCCGAGGTGTTCACTTTTCATTGGTTATGAGTTCATGATGTGGAAGCCTATCAAAGCGGGGCCCGATGATCTATCATTCCTTAAGATCCTACGATGGTCACATGGTTGCATGGATTTTTCCCAGCTCTTGCGATCATAAGACAACCATTAATCTTTCTTTTTTTCCAGGCTTCTGACAATGGGGCCTCTTTTGTGATGTGCTAAATTCTTATTGGTTGCTAGCTAGAATAGTTGGTGTGTGTCAGTGCGGCTGAGTATCCTGAGTGAGGTGGCAGGGAAGAAAGATCTACAATGGTCGCATGATCACATGGAATCTTTTCAGACCATGTGATCATACGACCACCGTCTGATGCAGGGTCCAAGTTCCTTTGACTTCTGAGGTGTTAGTTTTCTTCGACGTGCTCATTTCCTATTAGGCACTACTGACGACATGGTCTTTTGAATTTTCAAGTGGCCCATGACTATTGTAAAATTAATATGAGCCACCCGATCTACCGGGAAATAAAAGGATCGACGATCACGTTTAAAACCAAACTTGGGGTACCTCAAAATAAATTCTTCAGGACATTTGCAGTTGGGAGGTTGATGATAAAGGTCTGGATAGCTTTCATGGGTCTATTCTTGTTTCCCAGGTACCATAACATTGATTTTGAGGCTGAGTTACTGAGAAGTAGTTGGATCAAGGTTTTTGTCTACTAGCGATTTCAGTACAGGGATGGGCACTCAAGACATATCTGATCAGTTGAGATATTTTCATGTGCATTTATGATCAGAAACTCACAGGTTTAGGGTTGGATTATTTTATGCAAATTTATGTAACCCTAATGAGATTTTTTTCTCCTACCTGTGTGCGTGAAGGAGATGTATATATTGATTTTTGGAGCTTTTGAGCTCAGAGTTGGACAATTGCAAAAGAATTTCACTTTTCTTAAGGGTCATCTATGGTATCATTTCTACCCTTTGGCTTATACAATTGTAAATCTTTCATTGATTATTCAAACATTGCAGTGGTATTTTGTGACAATTCTTCATGTCCCTATGCTTCCTTGTTTGGATCATCTCTTAATAAATTGAAGTCTATGCATGTTTTTAGTGACAACTTAGGGTTCTTGATCCCTCTTACTTTTTGTAATTGTGTGTTTTATTGTGTTTGATTTGATTTAGATATTTTTGTGGGTATACTTCAGCCCCCTAACAGTCTTGTCTCAATCCTACACCGAGCTACAAAAGTGAATGTCTTCTTGTAGGTCATAGGTTGTGCCTTATGTTTAGGACCTCCTATGAAAAACTTATGCAAACCTATTCAATAAGTTGTGACCTACTAGACCTAAGCCTTTCATTGATTCCATCCCTCTATGCTGCAATTCATACCCTAATTTTGTTGTATCACCTAGTAGGTAGTTTTCTTTTAGTCATTTCCCTTTCAAGCACTCCTTGTATCCCTTTACCTCAAAAGTTTTACTTTCATGTCTAGAAGAAAATTAAGGTGATTATCCAAGAGGAACCAGCCTATAACTTGGAGGTCTCATCTCAGTTAGCATAGGTCCCATAGCTTGGAGATGATTCCCATGTTATACTAGGTTATCAAGACTACGAGAGCTTGAAACAAGGGTGCAAACCTAGTGTATAACTATTCTGGCATGCCCAATGGGACTAGAGATCAGATTAAAGTCCAAAGGTGCTCCTACTAGTTCATCTAAAAAAGGATTAAGGAAGTTCAATATAGAAGGACTATCAGTATAGACTCAAGCTCAAGGATACCCCACCTTGGTGCCAGTGTAACAATTCTGGCAGGCCCGGTGGGACCAAAGTTTAGATTCATGTTCAAGGTATGCTATCTCTGATATGCTAATAGCATGCTATAGACCTAGAAGAGGTCATTGTGCTAGATATCTGGAAACTCTAGAAAGTCTACTGGTTTCAAGGATCAAGTGCTGGTATGTTTTAGATTTTTCATATTCAAATTCCAGCTAATTGTATGAGTAGACATGTCAAGTTATTATGGACAATCAGGTTACCCACCATCCTATTATGAGGGTAATGCTCAATGGGCTAGTCATCAGCCTTATAAAATCCACCTAAGGCTTGCTTTTATCCCAAGCTTCCATACTATACAAGGCCATCAATATATCCAGCATGCCCCAAATGATTTTTCCCTTGTGCAAGATTATGAAAGAGCCCTCCGCCAAGAAGGATCATGGGCACAAATGGCACAAAAAAAGTTGCAAAGCTAGCTCCCCTATCATGCTTACCACCCACCCCCCCTTCTTAGCCTAATTGGCAATAGACTCAGAGCTCAGACTTCATGAAAGAGCAAGAGAAGATGAAGAATGTGTTGCTTGATTTGATTAAGCAAGTGTCTGAGATTAGGGAGCAGTAGGAGATGGAAGCTCAAAGTTATGAGCCAAGGTTTATCTCCAACCAAGTGATAGAGGCTCTTGTTGATGAGCAACAAATTTAAAAATTTTAAGAAGAGATCAGACACCGAGATGACATTGAGATAGCAAGGTTGAGATCACAAATTTCTCATCAAGAGGCTCCTAGACCTAAAATCCCAAGTTGGAGGACCCATTTTCCTCAAGAGCCTACACCTGAAGAGCATACAAAGCACTGATTCCCAAGTTTTAGGAGCACCCTTGAAGAATCTGAGCCTATTTTGGAGCAATTGCAACCTTATTGTGGTCTACAACAGTCTAAAGACTATATTGATACAGATTCGGCTGCAAGGGACCAACACCAAGATGATAGGGCATTTAGTTTTCCAAGCTTCAAGATGAGTATGCCTTCTATGTCTTCCCCTGAGCCCCCTCAATTTCATATCACAAGTTTTAAGGCAAAAAATTCCTTCCAAGAGCCTATACTTGAGATGCAACCTACCACTCTGCAAGAGCAGCCTGTTCAAAAAAAAAATTTATCCCAAGAGGCCCCTCTGGTCTCTCAAGATGATGAAGTGTTGTGGATACCCCAATGGACTGTACCTCCTAGCTGTCAGGTGCCAAATCTTTTCAAGGATACTAGTTCAGTGTCTAAGCAAGGACCCATGGCAAATGAGCTTTCATTTGAAGAGGAGGAGAGAAAGTCTGAGGTATCAGTGCTAAGTGATGACTGTGGTGAGGTGGGATAGCAAGGTGAGGAGGTGGAAATTGATGCCCCTACCCGAGGTCTTAGTTGATTTGTTGAAGAAGCTTCCCCTCTTTGTTGATGATGCGGATGAGACCATGCCATTACCTATGGGTGAAGGTTAATGAGAACAACAGGTCCACCATCAATAGGAGGTTGATACAGAAGGGGATGCTATGATTTTATTTGATAAGCTACCTAGTTTTGTTGAGAAGGATGATAAAGATATGATCATAGCCACCTCTATGAAGTTGTAACAGCTAGAAGAGATTGATCCTGAGGATATGTTGATTCATGAGCTTGATCTCATCTTTGAGGAGGAGACTTCCCAATGTGCAGAGGATAACCAAAGCCTTGGGGAGGATTGTTTGGAGCACATCATAGGAGGCTTGTGTATGGAGCCTGATTGTAAAGGGCCAGTCATTCCTGGGGATCTTTAGGATATTGACAACTTTGATGAGCTCTTGGCCTGTTTAAAAGAGGGTGACAATCTCCTATCCACAAATGATGAGTTGACATGGCTATCCATGATGGAGGGAAACCATGAAGATAAAGAAGAAGCCATCAAGGAAAGTCCTACCTTTAAACTTTCAAGAGGCTGCCCCATCAAATACTTAGCCCAAAAGGAGTTTACTGAGACATCTCCATATGATCAATTTGAGGTGGGTAAACTTGATCCTATTTTTGCACAGGTAGTTAATAATTATTTGAAAAATTTTTATGTGCCTCACATATTTTTAGCTATCCTCATGTGTCCAATGCAAAATATCCTAATAAGGAAGGGTAGCTATTTTTCACAACCAGTGAATGGTTTTGTTTGACTAGGTTTCTGTAACTATTTAGTTTAGGATAGGTTAGGTTTTCCTTCTTTCTATCTCTTTTTTCTAGTTTAATTCCCTATTTTCCAGAAGTGCCTGTGCACAAGTTTTGTCCCTCCAACTCTAGTTTTTGTCCCTTTGTCAATTTTTGTGCTCAGAAAGATGACTCCATGCCCAATGGATATGTTAAGGCCACTAGTTTTTAATGTCTAGCAGGCTGACATCCAACAGAAATCACCAAAATGTTACCCAAATTTTCCTATTTTATACAAATTTGGCTAAATCTTATTCCAAAGTCTAAAATTTTATCTTATCGAGCATCCCTAAAAATTCCATGGCTTTAGGTCTTGTCTCCTGGCCTCTACAATTTTCTAGTCCCCTAGTCTGTAGTTAAAAATTTCATAAAGGTGACCGTTGTGCCCAATAAACCCTGAAAACCCTAGGTCACGTTCTAATTTTGTGTTACCTTTTCGGGCCACTTAAATCCCTCTAAATGCATGTGCCCTTTAAAAGTGACCATTTCATCTGTTAGAAACTAGGTTGTCGAGCGGGTCCCTTTTTAATACTTCCTGCAAAGTCTAAGTTTCCCAACAAATCTTTCTAAAGTGCCTTCCCCTTAACTTGTGGCTATCACATGATCTCATGACTCTGGGTTGTCAGAATTTCTGACATGTAATCATGTGATAGGGTGACACTTGTTGGCGGGCCCAGCTTTTAAAAATCCTAAGTGATGTTTTACTTCCTGATTAAGAAGGTTAATCTGTTTAATCAGTCAGTTGTCGCATGTTTGCAAGGCTTAATCTTGTGCCTTGCGATCATGTGATGATAATTGATCTTGCTCCCAACTCAGTGCTTCCTGACAGTGGGTTTGATGTCATTTTTGCCGAGGTGTTCATGTTTCATTGGTTTCGAGTTAGTGATGTGGAAGCCTATCAAAGCGAGGCCCGGTGATCTTTCATTCCTTAAGATCCTACGGTGGTCACATGGTCGCATGGATTTTTCGCAGTGCTTGCGATCATGCAACAACCGTCGATCTTGCTTTGTTGCCAGGCTTTTGATGGTGGTCCCTCTTTTGTGATGTGCTGAATTCTTATTGGTTGCTGGATGGAATAGTTGGTGTGTGTCAGTGGGGCCAAGTATCTTGAGTGAGGTGGCAGGGAAGAAAGGTCTACGTGGTCACGTGATCACATGGAATCTTTTGAGCCCATGCAATCATGTGACCACCATCTGATGTAGGGTCTAGGTTCCTTTGACTTCTAAGGTGTCAGTCCTCTTCGACGTGCTCATTTTCTATTGGGTGCTACTGACAACATGGTCTTTTGACCTTTCAAGGGGCCCGTGACTATTGTAAAATTGATATGAGTCACTTGATCTTATGGGAAATAAAAGGATCGATGATCACATTTTAAACAAAACCTAGGGTAGCTCAGAATAAATTCTTCAGCACATTTGTAGTTGGGAGGTTGATGATAAAGGTCTGGACAACCATCGTGGGTCTATTCTTGTTTCCCAAGTACCATAACATTGATTTTGAGGTTGAGTTGCTGAGAAGTAGTTGGATCAAGGTTTTTGTCAGCTAACAATTTTAGTACAGGGATGGGCACTCAAGACATATCTGATCAGTTGAGATATTTTCATGTACATTTATGATCAGAAACTGACAGGTTTAGGGTTGGATTATTTTATGCAGATTTATGTAACCCTAATGAGATTTTTTGCTCCTGCCTATGTGCATGAAGGAGATGTATATATTGATTTTTGGAGCTTTTGAGCTCAGAGTTGGACAATTGTAAAAGAATTTCACTTTTCTTAAGGGTCATCTATGGTATCATTTCTACCCTCTGACTTATACAATTGTAAATGTTTCATTGATTATTCAAACATTGCAGAGGTATTTTGTGACAATTCTTCATGTCCCTATGCTTCCTTGTTTGGATCATCTCTTAATGAATTGAAGTCTATGCATGTTTTCAGTGACAACTTAGGGTTCCTGATTCCTCTTACTTTCTATAATTGCGTGTGTTATTATGTTTGATCTGATTTAGATGTTTTTGTGGGTATACTTCAGCCCCCTAACAGTCTTTTGTCAATCCTACATCGAGTTACAGAAGTGAATGTCTGCTTGCATGTCATAGGTTGTGCCTTATGTTCAGGCCCTCCTATGAAACACTTATGCAAAACTATTCAGTAAGTTGTGACCTACTAGACCTAAGCCTTTCATTGATTCCATCCCTCTACGCTGCAATTCATACCCTAATTTTGGTGTATCACCTAGTAGGTAGTTTTCTTTCAGTCATTTCCCTTTCAAGCACTCCTATCCCTTTCCCTCAAAAGTTTTACTTTCATTTCTAGAAGCAAATTAAGGTGATTATCCAAGAGGAACTAGCCTAGAACCTGGAGGTCTCATCTCAGTTAGCATAGGTCCAACAACCTGAAGATGATTCCCATGTTATACTAGGTTATCAAGACTACGAGAGCTTGAAACAAGGGTGCAAACCTAGTGTATAACAGTTACATGTTTTTTTGCCTAGATATTAAAAACAAAGTTTATATGTAGGGACCTGATAGTTTAAAATACTAAGATCTTTCCTTAAAACCTAAAGTAAACTTATCATAATATATATAAATCAAAGTAACATAGATTTCTGATAATAGTTTTATGTTTGGAGATTAATGACAACCAACCTCCTCTTGTATGTTCCTTTCTTACATTACCATATACAAAATTCCCTAATACTCATCATTAGATTAGCCAATAGAAATAAATCTGCAAGGGGCTTGCTTTTACACTTGAATAAAGAAAACTATATATCATTTCTCTTAAGCTATTATTTTAAATTATCTATGCATTTATTTTGGGATAAAATAATAGAGAAATGATCAATGAAGGATTTCTTTTAGTACTATTATAAACTCATACAACTAGATTGTCTTTCATCAACAGTGATTCTTTCAATCTCCATTATTTAACAACCATATGATCATAAAATAATTTTATCAATGATAAAAAAAAATAGAAAAGACTTGACTTTATCTATTATTATAAAATGATCTTTTAACCAAACTCTTGGTGATCTATATCATAAACTACCATTTAATCTAGCACATAACTTTCATGAAATACTACATATGGATGAATATTAACAACTTTCTCTCCTCCCATCCAAATGGCATCATGAGACCCCAAGGGTCCTAGCCAAACCTCAAGGAAGTAAGGATATGGAGCACCATTATGATTCATGATGAGGGATTAGTTTCCATATCACATCTACTCATGTCAAAAAAAAAATTTCTAGCACTCTATCTAACAACTACCTTTAGACATAATACATGAACAATAAATCTATGCCCAAAACCAAGCATATTAAGGGAGAAATGACTTATCTCTCTATCAACATTATCTTGACCTCCACATCTATATGCAAGATCTACCATGCTTCTCCCCTCACTATCTCATCTACTTCCACAATCTATAAGTTCTCCAAAAGGAGAAGTGGGTGATGGACTTATCTTCAATCTTCCCAAGATTTATAGGAATCTCTTCGCTATAACATTCTCCCCAAGGTCCTATCTCATCATCTTTTAAAAAGTGACTTTTTGAAGGGTCATATCATGTCCCAAGGACAATATCACATGTTGTAAAGGTCCCCAGCCCCAAGGTATTGACCCTAGGGACCTATTTTTGCACAAGGATTCATGAAATTGACCAAGCAACATCATTTAATATCCCATAGAAGGGTCCATATGAATTTTAACCTAATACAAGAGCTTCAAAACTCTAACCTCTTTACAAGAATTCTTAACACAATAAATTTGACCCTTAGTAATAACTCCTAAAGCATGATAAATATATTTCTTCATTCCCAACTATAGAAATTGAATTATTCCTACAACTTCTTCATGGGGTATTTTATTTGGTGTCACCGTCTCTCCATCACTTTATCAACACATCACCTTTCCTGTATTATAAAACCACAAGTATAATTAGATTGTCATAAAATTGGTCATTTTAGTTGTTTATCCAATTTTTAGTAATCATAATTTTTAATTATTTATTCACCTATTTTACACAACTGTGTATTCAAATCATATCAATATTTCATATGTATATATATGATCATCGATTGATATTTGTCAATAAAACATATGGAAAATTTAGATATTATAATCAAAATATAAGTACATGTGGAGATAGAAAGAACATCAAATGAAATAGTCTCACTACCACTATATTTCCATTTCAATATGATTCATGTTTGATAATTTAGGTTGGATGAGTACTTCAAGATGTGGGGTTTTACACCATAGTAGGGGTGAAGGTGGAAGCTACTGAACTAGGAGAATGCCAAAATATAAGAAATAACCAGCCTTCAACAAGGCCTTAAATCTGCTCATAACACCTTCACAAGGCCAAACATACCACCAACAATGCTTCACATTCCACACAAGATCAACTCCCTTATGACACCCAATAATAACATACACAATATGGCAACATGGATGCCCATACATCCATGTCTTATCCCCTTCCTCCTTGAGGAAGGACTCTACACTAGATGAGTAGTCGCAACTTTTTCCCTTCACCCATCAAGGCTCTCTTCCCTCCAAAGGGTGAGTTTGGCCTTGCACACCCCCATGAAATCAATACAAAAAAAGAAATGAAGAGGAACTCACATGCATGCATAGACTAGGAAGCTATTCAAAAGATACATAAAACTAGCATTCATACAATGTAAGAAAGTAAATCATATACATTACATTAAGACAAAGAGTTTCAAGATCCAACCTCAATACAAGCTAATGGAAATGAGGGTTCAGATGAGCTTTCCAACTAGTCTCCTACTTGCCAACAAAAATCTTCCAAAAGTCCAAACAAGATTCCCAATCTCACAAACTCTAAAGACTCCAAAAATTTGAGAGTGGGCAATTACCCACAAATTTTCCCTCCATCTCCTTAAGAAGACAAACCCTAAACCTTTCAAAACAAAAGAGGGAAATTCAAATTCAAAATTCAAATGAGGAGTGGGCTTGACATGCCTCTTCCAATTTCGTCACTTTTCAAAAGAGTGTCTTTTGAAAGGGCAAAAATAGTCAAAATGCATCATAATGGTCAAAATTTGACCCCCAACACATGGCACCACTATGGGGTAGCCTATTTTTAACCTCCACTACCATAAATGGTCATTAAAAGCCACTCAAAAGACCACCTAAAGATTGAATCCGAAAATGAAAAAGATTCCCACTCATGGCCCCTAAAATAGAGACCACTCACACACATTAAGCACTTGGACATGCCAACTCACATGACATGTGTCAATTGACACCACAATTAAATCACATTACAACACAATACACATGGCATGCCAAGTAGACTAAAATAATATAATAAAATAACATAATTCAATAATTACATTCATGCATCACTTTACAAAAATTACACTTTACAATGAGGTTAATTTCTCTTGTTGGAGATTGAATAGAGGTAATTTGGAATCACCACTATTTGTGTAAGTGTGTGGGGAAAATGTAAGATTCACTCCTAAATCCAAATTCTCAAAAGAGAGATCCAATTTGATCAACCAAGTGGTTAATACACAATCGAATCAATCTATGAAGAATATGAAAGAAAGAATAAATCCTATACTTCCCTATAGTTGGATTAAGCTTGAAATTTGATATAATTGAAGTGCAAATACTAACCTTGAATTAGGGAAGATCTAGAAAATGCTGAATTCTAGCTTCTTATGAACTTTCTGAATATTCTGTCACTTGTTTTGGACTAGAAATGTCGAGGCGGACAAAACCTAGAAATCTTTTCTCCAAATTAACTCAGGTCAACTTTGACCACATTATTTATTTGAAGTTTGATTCTGATTCTATTCATAGATCCTGAAAGATCATCAAAAAGGGTATCCAAATTTTCTCTCAGATCTGAGATTTTGCACCTATACCTACAAGAAAATGGGGGTTTTTGGTTGTATGGGGGGTTTGCCTTAGTCAAACCCCAATTTAGGAATTAACCTTGAAATTGAATTGAAATATATGGTGCATAAACAAAGTAATTGAAACAAATCACCTCGCTTATGTTGAAGTCCTTGTAGAGGATTTGAATCCTCAAATCCACAAGTAAGAATGCTTCAATGAATGTAGGATGTCTCCAATCAATGGTATTTTGATCTTCAACACCAATCTTGATTTGATCTTTGCATATGAGAAGGTTTGAATGAATGGAAAAGGAGGGATCTTAAAGGGGGCTCCAAGGAGATTGAATCCTTCAATAGTTAACAATGGAACTCCTTGATGGATGAATGCTTGAACACTTGAATGCACTTGGACACTTGAGAGCTTGATTTCTCAAGATGAGATGTAAACTTGATATCGAGTGATGTCAAAACTTGATATGAAATGGAAGAGGAAGACCTCCATTTATAGTGAACTAGGGCACACTCCTCTAGATGGGCCACCTTGAAGAATTAAATCCCAATTAGGTCCTCACCTTTAGAAAATATACATTGATTAAATATCATTAAAGGTTTTACCATTTCGGAGCCTGAAACAGCCGACTCGAAAGCGGGAAATAACTTTCCCATAAACTAAATTACCGGCAAATGAAACTTTGAAATTCTGGTAGCAAGAGGTCATGGTCAAGGTTGACCCTGACCTAGTCAGGGTCAAGGTTGACCTAGACCTGGTCGGGGTCAAGGTCGACCCTGACCTCTTTGCTAGATTCTGCAATAGGAGTTCCAAGGGTGCCAGAAATGCAAAATTTGATGTCAGAACAGGACCCAGTGTTAGGAACAGATAGAAATCCTCTGAATGATATGATGAAGGACTAGGAGGTCTCATTTCTGAACCCTACCTATAAAATAGAGCCATAGAAGAAAGAAAATTAGGAAAGTCCTTAAGACCTTAACCCTAATTTAACCTAGAATGAAGAAATCAAGTGCGGAGAAGAAGTGGAAAGCGGGGAGAAAGCCAAATACATGCAAAGACCCAATCAAGGTGCTTAACATGACCCAAAAACCACTTACTCGGAGGGCTAAATGCTCTTAACATGGAAGTGCTTCCATTTTAAGATGATACATTAAGCCCCCACTTTAGCAAGAGTATGGACTCGATGCAAACTCTTGGTAAAGGAGATAAAAATAACAAGATAATCTTATCATAATCTAAGGGACAAAGATAAATCTGAAGCTCCTAGGGACTGAAGTCTTCATCAACTCTTAAATCATAGATAAGAGAGACATCTCTAAAGGAAGAAAGAAAAAGTGTGATTACCTCACCCAATGAGAACTTATGTCCCATTGTGAACCACACAGGAAAAAGGTGCAACTGGAAAGATGGAATTGAACCGCCTAGTGAATGTGGCTACTCACTAGTCAACCCATCAAGGATTTATCCTTAGGAATATCCTATTCCATAAGAATAAATAAAAAACAAAAGAGATCCCATCTTAAGGACACTTCTAACCTTAAGGGATCACAATATATGTGTATTTGAAACTGGAGGGATCAAGAGATCCTAATATAAATCCATACTTTAAGGATTAGTTCTTAATCCAAAAAGAAAGATTGAAAAGTAAATTTAAAGTGCATGTCTTCCTCAAGATTTAGCAACTTATGTGCATTACCTTTAGAATATTTAGCATGTTTTGAATTTTTTCATAAGTGCATGTGTGTAATAAGTGAGCAGAGTGTATGCCCCCACGTTAAAGTCATTACTAAAACTTTAACAAGAGCAATGGCTTTAACAGAAACATAAACAACTCCACTGATTACGTTTCCACGTCGAGATGCCCCCAGACAAAGAAAAATCAATGGAAATAAGATAGAAACATACAAAGAACACAGAAGGGATCTACCTACCATGGGGTCAGTATGATCATAAGATAATATATATATGATATTATTGCAAATGAATTGACATCATTCCCCAAAGAAAGTAGAACTACAATCAAAAAGGAGGAAAGATCACATAATTTATACGAAGGAGAATCTTTTTGGACCATGACATGGAGACCAAAAATATTTAGTGCTACCATATCTCAAATCCAAGCAGATTACACAAGGAAACATTTATGAACAATAGCACAGTTACAACATAACATTGAACAACATAGAAGAATAGAGATACATATAGAGGAATTTGAACAATAGTTTTGATTCCTTCATCACCTTGTACCAACTAAGTAACAAGGATTGTATAAAAGAATCTAACAACATTTAGCAAATACATTATGGGAGAAGCACAATATAGCAGGCAAACACCCAACAAAACTACCATGAAGGACAAGCCAATCAAGCATGCCACCTACTTTTCCCATCTCATTGTACATCATTTAGGGTAGGTGGGTAACTCGCAAGAGGGACTATATCCAATATAGTAGGAATGATAGCCAGTTCCAAACAAGGATCCTCTTGAGAATCACTATGTTTGATACTAGGTGTAAGAGTTAATTGAGATGAAAGCATATTCAGCAAATCAATGTCAATGTCAATAGTTTCACATTCATCAATAACATTATCAGTATCATCAAGAGTATCTTCGTCATCCAAATTAATCAAAATAAGATCTAGGATACAAATAGAATCATCATAATCATGCATGTCAACATCATTATTGGTAACAACATTATGCATAGGTGTATCTACAGAAAGTAGAGATCTTTTAGCTTTAGCATGAGCACGATGCTTTTTACGACATTCATTAGCAGATCGGTTACATTTTGATTTATTTGAAATAGGTTGAGAACTAGAAGGAACAATTGCAGGATCCTTCACAGGTTCTTTAGGAAGATCAATAGGATTATCAACCATAGGAGGAGAAATCAAGGGATCTTTGATAGATTTAGTAGGAGGAACTTGATTAACAGAACTAGAAGCCATAGTTGAAGGAGGTATCGAAGGTGTAGATAAAAGACCATGATTAAGATCCATAGGAGATATGCTTAATTGAAGAATCTCACAATGATTATAGGCTTGATATGATTGAAAAATATTATCAGGGTGAGGAGGACATGAATTAGGTAAGGAAGGCCAAAAGAAATCTAGAGCAGCACAACCTCTAGGCCTAGAAGGTCGATATAGACTATGATTGATCATCTTCACTTCACCATCATGAATGAACTTAAGACACTTATGGATAGGTGAAGCAACAACATGCATGGAAGTAAACCAAGTAAAACCTAGCTTAACTTGGAATTGATCAGAAGTAGGAACCACAACAAAGGTAGTATTCACAAGTTTTCCAAAAAGTTCAACTGGTAAAGTAATAAAACCAAATGAGGGATAAAGAAAACCATTACAAGTTTGAATCCACACATCCAATGTATCATAGAAGTTGCATTGTAAGTTTTTCATAAAAATATTTTATTCAGTGATAACATTGACTGAGGTAGGATCAACAAGACAACCATGAGTAGGTATCTGAGCAACCCTAGCAGCAATGTAAAGGGGACCATCAAGAGCCTTAACAATCTTAGATTCATCAAAGGTAATCAAAAGTTCCCGAGGTCACTTATCCTTAATTTGTTGTCATGGTTTAGGTTGAGGTTTTACTTTAGGTTTGGGTTTATCATGAGGTTGAGATGGAACTTGAAGTGAAGGTTGAGGTGGAGATATAGACTTAGCAACATGCTCCACTTGATTAATGACATGATTAAGATCATCCATCTTTGAATCATATACAATTTCCATAGTAGATGGTTGAGCAACAGTATTAGTATCATGTGTAGGTAAAGGATTCATATAGATTTGAAGGTTCTAATTAGGAGGAGAAATACATTGATTCCCACTACTAACCAGATTATCAATAGATAAAGCTTTAGCATCAATGAGATCTTGGACCTTATGTTTTGAAGAATAATATCTCTCAGTATCATGACCATTCTGACAATGATATTGACAAAAAGCATTTTGATCAAAAGATTTAGATGCAATCATAGTAGGTAAAAGAGGTTGAATAGGAGGTAAAGTAATCATATTAGCAGCTAACAACCTATTTATAATAGCATGTAAAGTTTTAGAAAGAGGAGCAAACATATGATTTAATTGAAAAGCAAGGGATGGAGAAGTGGCATTATGAGATGCAACAGAAACCTAATCAGTAACTGCATTCGCTTGTTTGTTTATCTTGACATAATTATTGAATTTTTGAAACTTATTTGGATTAGGAGTAGCATCACTCTTATCAATTGGAACAGGAGCCATTGGATTGTTTCTCTCAAATTGATTCACTTGTAAGTGATAATGATGAAGCGCTACAAAAATTTGTTGAAAAGAGGTAAATTCAGTAAGCAGAATCTTATCTCTAATATCCTTTTGCAAATTTGCAATAAACATACATTGAATATCAATATCAGGAACATGATAAGAAATCTGAGCATGCAAATGCTTAAATCTACCAATAAATTTAGTTAACTTTTCTTTAGCACTTTGTTTACAATGCATTAAATCAGTCAAAGACACTTGCGGGCCAATATTGTTTTGAAATTGTTGAATAAAGGCATTAGTAAGTTGTGGAAAGGAATCAATGGAATAAGGAGGCAAGGAACAATACCATTGTAAGGCCTTGTCATGAAAGGTTCAAGAAAACAGTTTGGCTAAAATCTAATGGTCATGAGCATAATCACTACAAAGAATTTGGAATGTTTTAACATGATGAACAAGATCTCCCTTTCCATTATAGTTCTCAAGACAAGGCATATCGACTTGATGAGGAACAGGAGTTCAGATAATATCCCTAGACAAAGGACTTCCCATGTCACATGTAGGAATACTAAACTTGTTTTGAGTTAAGGAAGCAAGTTCTTGTTGTAAGGATGATACGGTTTGAGCAAAACTGATGATGGTGGAATCAGTAGAGGAAATAGGAGGAGTAGAAACATTAGACACACTAGGTAAAGTGTAAGAAGCTGTAGGAATAGAAGACACAACTGGAGGAACACTAGGAACTACAGTTGGAAGCGGAGTGGAATAAGTGAAAGGAACACTATGATATGAAGG
Source organism: Chamaecyparis obtusa (assembly GCA_027943335.1). Classification (NCBI taxonomy): domain Eukaryota; kingdom Viridiplantae; phylum Streptophyta; class Pinopsida; order Cupressales; family Cupressaceae; genus Chamaecyparis; species Chamaecyparis obtusa. The sequence goes on from BSBK01001029.1 coordinate 72,030, forward strand.
TTGTGATGTAGGAAGGGACATGGGAGGAACACTCATAGGAATAGAGGGAACTGTCACAGTCACCAAAGGAGGAGTATAAATAGGAATACTAGGTAAAGGATTAGAAGGAGGTTCAACACTAGTGATAGGAGCAGTGAAACCTAAATCTTGAGCCTCTTGAGTTAAAGGTTTAACATTGGAATGCACAAGATGAGTAATACCATGCAAGAGGTTAACACCTTGATTACTATCATGGAGGACTTTCTTAAGAGCCTCTATAGCTTGAATAGAATCTTGACCATTGTTTTCTTGAAGAAGCCAATTACCCATTTTATCAAGTTCGGTGGAAAGTTTTTGGACTTGTTTAGGAGGAACCCTTAAAGCATTATACTCATCATGGGATGAGTGAGAAGATTTCTATTCCATAGTAGGATTAGAATCATGAAGAATCAAGTTATCATCAGGAATCCTAAGGAAAGGAGAAGATTCAGGCTCAAAGGCACCCATGAGTCTACGACTTCTTCTAACTGGAATGTTATAAGTAGGACTAGTGGTAGTAAAGCTCATAAACCAATATAATGCAAATGAACTAAACTAAGAACACATAATGCATGAATATGAAATCTAATTAGCATACAAGATCAATCACAAAGGACAAATCTAATACTAACAAGATAAAAGGGAATCTAACAACAAAAAGAAAGAGAGTAAGCTAGTCGGGTTCACCAAAATGAATAGAGGTAATTTGGAATCACCACTATTTGTGTAAGTGTGTGGGGAAAATGTAAGATTCACTCCTAAATCCAAATTCCCAAAAGAGAGATACAATTTGATCAACCAAGTGGTTAATACACAATTGAATCAATCTATAAAGAATATGAAAGAAAGAATAAATCCTATACTCCCTATAGTTGGATTAAGCTTGAAATCTGAAATAATTGAAGTGCAAATACTAACCTTGAATTAGGGCAGATCTGAAAAATGCTAAATTCTAGCTTCTATATGAAATTTCTAAATATTTTGTCACCTACTCTGGACTAGAAATTCTGAGGCAGACAAAACCCAGAAATCTTTTCTCCAAATTCACACAGGTCAACTTTGACCTTTTAAAAGGTCAAAGACCACATTATTTATTTGAAGTCTGATTATGATTCTATTCATAGATCCTGAAAGATTACTAAAAAGGGTATATGAATTCTCTCTCAGATTTGAGATTTTGCACCTATACCTACAAGAAAATGGGGGTTTTTGGTTGTATGGGGGGTTTGTCTTAGTAAAACCCCAATTTAGTAATTAACCTTGAAATTGAATTGAAATATATGGTGCATAAACAAAGTAATTGAAAAAAATCACCTCGCTTATGTTGAAGTCCTTGTAGAGGATTCAAATCCTCAAATCCACAAGTAAGAATGCTTCAATGAATGTAGGATGTCTCCAATCAACGGTATTTTGATCTTCAACACCAATCTTGATTTGATATTTGCATATGAGAAAGTTTGAATGAATGGAAAAGGAGGGATCTTAAAGGGGGCTCCAAGGAGATTGAATCCTTCAATAGCTAACAATGGAACTCCTTGATGGATGAATGCTTGAACACTTGAATGCACTTGGACACTTGAGAGCTTGATTGCTTGAGATGAGATGTAAACTTGGTATCGAGTGATGTCAAAATTTGATATGAAAATGGGAGAGGAAGGTCACCTTTTATACTGAACTAGGGCACACTCCTCTAGATGGGCCACCTTGAAGAATTAAATCCCAATTAGGTCCTCACCTTTAGAAAATATACCTTGATTAAATATCATTAAAGGATTTACCATTTTGGAGCCTGAAACAGCCAACCCGGAAGCGGGAAATAGCTTTCCCGAAAACTAAATTATCAGCAAATGAAACTTTGAAATTTTGGCAGGAAGAGGTCAAGGTCAAGGTCAACCCTAACCTGGTCAGGGTCGAGGTCAACTTTGACCTCAAACCCTAACTTTACCAAATTCTACAATAGGAGTTCCAAGGGTGCCAGAAATGCAAAATTTGATGTCAGAATAGGACCCTGTGTCAGGAACAGATAGAAAATCCTCTGAATGATATGATGAAGGACTAGGAGGTCTCATTTATAAACCCTACCTATAAAATAGAGCCATAGAAGAAGGAAAATCAAGAAAGTCCTTAAGACCTTAACCCTAATTTCACCTAGAATGAAGAAATCAAGTGTGGAGAAGAAGTGGAAAGTGGGGAGAAAGCCAAATACATGCAAAGACCCAATCAAGGCACTTAACATGACCCCAAAACCACTTAATCAGAGGGCTAAACACTCTTAACATGGAAGTGCTTCAATTTTAAGATGATATAGAGATAACCTTTGAAAGATTCCAAAGCCAATTTTTTTTTTTTTTTTTGCAATTTCAATTTACAAAGCAGTGCACCCGTTAAGGTTAGAAGAGAAAATCAAAACGTACTGAAGCAACTCTAACTAGTATAGCACCGATGATGGTGAGCATTGGTCAGAGGATCTAAATCAAACTACTTATGTTGTAACTCTAACCAGTATGGCACCGATGATGGTGAGCATTGGTCAGAGGATCTAAATCAAACTGCTTATGCTATAACTCTAACCAGTATGGCACCGATGATGGTGAGCATTGGTCAGAGGATCTTCTACTCTAAATACTGGAAAGGGAACTTGACATCAAGTATGTGTTACCCAATCTGAAGCGGAGTGAGGGGTGACCATATGATGGAGTGATTACAATAGCAATGCTTGAAAGAGAATTACTAAAAGCTGAGAATACTCAACACCCAGAATGTGCTTGCTAACCCAGAATGGAAAGCAGCTACCATAGGGCGGAGCTGAACTGTTACAATAACTTTAATTGGAATTGAGAATTACAACCAAATTTGAGCAAGAAATAAAGGCTGCTAGTACCACTGTCAGTTTTACAAATTAAGATACTGATTTCTAGTTTCTGTTACAAATCTGCTCATCCAAAGAACAAACAACAGTCTATGGAACTACTTCAAATGCTCTTATTTTTCACGTATGACCTTCAATTGACTAGAAATCAAATGCAATAAGCTAGAAACACTAACATGCCAAATTGAAACTAATAATGCAATAAACTGAGAACAATGCACAAACTGAATACAACTCACAAATGAGATTGAATCACCACTAGTTGTTGTCTTGCAAACAAGAAGCGATGCCCAAGCTAGGAGGCCTTCATTCCTCCAAGCAAACCCAGAGCCAATCCTACGGCATAACAGTATAGTAAAACCAAAGATGTGAAATGATGCTCAAGATCTTCCTTTTATAACCTTCAGTTGACTTCCTGAAACCCTAAATCCTCCTCACTGTCAAAACCCTAACTCTTTCTTCAAAATGGCATCCTTTTCCCTTTAAGCTCAATAATGATATTTTAAATAAAATCCACCAACTTCTAGCAAAGACACCCTCAAAACTAGGAAACCCTAATTATACCTTCTGACTAGCCTTCGGGTTTCCAGAAAAAGGCCAACGGTCACTGGAAATATCAGGATTGAGAAGGGGACATTACAGTCCGCCCTCCCCAAGATTGCTTGTCCTCAAGCAATCACAAACCAGGATGCTACAATATCTCATCACTTTCCCAAGTTGCATCCTCGATAGGCAGGTTCTTCCACTTCACTAGGTATTCTCTGATGGTTCTTTTCCTCAAAGAACACTCTCTGAAGTCAAGTATCTCCTCTGGAATTAGAACCAACTGTCCCTCTTCATCCAAGGGAGGCAATTGTGATGAAGGTACCGCATTATATCCAAGTGCCTTCTTGAGATGAGACATGTGGAAGACATTATGTACTCTGCTATCAGAAGGTAGCTCTAACTCATAAGCTACTGCACCAACCTTTTTGATGACCCTAAATGGCCCATAGAAGCTAGGTTTGAGCTTCTCAGCTCCACTCTTCTTGAGAGTAGACTGTCTATAAGGTTGTAATCGAAGATAGACCATATCTCCAACCTCGAATGAACGCTCAACACGTCTCCGATGAACATACAACTTCTACTGATTTTGTGCAATCTACAAATTATCCTTCAAGGATTTCATTATGTCTTGACTATGCTGCAACAAATCCTTAGCTAAGGGTGCTCTGCTGTCACCAAACACCAAATCTGCAAAACTAGGTGCTTCATACCCATAAAGTGCCAAGAAAGGAGACATCTTAATTGACATATGGAAAGAAGAATTGTAGCAGTACTCCCCTATATGCAGCCACTTGACCCATGCTCTTTGCTATTCTAACACATAGTTTCTCAAGTAGCCTTCCAACCACTTGTTCACTACTTCAGTTTGACCATCTATTTGGGGGTGGTAACTAGTGCTTGGAGTGAGCACAGTACCACTCATTCTGAAAACTTCTTGCCAAAAAGTACTTAGGAACTTGCTGTCCCTATCACTTACAATGTTCTTGGGCATCCCATGCAACCTAAACACTTCTTGAAAAAATAGATCTGCAACTTGTGCTACAGAAAAAGTGCTGGTAATGGCAAAGAAATGAGCAAATTTGGTAAGCCTATCCACCACTACGTAAATACAATCCTTCCCTTGGGCCTTGGGCAACCCTGTGATGAAATCCATCAAGATACTTTCCCATTTTTGATTGGGAATAGGGAGTGGTTGCAACAAACCAGCTGGTAAAGTATGCTCATTTTTATTTACTTGACAAATAGGACACTCCTGGATGTAATGTTGTACTTCTCCTTTCAATCCTTTCCAAGCAAACCTTTCTCGGATCTACCTATACGTCTTGAAAAAGCCTTGGTGACCAGCAACTAGAATATCATGAAAAGTCAAAAGAATCTTCTTCTTCAGTTTAGAATCAGCCACCAAAAAGATTCTTCCCTTATAATGGATCAATCCCTCAATCACCTTGTACCTTTCATCATGAAAAATACCCTCAAGAATGCTGGTTGCAAACTGATTTTTGGCATAATCAGCAAGCAACATGTCTCTTCAATCTGCAGTAAGCTCACACAATGAGCTAAGATGAGGTCTTCTGGACAAAGCATCAGCCACGATATTATTTTTTCCTTTGACATATTCAATGTCAAAGTCGTAAGCTTGAAGCTTACTCACCCATTTTTGTTGCCTCTCATTTAGGTCCTTCTGGTGCATGAAATGCCTGATGCTATTGTGGTCAGTCTTAACCATGAATTTGTTCCCCACCAAGTACTGCCTGAACTTGGCTAATGCATGCATAATGGGAAGCATTTCTTTGTCATAAATTGAGTATGTCCTTTCAACACCCCATAATTTTCTACTCTCAAACACAATAGGGTGTTTTTCTTGCATCAGGACAGCCCCAACTCCTTCACCTGATGCATCACACTGCAGCTCGAATGGCTTGGAGAAATCTGGGACAGCCAGAACCGGACACGAGCTCATGATCTTCTTGAATTTGTCAAAAACAATTTGAGCCTTTTCAGACCAAACAAAGGCTCCCCTTTTGGTGAGATCAGTAAGGGGAGCAGCATTCTATGAGTACCCCTTTACAAACCTCCGATAAAAACCACAAAGACCCAGAAAACCTTTCAACTGAGTCAAGTTCTCAGGTGGTGGCCAATCCATTACTACTTTGATCTTTTCCGGATCCACCTTCACTCCCTCAGCACTGATTATCTGGCCCAGGTACAATAATTCCTCCATTCTAAATTCACATTTGGAAGCTTTTGCGAACAAACTCTCAGATTCCAAGATACTAAGCACTTCTTCCAAGTGCTTGAGATGATCTTCCCAAGTCTTGCTGTAAATCAGAATGTCATCAAAAAATATCAACACAAATCTCCTTAACTGATTCTGAAAAACATGATTCATGCAAGACTGAAAGGTAGCCGGAGCATTAGTCAACCCAAAAGGCATGACTAAGAATTCAAAATGGCCATAGTGACATCTGAAAGCTGTCTTCTCCACATCAGACCCCCTCATCCGAATCTGATGGTAACCCGATCTCAGATCGATCTTCGAGAAGAACTTGGCCCCATGTAACTCATCAATGAGCTCATCTATTCTGGGAATGGGGTATCTGTTTTTGATGGTGCTTTGATTCAAAGCATGATAGTCCATGCACATGTGCATGGTACCATCCTTCTTCTTCACAAGAACCACTGCAGATGCAAAGGGGCTCTTGCTTGGGCGTATGAAACCCATCTCCAAGAGTTCTTGAATATTCTTCTCGATCTCATCCTTTTGCCTCTTTGGATACCGATATGGAGTTGTGATCACCGGTTTAGCTCCTTCCTTGAGCTCTATGATGTGTTCTAAACCCCATTCAGGTGGTGGTCCAGGAGGCAAATCAGCAAAGACTGTGCTTTTCTTCGTGAGAAGAGACTAGATATCAGGAGATTGATCACGTTTAGTCTCAACAGGACTAGCAGGAAGGACCATGCATTCTGCAACCCACTCAGCTTGATTGTGACGGATCATTCTTGCCATTCTTTTGAATGACACTACCCGAGGACCCCCATTAGACATTCCTCTTAGAACTATCTTCTTCCCATCTGATTGAAACTTCAACTCCATAGTCTGCAGATTCAATGAGATCTCCCCAAGAGAACGCAGCCATTGAATGCCTAGGACGGCATCAGTATCTCCAATGTGGACTATGTAGAAGTCATCCTTGACTTCGTAGTTTCCCAATTGCATGGTCATGTTCAAAATTTTCTTGGTGCAAGAGATATGGAATCCATCGGCAACCATGACCTTAAACCCTTCAAACTCCTCAGTTTGCAGCCCCTTCTTGGCTACCACAGCTTCATCAATGAAGTTATGTGTTGCTCCCGTGTCAATCAAGGCAATGATTCACTACCCTTTGATCATCCCACGAACCTTGAATGATTCATTTCTTTGAAAACTAGAAAGTTGAGCTAAGACTCCACCACTTTCCTTCTCATCCCCGGATTCTTCTAGAGTTCTATCTACTTCACTTTCTTCAAAATCAGATTGCTGATTGGAAAAATCAGAACTACTCTCACCAGTAGAATAGTACTCAATCTGATTGAACTTAACCCCTTTAGGGAAAACATGATCTTGTGACCACTTTTCCCTACACCGGAAACACAACCCTTTTCTTCTGAGTTCATTCAGGGTTTCTGGATCCAACCTGGTGACATGGGGATTGTGATTTTTGAACTCTTTGTGTTGAGGACTCAAAAGCGGTCTATGCTGAGGCCTCTTTCCTTTATCCCCCTTTTGAACAAGAGAATTTGACTGAAATTTGGCCTTAGGAGCAGCCCACTCCATATTTCTTGCCTTTTTCATGGCCTCTTGCAGTGATGGAGGATCAAAGGCTTTAATCCAACCTTTGAGAGGTTTTGTCAACCCTTCACTAAAAAGAATCACCAATCTCCTTTCCGTGATTCCAGTCACCATGACTGAGAGTCTTTGAAACTCTGCAATGTAGGCATCGACTGTGCCATACTATCTCAATTGTGCAAGTTCTCTGAAATGGATCTCAGGATCCTTCTTCTCAAACCTCTCGATGAGCCTAGTGGTGAACTCATCATACGCTGTGATAGATCGATGACCCAGAGTAATGAGGCCATGGCACCACCACTCGTGCGCCACCCCATCAAGGTGTAGCATAGTGAACTTGATTGCTTCTTCTGCCATTGGTCTGAGAGCTAGATAGTTATCTAGCTTCTGAATCTAGGCTCGGGCTGAATTGGTATCACTCCCGTCAAAGTGTGGAAGTGTAACTTTGTTGACAGCTTGGTACAAGTCTCCTTGATTTGATGGTCTTCTTTGATCATAGTGTCTCCCTTGTCCTTTGCTTTTCCTTTTATGATCCATGAAATCATTAAAGGACATATCCATCTTGATGTCGTCAGGTAGAGAATCATACTCTATGCGACCAAGTCTCAACCACTCCACGAATGAAGCATTCTCTTCAGGATCTGGCTGATAGTTTACAGGTGCCAAAAAGGTGGGTTTGAATGGCCTTGAAGAAATGTAAGTGTTGTTTGACACCATCTGAGCTACATGCTCATCATGCTGGTTGGAAGCACTATGCTCCCCTTTATGCCCTGAGTTGTTCTGTGGAGTGGAGTTCTGACCCACTTTCCCCATCATGAGAGATACCATGTCCATCAAGGCATCCATCTTTCTTTCAAATCTCTTCCCGGGACTCATAGACCTTTCTCTTCCTTTCCCACTGTCATCTCTATTGTTGGTAAACTTCTCGTTACCCCCAACTGATCTCTCACCCTCTGCCATATCTGATTCCTGAGAAGACTCCCAATGAGCCCTCAAGACTTTTGAAGCTGTCAGACCCTCTGGAGGCTGATAAGGCTGGAACTGTTTCCCAACCTTCTTGTCTTCCCTTGCAATATACCTCTTTTCTCTATCACTCATAGACTAATTGTTCACAGGATGGCAAGATCTTGGCTCTGATACCACTGAAAGATTCCAAAGCTAATTTTTTTTTAAATTTTTGCAATTTCAATTTACAAAGTAGTGCACCCGTTAAGGTTAGAAGAGAAAATCAAAATGTACTGAAGCAACTCTAACTAGTATGGCACCAATGATGGTGAGCATTGGTCAGAGGATCTAAATCAAACTGCTTATGCTATAACTCTAACCAGTATGGCACCGATGGTGGTGAGCATTGGTCAGAGGATCTAAATCAAACTGCTTATGCTGTAACTCTAACCAGTATGGCACTGATGATGGTGAGCATTGGTCAGAGGATCTTCTACTCTAAATACTGGAAAGGGAACTTGACATCAAGTATGTGTTACCCAATCCGAAGCGGAGTGAGGGGCGACCCTATGACGGAGTGATTACAATAGCAATGCTTGAAAGAGAATTACTAAAAGCTGAGAATACTCAACACCCAGAATGTGCTTGCTAACCCAGAATGGAAAGTAGCTACCATAGGGTGGAGCTGAACTGTTACAATAACTTTAATTGGAATCGAGAATTACAACCAGATTTGAGCAAGAAATAAAGACTGCCAGTACTACTGTCAGTTTTACAAATTAAGATACTGATTTCTGGTTTCTGTTACAAATTTGCTCATCCAAAGAACAAACAGAAGTCTATGGAACTACTTCAAATGATCTTATTTTTCATGTATGACCTTCAATTGACTAGAAATCAAATGCAATAAGCCGGAGACACTAACATGCCAAATCAAAACTAACAATGCAATAAACTGAGAACAATGCACAAACTGAATACAACTCACAAATGAGATTGAATCACCACTAGTTGTTGTCTTGCAAACAAGAAGCGATGCCCGAGCTAGGAGGCCTTCATTCCTCCAAGCAAACCTAGAGCCAATCCTACGGCATAACAGTATAGTAAAACCAAAGATGTGAAATGATGCTCAAGATCTTCCTTTTATAACCTTCAGTTGACTTCCTGAAACCCTAAATCCTCCTCACTGTCAAAACCCTAACTCTTTCTTCAAAATGGCATCCTTTTCCCTTTAAGCTCAATAATGATATTTTAAATAAAAATCCACCAACTTCTAGCAAAGACACCCTCAAAACTAGGAAACCCTAATTATACCTTCCGACTAGCCTTCGGGTTTCCAGAAAAAGGCCAACGGTCACTGGAAATATCAGGATTGAGAAGGGGACATTACAACCTTGGCTTAACATTATTTTACAAATATCCATATTTAATTTCCCCCAATATATCCATGGTCTTACCTGCACACTTGAAAAAATATCAGCAGCTCATGAAATGTCAGATATCATATATATATGTAAATAGAATACATCTAAAAATCACATTCTTAACATCATAAATTTCTAACTGCATTTCATAATAATGCTCATCATTTTCAACATAGCATTTCTAAAGCATATAAAGTCAAGAATAAAATGATACATGTTAATTCACCTAACATAATAGTCATGATCATTTCCCATAAATTTTTATAACATAATTGTAACATTCAAGTATCATCCATAAACCAAATATTTATCAATTACTATGCTCATGACCTAATAAATAGCATGAAAGTAAAAGTCCTATATCATCATCACAATATCATAAGTCATCACATAGTATCAAAATATAATGTCTTTGTCCCAATGCTCCAACATGATAAAATAAAGTGTCAACATGAGTCCAAAGATGGAAAATAATCTACCAAGAAATGATGTCATGGGGTGAGGCCTCACAAGATGGATATCTAACAAAGATTGGATTCAAGAAAGGAGTATCAGACTGTTATCTATTCATAAGAGAGACATCTGAAGGTTTACTACTTGTAGCTATATTTGTTGATGACATTATCTTTGGAGGTAATGACAAACTTAGTGCTGAATTTTCTAAGGAGATGCAAAATGAATTTGATATGTGTATGATTCAACCTATCAAATACTTTTTGGGATTGAATGTGTGGCAGACAGAGAAATCTATTTTCATTAATCAGTCCAAGTATGTGAAAGAAATATTAAAGAAATTCAAGATGGATGATTGCAAGCCAATAGGGACACCTATGATAACTGGATGCAAGATTACAAAGGAAGATGACTCACCAATAGTAGATATAACATTTAACAATTCTATGATTGGAAAACTTATTTATCTTACTCAGACTAGATCAGATATTTCCAATGTAGTTGGCATAGTTGGAAGATTTGCAGTAGAGCCTAAACAAAGTCACCTCATGGAAGTAAAAAGGATATTCAAATATTTGCAAGGCACTATAGACTATGGTCTATGGTATCATAATTCAGAAAATGTTGAGCTTCATGTGTACAATGATGAAGATTGGGTAGGATGCATTGATGACAAAAAGAGTACATCAGGAGGAGCAATGTTTCTTGGTGATAGACTTGTCACTTGGACAATCAAGAAATACAATTGTATTTCTCAATCAACTGAAGAAGAAGAGTATGTTGTAGTAGCCTTGAATTTTTCTACAATTGTTTGGATCAAGCAGATGATAAAGGATTTTGGAATTCAGATTGATTATCCTATTTTTATTCACTTTGATAACACTAGCACTATCAATATGTCAAAAAACCCTGTGATGCATACAAAGACAAAGCACATTGAGATCAAGTATCACTTCCTAAGAGAGAAAGTGGTAGAGAAAGAAGTCAAGTTGGACTATGTGATTACTAAAGATGAGTTGGGAGACATATTCACAAAGCCCTTACCAAAGGATACTTTTGAGTACCTTAGGGAGAAGTTGGGAGTAATTCCCTTCCTTGATTCTTCTTAGAAGAAAGAAGGAAAAGCATCAGTCCTCAGGGACTGATGGATGGTTGACTAATCTACTTCTGGAGTAGTACCAGTGCTTAAACTAATTGGTGCCCTTTTCCATTGATGTCAAAGGTGGATAATATATAGTCATGAAAAATAGAAGTAAAAATAGGAGTAATATACTATGGGGGAGTAGTATTCAGTTATGACAACAGTTCTATTGAGGAAATGGAGAATGCTGAAGAATATTGCAGAAAATGGAGGACTCATATTTGGGGGAATCTTGAAGAGGAAATGGAGAATGTTATAAAATAATTATTCACTTGGATTGGTGGAGTTTTTCATTCCATATGTTTCCATCAATGCCAAAGGAGGAGATTGTTGGAGATTTTTTAGCAGGCCAGTACTGACTGTATGTTTGTCATTGATGACAAAATATGGTAAGTAGCTTGTGTGGAAGACTTATGCAGTAAGATTTTAGTATATGTAGCATGGACATGATATCATGGGTGTAGAGGTTAACTATGTTAGGAATAATCCAAAGAGATAACTGAGAAGGGGGGGTGAATTAGTTATCTACAAGTTTCAATTCTTTATCGAATTAAGTATACTTAAACATAAAGAATAAACAAAATGAAAGAACACATGAACACAACACCAATATTTTGGTTACGGGGAAACCCAAATAGGTAAAAACCCTAGTGGGACTTGATACCCACTAATATTTTGTACTAGTGTATAATGATCCTTGTTAGAAGATCCTTTATCATGTTAGGAGTAGCTTTACAATATATGAAGTATAGTAGACCTGGTTAAGGGTCAAACCCTGTTAGGAGTCTTTTACAATTATCCCTGTTAGGGGAGAGGACACACTATCTAAGAGCTCACTGCTCAAAGGGGTGAAGGCTACAACCTTCTAAATAATAGATACACACTATATCTAGATCTTGGTGAACTGCACTTTGACTTGCTATCTGGATTAGTTCCAATGAATATCAAACATACTCTACTTGGTCACATAGACCTTCTTCTGATGGTTCAACACTTTGCACACTCTGCTCTGCTCTACTTAATCAACCATGAACCACACTCAAGCAATAAAAAATGACTGCCTATAAATATCTTTCCTCCAAATGATATAATCAAGTCAGCCTATTAGAACCACCTTGAAATAATATTAGAGAAACCATAATAAACTCCAACAAACATTCTGCTAGCTCTATTATGCACACAACTCATTCTAGGACCTATCTAATAAAATAATTGTAGATGCACACCACACACTTTCGGCTCCACCAAAACAACTGGAACTTTGTTTGTAAGCTAAATTAATTTATGCACTCTTAATCAAACATCAATCACACTTCTCCAAGCTTAACTCCAAGGGGGCATATCCTCAAGATAGGTGCAACTCAAGAAACAATAAAATCTTTATTGGCTCTTCTGAACAAACATAGGAAACTACTACCGGTGAATAGCGACTACATAACTTCACTTGCATTCATCATTAGACTATGAATTCATAATTAAAACATCACTAACATGTCTTCAAAATATATCCTAGGGTGCATGCCCATAAGACAACTGTACGGACAACCATACACAAAACACTGCTTGTAACTCTGTTAGAAACACTGCTGACACAAGCTGCTATATAATTGTCTGTACTTATAGGTAACCTTTGTTCCAATGATATCATGTTGATATCATGTCCATGCATCATATACTGAAGGCTTACTACATAAGACTTCCATGTATGCTACTTTCCATATGTTGTCATCAATGACAAACATACAATCAGTACTGGCCTACTAGAAAATCTCCAACAATCTCTCCCTTTGGCATTGATGGCAACATGTGGAATGAAAAACCACCATCAACTCAAATGAGCATTTTTTTTCTAACATTCTCCATTTCCTCTTCAAAACTTCCCCAAAGATGAATCCTCCATCTGCTGCAATATTTTCTATTATTCTCCATTTCCTCAACTGTACTGCTATCATAACTGAATGATGCTCCCCCTTAGTATATTACTCCTCTTTTTACTTTTTTTTTTCATGACTCTATATATATACTCCCCCTTTTACATCAATGGTAAATAGTGCCACTCATTTTAAGCATCGGTACTACTCTTGAGGTAGAGTAGTCAACCTTCCATCAGTCCTTGAGGACTGATGCCATTCTTGCTTCCTTCTAAGAAGAATTAGGGAAGGGAATTACTCCCAACTTCCCCTTGAGATACTCAAAAGTATCCTTAGGCAAGGGCTTTGTGAATATGTCTTCCAACTATTCCTTAGTATTCACATAGTCCAACTTAACTTCTTTCTCTACCACTTTCTCTCTTAGGAAGTGATACTTGATCTCAATGTGCTTTGTCTTTGCATGCATCACAAGGTTCTTAGACATATTGATAGTGCTTGTGTTATCACAATGAATAACAATAGGATAATCAATCTAAATTCCAAAATCTTTTATCATCTACTTGATCCACACAATTGTAGAACAATTCAAGGCTGCTGCAACATACTCCACTTTTGTTGTTGACTGAGAAATACAATTTTTTTTCTTGCTTGTCCAAGTGACAAGTCTATCACCAAGAAACACTGGTCCTCCTAATGTACTCTTTCTATAATCAACACATCCTGCCCAATCTGCATCGGTGTATACATGAAGCTCAAGATTTTTTGAATTGGGATACCATAAACCATAGTCTATAGTGCCTTGTAAGTATCTAAATATCTTTTTTACTACTATGAGGTTACTTTGTTTAGGCTCTACTACAAATCTTCCAACTATGCCAACTGTATTTGAAATATCAGGTCTAGTCTATGTAAGATAAATCAATTTACCAATCATTGACTTGTACAATGTTATATCAATTGCTGGTGAGTCATCTTCCTTTGTAAGCTTGCATCCAGTAATCATAGGTGTCCCTACTGGCTTGCAATCATCCATCTTGAATTTCTTTAATATTTCTTTCACATACTTGGACTGATTAATGAATATACCTTTCCCTGTCTTCTGCACATTCAATCCTAAAAAGTACTTGATAGGACCAATCATACTCATCTCAAAATCATTCTACATCTCCTTAGCAAATTCAGCACTAAGTTTGTCATTACTTCCAAAGATAATGTAATCAATAAATATAGCTACAAGTAACAAACCTTCAGATGTCTTTGTAATGAATGGATTACAATCTACTGCTCCTTTCTTGAATCCAATCTTTGTTAAGTATCCATCTAGTCTCTTATACCATGCTCTAGGGGCTTGCTTATGTCCATAGAGGGCCTTCTTCAATCTTCATACCATATTAGGTCTATCTGATAAGGTGAATCCTTTAGGCTACTCAATGTATACTTCTTTTAGATCTCCATTCAAGAATGCTGACTTGACATCCATCTGATACACTTTGAAGTTTTTGACTGTAGCATAAGCTAGAAATAACTTAATAGCTTCTAATCTACTCACAAGTGAAAATGTGTCTGAATAATCAATGCTCTCTCTTTGCACATAACCTTTACATACTAATCTTGCTTTGTTCCTTACTACTGTATCATCTTCATTCATCTTATTTTTGAATATCCACTTTGTACCAATCACATTCTTATCATTAGGTCTTGGGACCAGTTCCCAAGTGTCATTCTTAATGATCTAATCAAGTTCTTCTTTCATAATATGATGCCAATCTGAATCCTTACAAGGATCTTCAACACTTAAAGGTTCAATCTAAGATAGTAAACATACCGCATCATTGCTAGCTGAGTTCTTTTCTTGTGATCTTGTTAAGACTTTGCCACTCTAATCTCCAATGATGTCTTTCTTGGAATGATTTCTTGATGTAAACTTTGGAACTTTAGGTGATGTTGACTCATCAACCTTAGGAGTACCTTCTTCACTTGTCTCAGGGTCATTGAACAACACATCAATGCTATCAAACATTTCTGCAATAACTATCTTACTAGTGGAGGGTCTAGGTTCTTCTTCAATCATGGGTGAGCAATCATGATATCTTTCTTGAATCATAAAATTTTCATCAATCTTTACATGATAACTTTCAAAGATCTTTTTCAATCTTAAATTGAAACATCTATAAGCTTTACTTTTAGTAGAGTAACCAAGAAAAATACCTTCATTACTTCTTCCATCAAACTTTCCTACTACTTCATCCCTCTTGATGCAGCACTTGCTTCCAAAGATTTTGAAGTATTTTACTATGGGAACATTACCAAACCATAGCTCATAAGGTGTTTTGTCAGCCCCTGGCCTTAGCTGAATTCTATTGATTGTGTAGACTATTGTATTGACCGCATCTCTCCAATAGGTGTGGGCAACTTTTCCTTCTATCATAATGGTGCGTGTTCTATCCAGAATGATCCTATTCCTTGTTTCTACAATACCATTCTACTGAGGTGTTCTAGGTGCACTTAACTGTCTCTTTATGCCATGTTCTTCACAAAACTCATAAAATTTTTCAAAGGTGAATTCTCCTCCTCTATCCGATCTCAAACATTTTATCTTTAATCTAGATTCATTCTCAACCTTAGCTTTGAATATTTTGAACTTATCAAATGCTTCTGACTTATCTTTCAAGAACACAACCCACATCATCCTAGTATAATCATCAACAAATAAAATGAAATACCTTTCACCATAGTATGATCTTGTTTGAGTTGGTCCACATAGGTCTGTATGGATCAAATCCAACTTGTTTTCTATTGAATTGTGCTTGCTCCTTAATGAATTCCTCACATGCTTTCCCATCACACATTCCTTGCATATAGTATCAATTGGCTTTCCTATGCTAGGTAGATCTCTTACTTCTTTAACATTTCTTATCTTTACTATGTTATCAAAATTGATATGGCATAGTCTTTTATGCCACAACCAATTGTCATCAACTTTAGCAACAAAACAACTTGCTTCTGAATTGAGTTTTAAAACACTACCTCTTGTCTTTGAGCTTGATGCAATCATAACACCATCTTTGTTGTTAATGATTCATTTGACATCTTTGAACTCCAACTGATAGCCTTTACCAAGTAACTATCCAACACTGAGAAGGTTATATTTCAAACCATCAACATAGAGAACATTATCAGTATTGTTCTTTCCATCTAGAGTGGTGGCTCCTCTACCAACTATTGGTTTAGGAGTGTTGTCTCCAAATCAAACCATACCACCATTGTATTTGTCCAAATGAACAAATTTTCCTTTATCACATGTCATGTGATGTGAACAACCACTATCTATAATCTAGTTTTTCCTTATGTCTGCTTGGGAAATCAATGCTAGCTCATGATTTACTTTCTCATCTTTAGGAACTAACTTAATATTTGTTTTTTCTACAATAGCAATGAATCCAATTTCTTCTTCACCTGATTCTTCATTTGAGACTCCATCTCCATCATAGTAACATTCCTTAGAGTACTTAGGCTTATATTCCTTTTTGAACTTTCTAACTCTAGTAGGACACTTAGATGCAAAGCGACCTATCTTATTAGATGAAAAGCACTTGAAAGGAAATTAACCTTCATATTTTCCTTTTCCTTTCTTTTCTCTTTTAGAATCCATAGAAATAAAATCATCTAAATTTTTCTCTTCACCATCATCATCAAAATTACCAGAAGTGTTTGCAGATTTCTTACCATGAATTGTTGCTTTGAAGGCTATCTCACTTTTAGGTTATGTCTTCAATCTTGAAATCTCAAAAGATGATATTTTATTGATCAAGGTCTCTCTCTTGAAATTTGATGTAAGTTGCATGGTCTGATCAAGGATATTGATCTTTCTTTCATATTATAGAGTGAGAGTAGTCATCAACTTGTCCATAATATCTTATTCTGAGATCTCTCCACCATTGTTCCTGATTCCAACAACTGCTTCATTGACCCTTTGATTATAATCTCTAATGTTTTCTTTAGGTAGCATTTCTAATGTATTGAATCTTTTCTTCCATGTCTTTCTGCATGCATCCTTTTCTTTCTTGTCTCCTTCAAATATGTCTGCAAGGTACTTCCATATCTTGTGGGTGGTGTCTACCTTCTTTATCTCTGAAAACTCAATATCAGATAGTGCACTGATAAGGGCTTCTTTAGCTATAACATTATGATGAAACAATTCCTTTTGAGTGTCAATAGCATCATCTTGTTCAAGGTCTTCTAAAGTAGGAATCTTGGCTGCTTTGATAGTTACATTGAAAAATTCATAAGCAATACACTACAAATGAGTCATCATCTTGTTCTTCAAGGAAAGATAATTTTCTCCATCAAAGTTAGGACTCTCTTTCCTAAAGTATGCCATCTAATCAGCCTCAAGCTATTAAACTTCTCTTCGAGGCACTAGGCTCCGATACCAGTTTTTAGGAACAGTCCCAAGAGATAACTGAGAGGGGTGGGGTAAATCAGTTATCTACAAGTTTCAATTCTTTATCCAATTAAGTATACTTAAACATAAAGCATAAACACAATGAAAGAACACATGAACACAACACCAATATTTTGATTACAGGGAAACCCAAATAGGTAAATACCCCAATGGGACTTGATACCCACTAATATTTTTTACTAGTGTATAATGATCCTTGTTAGAAGATCCTTTACCCTATTAGGAGTAGCTTTACAATATATGAAATACAGTAGACCTAGTTAAGGGTTGGACCCTATTAGGAGAGTTTTACAATTGTCCCTATTAGGGGAGAGGATGCACTATCTGAGAGCTCACTACTCAAAGCGGTGAAGGCTACAACCTTCTGAATAACAGATACACACTATATCTAGATCTTGGTGGATTGTGCCTTGACCTACTGTTTGGATCAGTTCCAATGAACACATACTCTACTTGGTCACATAGACCTTCTAATGGTTCAACACTTTGCACACTCTGCTCTGCTCTACTTAATCAACCATGAACCACACTCAAGCAATCACAAATGACTGCCTATCAATGTCTTTCCTCCAAATGATATAATCAAGTCGGCCTATTAGAACCACCTTGAAATCATATTAGAGAAATCATAATAAAATCCAACAAACATTATGTCAGCTCTAGTATGCACGCAACTCATTTTGGGACCTATCTAATAAAATAATTGTAGACGCACACCACACACTGTCGGCTATACAAAAACAACTGGAACTTTCTCTGTAAGTTGAATTAACTTATGCACTCTTAACCGAATATCAATCACACTTCTCCAAGGTTAACTCCAAGGGTGCATATCCTCAACATAGGTGCAACTCAAGAAACAATAAAATCTCTATCAGCTCTTCTGAACAAACACAAGAAACTTCTATTGGTGAATAACGATTGCATAACTTCACTTGCGTTCATCATTAGACTATGTGTTCATAACTGAAACATCACTAACATGTCTTAAACATATATCCTAGGGCACATGCCCATAAGAAAACTATAAAGACAACCATACACAGAACACTACCTGTAACTCTATTAGGAACACTACTGACACAAGCTGCTATATAATTGTCTATATTTATAGTTAACCTCTACACCCATGATATCATGCTGATATCATGTCCATGCATCATATAATAAAGGCTTACTACATAAGAATTCCATGTATGCTACTTTCCATATGTTTTCATCAATGACAAACATACAGCCAGTACTGGCCTACTGGAAAATCTCCAATAAACTGTTAGTACAGATAGTTATATAGCAGCTTGTGTCAGTAGTGTTCCTGACAAAGTAATAGGTAGTGTTCTATGTATGGTTGTCCATATAGTTATCATGGAGCCTTGATTACTTGGATATATGTTGAAGACATGTTAGTGATGTTACATTCATGGACGTAAAGTATGATGACTAGTAGAAGTGAAGTTATGTAGTCACTATTCACCACTAGCAGTGTCCTATGTTTGTTCAAAAGAGCCGACAAAGATTATATTGGTTCTGAAGTTGTGTCTATCATTTCAGTATGTACCCTTGGATTTAAGCTTGGAGAAGAGTTAGTGATGTTTACTTAAGAGCACATGAAGTAATTTATCTTTAGGAGAAAGATATAGTTAATTTGGTAGAGCCAATAGTGTGTAGCGCGCGTCTACACTTATCTTATTGGATAGGTCCCAGAATATGTTGCATGCTTAGTAGAGCTGACTGATTTATTATTGGATTTTGTTATGGCTTCTTTAATATGATTTCAAGGTGGCTTTAACAGGCCAACTTGATTATATCACTTAAAGGAAAGATATTTATAGACAGTCATCTATGATTTCTTAAGTGTGGTTCATAGTTGATTGTGAAGAGCAGAGAAAAGTGTGTGAAGTGTTGAGCAATCAGAAGGTCTATGTGACAAAGTAAAGTGTTTGTGCTATACATTGGAATTGATCCAGATAACAGGTCTAAGCACAGTTCACCAAGATCCAAATATAGTGTGTATTTGTTATTCAAAAGGTTGTAGCCTTCGCCCCTTTAAGCAGTGTGCTCTCAGAAAGTGTGTCCTCTCCCCTAATAGGATCTGACCCTTGACCAGGTATACTGTACTAAATATATTGTAAAGAAACTCCTAATAGGGTTAAGGATCTTCTAATAAGGATCATAATACACTAGTGTAGAATATTAGTGGGTGTCAATTCCCATCGGGGTTTTTACCTATTTGGGTTTCCCCGTAACCAAAATATTGGTGTTGTGTTCAAGTGTTCTTTCATTGTGTTTATGCTTTATGTTTAAGCATACTTAATTAGATAAAGAATTGAAACTTGTAGATAACTGATTCACCCCCCCCCCCTCTCAGTTATCTCTTGGGACTATTCCTAACAAACATGTAAGATGATTAAATCAATAATATGTTGTCATTGATGTCAACTAGTTTTGACAGTACTTATCTTCTAAGTTACAAATATATAAACATCTATAGAAGGGAGAAAAGAGATGAAGAATAGATATATCTACATGAGGAAGATGGATATGATAGATGAGGATAAGGAATACTTTGGGTAACTTATTAATGAGTCTTTGACCTTATGTTATTGACTTGATTATGTTGCATTCATCTATGATGAAGAAAAGAGAAAAATTGCACAAAGTAGTGTGGTTGGTAAATGAAGAACTTTAGTATACATCGAGCTAGTGTAGTGTATACCGAGTGACAATATAAACTGAGATTTTTTTCACCGACACATTTCTTTATTAACCAAGCATGGATAAAGGAACTAAATGATCAGTTTAGCCAACATAAATTGATGAGATGGAAAGTGTATGATTTCAAGGTTGAGGATAATGTTTGTTATGAGATCCACGGCTAACAAAATTCGAAGAAGATCTAAAGGATGGAAATTAAATGAGTTATTGACACATCCATCAAGGAAGGTTTAAGCGACAAAATCAATGAAGGAGATTAAGCGACAAAATCTTATGGATGAAAAGAAAATGGTTTACTCATCTATTTAAGAGACCTTGGTTTCATTATTGAAATAAAGATGGAAGAAAGAATACTGCAGAGAATACACATGAACAAAACTTCATGCATGCCTGATCAAACTGGTTAAGGAGAATCGAACTACAGAGATTACCAAGCATGAAAGAGCTATTACTAAGGGACAGTAACTTATTGAATATTGAAGAACTAAATTGATATACTGATCATAGGATTTGTATGGGCTTAGAATAGACCTGAACATCTGCAAATTAAGTTTTATTGTAATTAGATCACCTACTGTTTTAATTTAACCATTGTAACAAAAAAATCTGTTAACTAAGTGGACTTGAAAGTCTTGTGATGTCATTCATAGAATGTACATTTTTATCCTATCAACCCCATAGTGAATGATGGTTGGATGATAACTATTAGTCTTAAATCCTCTAGCAAGGTCACACTTTACAATGTGTTTTGTAACATTTAAAATAGTTGGCTCTTCACCGAGCTCACTTCAAAAGAGTGAACAATATTTTGGGTTTTCGGTCCTAGATTGTTTTTCCCTTTACAGGGTTTCCACATTAAATCTTTGTGTTATGTGTTTCTGTGATGATTTTTTGGTTATCATACTTTAAATATTGCATATTTGATTTGGTCGGTAATCACTATGAGAAATTAATTGGTAATCGGTAAAGACATAGATAGTTTAGTATTTTATGTTATCGAGCTATAGAAACTTCATATGGAGGTTCATCTCAGTCATATCATCCTGCCAGCAAAGTTTCATGGCTAGATCAGGTCTAGTTTTGAAGATATTGAAGATTTTCGGTATTGGCAGCAGAGTACAGAAACTTCGAACTCTATTTTGAAGGCTTTAGAGGCCCCAAATGAGGTTGAAAATTTGGGTGACAAGCACTTTGCGCAGGTCAAGCCTGTAGAGCGCTTCGTGGCATTTTGAGAATGGGTTATAATAGCCAATCGGGTCAACAAGTGATGACTTATGGTCTTCAAAAGTTGGGTCACCTGAAATGGTGGAAAATAATTTTTCTTTAAAATTTCTGTTTGGGTTTCAAAACTCATTTTGAGATGACTTTGATGTAATGAATTGTAAAATAAAATAATTCTAAGTTTGGTCAACCCTAAGGGCTAAATTTCTAGAACCTTCTCGGGCGGTGGAAATTGCCTATAAAGAAGGCCCGTAGTGTTGTCTAGGGCAGTTTTGGGTAGTAGATCTGGATATTGATTCAAGGCTTTGTCCTACAGAATATTATAAGGGAATGCCCATGTGGCTTTGCATATTGTAATTCAGAAAGTTTGTAATTCCACATTTGTGGAGATAATAAGAAGCCAATTTTGTGTTCTTCCATATTATTGTTGTTTCTTCTCTATTTCTGTTATGTGTTTGTGGTATTAAGGGGAGCACCCTTCATCAAGTGGTATCAAAGCCGGAGTTCTTGAGTGTGTGAGCAGATCACTGACTATGAGGTAGTTTACACCAGGACCATGGTTAGGGTTTCAGCGCGCATCATGAAAATGCCTCGACAAAGAGAATGTGGCGGAAGAGCTGGTGCTGTGACACCTAAGGTTAGAGAGCTGCAAAGACAAGTGCGAGCATTGCAAGAAGAGATTCATAGAGGAATGAATCTTAATGTCAGAGATGAAAGCAAAGATGAAGCCGAAGAAGAATATCAAGAAGGAGAAGTTAAAATCAGGAGGAAGAAAGACTTTTTTGGGCGATTTTCAAGATTGGGAAAAGACCTAAGATTGAGGTTCCTACATTTTCTAGAAATCTTAACCCAGAGGAATTGATCGACTGGATCAATGAATGTGAGGAATATTTTGAGTATGAAGATGTTGAGGATCCTGATAGAGTCAAATTTGCAAAGGCCAGACTAAAAGGTCATGTGAAGATCTGGTGGCAAGAAATTCAATTAGAGCAAAATAGAAGAGGGAAAGATAAAATCACAAGATGGGATCGGATGGTGGATAAATTGAAGTGACAGTTTGTTCCTGTTGATTATGAGCTTGACCTACTAAAGAAAATGCAAAGTTTGAAGCAAGCAGGAAGATCTGTTCAGGAGTATACAGAGGAGTTCTATCGACTCCTCATCAGAATAGGCCATGCAGAAGCTGATAAGGAGAAAGTTTCCTGATACCTTAATGGGTTAAGGCCAAGCATTCAAGAGGAGTTGAATCTGGTTCGAATGAACAGTATTGAGGAGGCATACTAGTTTTCCCTAAAAGTAGAGGAAAAGCTAAATAAGAAGTTTGAGAGCAGACAAAATGGAAGAGGTCATGGTGGAAGATCTGGTGGATGATCATATGGTGGCTGAAATGAAGATCCGAAAAAGAAGGATGAGGCCAATAGCAGCCAGAATCAGAGAGGAAATAATTCCAATCATTTCCAAGATCAGAATAATAGAGATCAGAGAGGAAGAGGAAGAGGACAAGGATCTGGAAGAGGAGGCTTCCGTGGAACATGTTTTCACTGTGGAGAAGAAGGTCATAGGGCATTTGAATGTCCTCAGTGCCCAGGAAGAACAAATAGGAGAAATGAAGGCTAGGCCAGAGTTGCACATGTAGATGAAGATGCTAGATCATCAAATTTTAAAGATGCTAAAAGAGAAGAAATGCTAATTAATAGAAGAGTCCTGCTGAGTGGTGAGAATGAACCTGAACAAAGGAGGAGCCTATTTCGCACTAGATGCAAGTGTGAGGGTAAATGTTGTGATGTGATTATCAATAGTGGAAGCACTGATAATTTGGTGTCAGAAGAGATGGTGACAAAGTTGAAACTTAAGAGATAGAAACACCCACATCCATATCGAATTGCCTGGGTGCAGAATGACCACAAGGTCATGGTCAGTGAACAGTGCCTGGTAAAGTTCAAGATCGGCGGGTACCAAGATGAGGTACTATGTGATATAATATCTATGGATGCATGTCATATGTTGTTGGGTAGACTATGGCAGTTTGACAGATGTGCTATACACGATGGTCATGCGAATACCTATTCCCTAACAAAGGATGGAATGTGACATAAGCTAAAGCCATTGAAGGAGATCGAAGAAAAGGTATGTGGTAATGCATGAATAACATTTTTTGATGGAAGAAAATTTCTAGATGGTATGAGGCATGAGCATGTGTGTTTTTCTTTAATTCCAAAATCTAGTAAAGAAGAAGTAGAGGATGTACCTGTAGAGGTTGTAGATTTGTTGAATGAGTTTCAGGATATTGTATCTGATAATGTACCTGATGGATTACCACTGGTAAGGAAGATCAGTCATCAGATGGATTTGATTCTAGGAGCCAGTTTTCCAAACAAGGCAGCACACAGAATGACACCAGCAGAAAGTGAAGAGTTGAACAGACAAGTACATGAGTTATTGTAGAAGGGGTTGATTCGAGAGAGTCTGAGTCTGTGTTCTATACCAGTGGTATTAGCACCAAAGAAGAATGGAGAGTGGAGGATGTGTACAGATTCCAAAACAATAAACAAGATCACAATCAAGTATAGGTTTCCATTGCCATGAATGGATGATATTATAGATTGTTTGAGTGGAGCTCTGTATTTCTCAAAGATAGATTTGAAGAGTGGATATCACCAGATTCAGATTAGAGAAGGAGATCAATGGAAGACTAGCTTCAAGATAAAGGAAGGATTGTATGAGTGGTTAGTCATGTCTTTTGGGCTAACCAATGCACCGAGCACTTTCATGCGGCTCATGAACGAGGTTCTGAAAGAATTTCTGGGTAAGTTTGTCATTGTTTACCTAGATGATATTTTGATTTTTAGCAAGACATTAGAGGAACATATGATGCATATTCGTATGGTGTTTGAGAAGTTGAGAGATGAGAAATTGTTGATTAATTTAAAGAAGTGCAGTTTTGTGAAGAAAGAGTTAGTGGATTTGGGATTTGTAGTTTCAGTAGAAGGTCTAAAAATGGACCCTGAGAAGGTACAGGCTATCCTTAAATGGCCTACTCCAAGGAGTGCTACTGAGGTAAGATCTTTTCAATGTTTAGCTAGTTTTTACAGAAAGTTTATCAAAAATTTTAGCAGTATTTGTGGTCCCTTGACTGAGACAATGAGAGGGGATAGAAAAGAGTTTAAGTGGACTAAAAGGGCAGAAAAGAGTTTTCAATTGTTGAAACAAAAAGTTATAGAACAACCTATTTTAGCCCTTCCAGATTTTAATAAGGTGTTTCAAGTAGATTGTGATGCTAGTGGTACTATAGTAGGAGCTGTTATGAGCCAAGAAGGTAAACCTGTTGCTTATTTCAGTGAGAAATTAAATGATGCCAAGAGAAAATATTCTATTTATGATCAAAAATTTTATGCTATAGTTTAGGCATTGAAAAAGTGGAGGCACTATCTACTTCCTAAGGAGTTTGTTTTGTATACTGATCATCAAGCTTTGCAATATTTGAATAGTCAAGGAAAGTTGAATCGAAGGCTTTTGAAATGGGTTGAGTTTTTGTAGATTTATACATTTGTTTTGAAACACAGAAGTGGAAAGTCTAACAAGGTTGCAGATGCTCTTAGCAGAAGGCAACTATTGCTAACAGAGATGCAGATTGAGGTGGTTGGGTTCAAGGAACTCAAGAATTTATATCTAGAGGATCCTGATTTTGGTGAAGCTTGGAAAGCTTGTACAGAACCTGTTACTCTAGACAGGACGCAATGGCTGGATTTTATCATCCAAGATGATATGCTATTCAGAGGGAGTCAGTTGTGCATTCCATGAAGTTCTATGAGGGAGAATCTCATCAAGGAGAAGTATAGTGGAGGATTGGCTGGACATTTTGGTCATGATAAAACCCTTGCTTTGGTTGGTGAGAATTATTATTGGCCACAATTGCAGCAAGATGTGAAGAAGTTTGTACAGAGTTGCAGAGTATGTCAAATGACGAAGGGAGTGAAGTAGAATACAGGGTTGTATCAGCCATTACCTGTACCAGAGAAGCCTTGGGAGGATATCAGTATGGACTTTGTTCTTGGTTTGCCAAGGACACAGCGGGGGCATGATTCAATTTTTGTGGTAGTTGACAGATTTTCAAAGATGGTACATTTTATTCCCTACAAGAAGACTAATGATGTTGTTCATGTAGCAGAATTTTTTTTCAGAGAAGTAGTGAGACTACATGGTTTGCCAAAGACTATTGTTTCAGATAGAGACACTAAGTTCATTGGATATTTTTGGCGTACATTGTGGAAGAAGTTGAAGATAGATTTGAAGTTTAGTTCATCACATCATCCATAGACTGATGGACAAACAAAGGTGGTGAATAGGAGTTTGGGAAATTTGCTGAGATGTTTGGTTGGAGATAAGCCAACAAGATGGGATTTGATTTTACCACAGGCATAATTTGCATACAATAATTCTGTCAATAGGAGTACTGGTAAATCACCATTCTAGATTGTATATGGAAGTAGTCCAAGAAATGCATTTGAATTGAGAAAGATAGATAAATGAGAAATAAGTAGTGCTGAAGCTGAGGATTTTGCAGAACATTTGAAGAACATCCACGAGGAGGTGAGGAAGCATATTACCAAGATGAATGCACAGTATAAGGCTAAGGCAGATAAGAAAAGGAGGCATAAGGAATTTCAGGTTGGGGATGAAGTCATGGTTCATTTGCGGAAGGAGCGATTTTCGGTTGGTACATATAACAAGCTGAAAATGAAGAAGTTTGGACCATGTAAGATATTGAAGAAGCATGATTCAGGAAATGCATATGAGGTAGAATTGCCTAGTGAGCTGAATATTTCACTAGTGTTTAACATTTCAGATTTGACAGAGTATCACGAAGGAAGTGTTGAAGATGAGGTTGCAGTACCACAGTGGAGTATTCCAGCAACCAGTTCAGATATCAAGGAGATTGCAGACATACTGGACAGTCATGTTGGCAGAAGCACAAGGAACAAGACATATGAAGAGTATTTGGTCAAATGGAAAGGATGACCTATTGAAGATTCATCATGGCTCACAAAGGAGGAGGTTAACCGTCTTGGTTTTCCTCTGCACACCTGAGTCGTGATAGGGTCACTTCTCAAATTACCTTGGGTGTCTGATGCAGGAGCATCCTGGGTGTAAGAGCAATCTTGCATCAGCCAAAAATATTTTTGTTTTTGTATTTAGTAAGGGCTATCTTGTGTAGAGTTGCTATTTATGGAAACTTGTTTTTTTAGTAAGTTGGTCTTACGATCTCAGAATGTTCTAATTTTACATATGGAGGTTCATCTCAGTCATATCATCCTGCCAGCAAAGTTTCATGGCTAGATCAGGTCTAGTTTTGAAGATATTGAAGATTTTTGGTATTGGCAGTAGGGTACAAAAACTTCGAACTCAGTTTTGAAGGCTTTAGAGGCCCCGGATGAGGTTGAAATTTTGGGTGATAGGCGCTTTGTGCAAGTTAAGCCTGTAGAGCACTTCGTGGCGTTTCCAGAATGGGGTTATAATAGCCAATCAAGTCAACGGGTGATGACTTATGGTCTTCAAAAGTTGGGTCACCTGAAATGGCAGAAAATAATTTTTCTTCAAAATTTTTGTTTGGGTTTCAAAACTCATTTTGAGCCGATTTTGATGTAATAAATTGTAAAATAAAATAATTCTAAGTTTGGTCGGCCCTAAGGGCTAAATTTCTAGAACCTTCTCGGGTGGTGGAAACTGTCTATAAAGAAGGCCCGCAGTGTTGTCTATGATAGTTCTGGATAGTAGATCTGGGTATTGATTCGAGGCTTTGTCCTACAGAATATTGTAAGGGAATGCCCATGTGGCTTTGCATATTGTAATTCAGAAAGTTTGTAATTCCACATTTGTGGAGATAATAAGAAGCCAATTTTTTGTTCTTCCATATTATTGTTGATGTTTCTCTATTTTTGTTATGTGTTTGTGGTATTAAGGGGAGCACCCTTCATCAATATATGTATATATATATATATATAGATACATATATGTATATATATATAGATACATATATGTATATATATATATAGATACATATATGTATATATATATAGATACATACATACATATACATATACATATACATATACATATACATATACATATACATACATACATATATATATATATATATATATATATATATATATATATATATATACATATATATATATATACATACATACATATCTATATATCTATATATATATATATATATATATATATATATATATATATGTATCTATATATATATATATATATATATATGTATCTATATGTATATATATATATATATATCTATATATAGATATATAGATATGTATGTATGTGTATATATATATATGTATATATATATATATATATATATATATATGTATATATGTATATATATATATATATACATATATATATACACATACATACATATCTATATATCTATATATATCTATATCTATATATATATATATACATACATACATATCTATATATCTATTTATAGATATAGATATGTATATATAGATATGTATATATATATATATATATATATATATATATATATCTATGTATATATATAGATATATACATACATACATATATACATATACATACATACATATATACATATATATATACATACATACATATATACATATATATATACATACATACATACACACACACACACACACACACACACACACACATATATATATATTTTATAAATTTTTTTAACCGTCCCTCTCCCTTTTCAAATTTCAATTTTATTTATTTTTATATATAAACTTTTATGCTTTGCAACAAGGTATGTGTACTTTTTGAGTATACAATTTTTTTATTATTATTATTATTTTTTATAAAATCTAGTTTTATTTTTATTTTTGAATATCTAAGTGGAGACCTAAATGGTCCCACCTTCAAATACATTGGAGGAAGGAAAAGGGAGAGTATTTGGCTTTATTATTATTCTATTTGTCAAAAGGACATAGGGCTGGAATTTGTTATTTTTTATTGACTGTGGAATTGGAAATTGTATGGGAAATTTTCCCGTACAATTTCCAGAGACCTGTAGGTGGTCATTTGCACTTTTTCACTTATTTTTTATGGGTTTTTCATCTCTCTTTATTTACTCTTTCTTAGTTTATTTTTGTTGTCTCAATATTTCAAAAGGATGATAGAGCTATAGTTCATTTATAGTTTGATTTCTAAAATTCTATCTTATATAGAAGTAACTAATTAATCAAAGGGAAACAATTTTACATACTAATTGTCTCTTTTTCTTGAAACTATTACATCTCAACATACACTTTACTATCAACTAACATAGAATCTTGCATTGAATAAATTGAAAGAGAATGTATAATAATCAATTCTTTCTCTCTACTATCATTTTATCCAAATGAAATCTTTGCAAAAGTACTATAAGGATGCTGCTAATATTTTACTGTCTTGTAAATTTTTCAACATGAATACATAAAGATTTCCTCTATGAATAATCCAACATAATCCTTACATTCCTCATATGAAAAAAACACATTGTTCATTGCTTATTCAATATAACATGAATACATAAAATTCTTCCTTTGAAACAATATTTCATAATAACCAAAATATTTCTATCAATAAAAATATCCATACATCTCTTTACATCTTAAATACAACAACACTTGATACATTCACAAAACTTAGAGTGATGACTCCATTACAAAATACATTGAACTCATGGATATCACAAGATATCCTTACAATGACTTTAAACACAATACACAAGTGTTCCAACTCAAAATAAAATATCAACAACTCTTCAAGATGCCAACTCCAACCATGAAGTCTTCAAAGGCTCCAAATTCCTGCAATACAAAATCTATAGGCCAAGGAGTTCTCACCTCCCAACCTAGGCTTCTATGAAGCCACCCCCGAGCTAGGGGAACCATCACAAAGACATGGAGAACACTCATGGAAACTCACAAACACAACAACATATAACATAAATCACAAGAAAACTCCCTTCCAAGGTTATCACAAAGAGTCTCAACATGACTCAAATAGGGTGAAGGTGGAACCAAATCCAAGAGGAGAAAGCACATCCATTGATGAGAGCTAAGCCATCACTTGGCTTCCTCATCAAATATATCTCTCCACAAACACAATCTCCACAAACTCCTTATGACCCCCAAAATAAAAAATAAAAAATAGAGATGGCTACATGGAGCCCATACATCCATGTTTCATCCCTCTCCTATCCAAGGAGAGACTCTACACCCTCAAATTTTCCAACAATCCCTTCACCCTCAGGGCTACTCTTCCCTCCCAAGGGTGAGTATGGCCTTGAGAAATCCCTCAACAAAACACTACAACACATAAAAGAAAAAACTTCAAGAACAACAATGAAACTACACATTTACAATACAAGAAATCATGCTCAACAACAAGCTCATGATTCTCTTAACATCTATCAAGAACCACATTTTCACAACACAAGAAACATAAAACTACAACAACTAAAGAGTCACAATTCCTCCATTATCACAAAAATATCAAGCTCACAACACGTACAATACAAGAGGAATAATAACTAAATTTTGTATACAAGAAAATAACATTCAAGAGAGCTCATCCTCTCAACATGAAAAACTAAAACAAAAAAGTGAAGAATGCCACCAACCTTGATCCAAGCTAATGGAAGAAAGTTGATGAAGAGCTTTCCACTTTCCAAGGTCCTCCAAAATAGCTAAGTCTCCAAATCTAGAGAGTGGGTGTCAAACTCTTCCAAAAGAAGAGTCCCCTCTAAAAAAAGCCTCCACACAAACTCCTATGTATAACATTGTATTCCTATTAGGTGGTCTTCCCTAAGACCCTTACATGGTTTCTAAATTTGGTCTCTTACAATGGTAAGCTAAAAAGGTGGGATAAGAACTACCTTTTTAGTGGGCGGTGATCTTTCCAAAACTTGGTCCCAAAATTTGATTTTCGTCCATCTTGGTAAACCAACTTTTGGATGGGTCATTTGGTCAACCAAAGGTTATCCTATGGTGAAAAATGACCCTTACCCTATGGTATATCAAGTGGGGTAACTAAAAATGGCCCTAACACTCCTTTAGGCACCTTTTAAGCCTCCCAAAAACCCATACAAAGCTCAAATTCGAAATTCAAAGATATGACAACACTTCAAGCTCCCTAACCAAGTGATTTACATGGGGATCCTAAAGGGTACCTTCCTAGGTTTGTGTTCAACCAATCCCTAAGTGGACATGTCATGGCCACAAGTACACACACATGTGTCAAGTGACACAAACAAAAAGAGACATGTCACAAGCCATGTGGCATATCCACTTGGGCATTCTCACAAAAACACATTTACAATTAATAAATAAATCAAATAAATTCATGCATCATACTTTTACAAATTAAACACATTACAACAAGGTTTTTGGCTTATCACTAGAAGCAACCTTGGTTCAAACAGATTTTCACATTAATCTCTATGATGATTCCCCAAATTTACCATGGCCTATTTCCCTACACACTCAAGTCCAATATCAGTAGTCCAAGGAAATAAAATATGTAAATTCATAACATTAATAATCAATATAATTCATCTGTTAATTCATAATTCACATGACAATAATTGTTCATCCATAACCTACATTCATCTCATCATGAAATATACAATTCATCACTAAATTAACTAGAAACTTAATCATCACATACACATATAATCTAATTAAAAATTAAGTATCCTCATGGCATCATAATTCATTCATTAAATAGAGTTAAGAACACACATGTAAGTTACAAATTGATGTCTCAGTAATCATCATCCAAATCATAATATAATGTGCATCAAACTACTAAAGTGATAAAACCATAACATAAAGTATCAGTAAAATCTATAGAGTATCAAAATATGATCATAAAATATGTCTATCATAATTCAAAAACTGAATGGCTATGATAGGCTCGGGGTGAGGCCTCACAGGATTTTTAAGGACTTCAATAGAAAGATCAAAAAATATATAAGAGGGAAGTGCCAAAGTTGAACAAGGATAACTTTACAATATGGAAAAGCCGAATGAGACTTCATATATGTAGAATTGGGAATTTTTCCCTCACCCTATTGGATAATGGCTACTTAGCACTGCCTACAGGACCTTTGACTCTTGATAAATTAAGAGATAGACATGAGCATAATGTTAATATGATGGAGATTGTTGTTTCTCTATTTGATGCTGAGTTTGAAGATTTCAAAGATTGTGGTACCTTAAAGGAAATGTGGGATAAACTTGCTCAAGTTTATAGTGGTAATGCTAATGTCAAGAGAGCCAGAGCTGAAATTTTAAGAGGGAGATTTGATGATATGAAAATGAAAGAAGGAGAGGACATTGTGCAGTATACAAACTAAATAAAGGAGGTAGTTAATGCTATCTGAGGATCTGGTGGTGTCATTGAAGAAGATACAGTGGTAAGAAAAATCCTGAGAACCTTATTGTCTATTTATGCAATCAGAATATCTACAATACATGAAATGAGGTCTACACCTAGCAGTAATCTTACTCTTGATAATCTGATTGGTAAGTTAACAAATTTTGAGCTAAACAACTTTGATAATAGTATTGTACCATCTGTTGAATCTACTTTTATGTCTTCTCTGAAGATAGGTAAGTCTAGTAGTAGACATGATGATAATGATAGTAATACTGATGATAAGCTTGATGAGCTTGAGGCTCTTATGGCCTAGAGATTGCCTAAAAGAAAAGGTAGATATAGGGGTAAATTACCTTTAGTATATTTTAACTACAAAGAAGTTGGTCATATTGCTGCTAGATGCCCAAATAGGAAAGAAGATGATAGAAACAAAGATCGATCTGGTGAAGGAAGCTATGGGAGGAGAAACAATAGAAGTTATCGACACTACAATAGAGACAACCGAGACAACAATGATAAGGGAAAAAAGGTATGTTACATTATTGAAGATAATGATATTGATACTGATACAGATGATGATGTAGAAGTAGTATTTTTTGCGATGAAGATTGATTCTGAGGAAGAAGAAACGTATCTAGAAACAACACTCATTTCTAAAATTAATAAAAATGATACATGGATCTTTAATAGTAATTGTACACATCACATGACTGGTGATGAAGAAAAATTTGATCATCTTCAGCAATATAATGGAGGATCTATAAAAATGGGTAATAATACACCTTATATGGTTAGAGGAAAAGGATCTTTGATGATAAATGATAAAAACAAATGTGATAATGCTTATTGGGTAGAAGGACTAAATTAAAATTTTCTAAGTGTGGCATAGCTTAACAACTCAGGTCACTAAGTAGCTTTTGAGGGAAAGAAGGTAAAGATATTTGATGATGGAGGAACACTTGTTGGAACAGGAGCCTAATCAAAAGGTAACTTGTTTTATCTTGACAATGTTGAGTCTTCCTATTTAATGATGAAAAATGAGCATGCATGGTTGTGGCATAAAAGGTTATGTCATGTAAACTTTGATAACATGATTAAGATCAGTAGAAAGAAAAGGTTAGAGGTCTGCCTAGCCTAACAAAGCCTGATCATGTTATGTGTCATGAATATCAGAAAGGTAAAATGATAAAATCTATTTTCAAAAGTAAAGATTATTCAACAAAGAGAATATTGGAGTTAGTTCACATTGACCTATGTTGTCCCATGAGAACTCAAAGTTACTATGCAGATAGATATTTCATTATGTTTGTTGATTATTACACTAGATTAATGATTGTAATGTTTTTAAAAGAGAAATCAGAGGCATTTAAGATGTTTAAATGGTACAAAGAAAAAGTAGAGAATGAAACTAAGAAAGAACTAAAATTTTTGAGATCTAACAGAGGTGGTGAGTTTATTTCTGATGAATTCACTAACTATTGTAATGGGCATGGTATAAAAAGATAGGTTTTTGCATCGATAACACCTTAGCAGAATGGGATTGTTGAAAGAAGGAATAGATCAATTATTGAGTGCACAAGGACACTGATGATAGAAAAGAATGTTGCTCAAACATACTGGAGAGAGGTAGTTAACACAATTGTGTTTGTTTTGAACCGAGTACAATTGAAGAAGGACACAAACAAAACACCCTACAAGTTATGGTTTGGTCACAAACTGACTGTAAGTTACTTCAAAATTTTTTGTAGAAAATGCTTTATTTTGAAAGATTATAGAAATGGAAAGTTTGACTCTAAAGGTGATGAAGGGATATTTCTTGGATATTCTTCTAAAATAAAATCTTATAGGTGTCTGAATAAAGTTACTAATAAGATGATTGAAAGTACTAATGTCAGGGTTGATGAATTTGATGATAAAAATGGTGAAGAAAGCACTAGGAAGCTAGAAAACTATGGTAGATTCACTTACATTGAACATCCAAAGTACCTACCAAAGCCACAAGCTGAGTCAACCAAGCATCAGGAAAACAACACCAAGGAACAACAAAGGGAAACCAATGATCAAGAAGGAGCTACTGAGAAAGGACACGAACCTAAGCAGCAAAGAAGAGACCAAGTACTGGCAAGATTTGTCAAAAGACATCATCCTAAGAACCAAATCATTGGAGACAGACAAGCTAGCATGATGACAAGAAGTAAGTTAAGATAAGGCACATGCTAAGATTTTGAGTTTGAACCAAAAAATGTCAATGTTGCATTGGAAAATGATGAATGGGTAAATGTAATGAATGAAGAGATAGAACAGATAGAGAAAAACAAGACATGGACTCTAGTGCCTAGACCAAAAGATAAGAATTTTATCGGTACTAAGTGGATTTTCAAGAATAAGCTTAGTGAGAATCGAAAGGTTATAAGGAAAAAAGCTAGACTTGTATGCAAGGGATATGCACAGGAGGAAGGTATAGATTATGGTGAAACTTTGGCACCTATTGCTAGACTAGAAGGAGTTCGCATGTTACTTGCATATGCCACACACAAGAATTTTAAAGTCTATCAAATGGATGGTAAGTCTTCTTTTTTTAATGGGATACTAGAAGAGGAGGTCTACATAGAACAACCAGAAGGGTTTTCTGATCCATACAAGAAAAACATGGTATATAGATTACACAAAACTTTATATGGTTTGAACCAAGCACTGAGAGCATGGTATGAAAGGATGCATACTTATTTCTTAAGTATTGGTTTTTTTAGAACTAGTGAGAACAAAAATTTGTATATGAAAGGAGATTCTGATGATACTATTTTGATTGCTAAAATATTTTTGGATGATATAATTTTTGGAGGACAAGATCATTTATGTAAATCATTTGCTGATGAGATGAGAAAAGAATTTGAAATGTCTATGTTTGGAGAGATTAAGTTCTTTCTAGGACTACAGGTTATTCAGCAGAATGATGGAATATTCATCACACAATCAAAGTACATAAAGGAAGTATTGAAAAAATTTGGCATGGAAGATGCTAAACTAGTTGGAACATCGATGGTCACGGGCTACAAACTAACTAAAGATGATGAAACTATAGAGGTAAACCAGACATTGTGCCGATCTATGATTAGTAAATTAATGTATGTAGTACATAGTAGACCAGACATTGCACATGTTGTTGGGATAGTTGCTAAATTTTTTACAAATCCTAGGGAATCACACATGGTTTCTACAAAAAGAATCTTGAGTTACTTGAAGAAAATAGAGGATTATGGTTTATGGTATCCAAAGGAAGGCAAGTTTGAACTAAGAGTCTACACTAATGTAGATTGGGTTGGAAATATAGATGACAGGAAAAGCACAGCCGGGGGAGCATTTTTCTTTGGCAAAAGACTTGTTACTTGGACAAGTAAGAAACAACCTTTTATTTCCCATTCTACTACGGAAGCAGAATATGTTGTTGCTGCTACAAACTGTTCAAACATTTCTTACATCAAACAAGTGTTGGAAGGTATGAATGAGGTAATCATTGAGCCGGTGATTATATATTGTGACAACACTAATACAATAAATATTTCTAAGAATCCTGTAATGCACTCAAAGAACAAGCATATTTCTATTAAGTATCACTACTTAAGAGAACAAGTATAGGAGAAGCAAGTTAGATTAGAATATGTTACATCAAAAGAATAACTTTCTGATATTTCTACCAAGCCTCTACCGAAGGAACCTTTTGAATACTTGAGAACTAGACTTGGGGTTCATCCCCTATCTACCAGTCACTAATGTGATCTGGAGGTTGCATTAGCCTAATCTTATCAAAAGATCATTCATGTTGATGCAGCATAGTTCACACTTTGGATTATGTCTAAGGTTATGAAAGGTTTGAGGAACTGGAATAAAGATTTGCACAACAGTATAATGAGATACATAGTCTACACCAAACAATAGTGAGTTACTTGGCTATTATAGAGCTGTATATTTTCTATTTCTTTTTAGCATTATGGTTAAAGGGAGAGAAGTTGAACAATGAAATATAAAGATCAGAAAAAAATAGTTGTCAACAAAAAAAAAATCAAATTGGACAACGATCATGATACATCTATCTAAGGGAGAGAGATAAACTAAAGAAGTTAGGGAGAGCTAAAAAGATCAAATCTATAGAAGAAATTCTTCATGAATATCATTACATGTAATCCTATTATGTAATCCTATCATGTAATCCTATTAAGTAATGTTCTTATGTAACATAGTGATTAAACATATTAAAAATGAAGCTAGGGAGAGCTTACCGAGTTACAACAATTACTTGTATAGTTGTAGAATACATGTTTGGTATGTGTATGGCATATTTCATATTACTTGTGTTGCCATCAATGCCAAATGGAGAGATTGATGAACTACAACTAATTAAATATCTGAATGACATGAAGATCAGTGATTAGAGATCACCGAGCTACTAATTAGATATGTAAGATGATTAAATCAGTAATATGTTGTCATTGATGTTAACTAGTATTGACATTACTTATCTTGTACGTTACAAATATCTAAACATTGTAGAAGGGAGAAAAGAGATGAAGAAAAAATATATCTACACGAGGAAGATGGATATGATAGATGAGGATAAGGAATACTTTGGGTAAATTATTGATGAGTCTTTGACCTTATTTTATTAACTTGATTATGTTGCATTCATCTATGATGAAGAAAAGAGAAAAAATGCACAAAGTAGTGTGGTTAGTAAATCAAGCACTTCAGTATACACCAAGCTAGTGTAGTGTATACTGAGTGATAGTATAAATCGAGCTTGTTTTCACCGATGCATTTCTTTATTAACTGAGCATGGATAAAGGAACTAAATGATTGGTTTAGCCAACAAAAATTGATGAGCTGGAAAGTGTATGATTTTGAGGTTAAAGATAATATTTGTTATGAGATCTAGGGCTAACAAAATTCAAAGAAGATCTAAAGGATGGAAATGAAACAAGTTATTGAGACATCTGTCAAGGAAGGTTTAAGTGGAAAAATCAACGAAGGAGATTAAGGAGAAAAATTTGATGGATGAAAAGAAAATGGTTTACTCGTATATTTAAGAGACATTGGCTTCATTGTTGAAAAGATTCTAGAAGAATGAATACTAAAAAGAATATGCATGAACATAGCTTCATGCATGCCTAATCAGACTGGTTAAGGAGAACTGAATTACAGAGATTACCGAGTGTCAGAGAGCTATTACCAAGGGATAGTAAGTTATTGAATAGTGAAGAACTGTATTAATATATTGATCAAAGGATTTGTATGGGCTTAGGATAGATCTGAACATCTGCAAATTGAGTTGTATTGTAATCAAATCACCTACTGTTTCAGTTTAACCATTGTAACAAAGAAATCTCTTAACCGAGTGGACTTGAAAGTCTTGTGATGTCATTCATAGAATATACATTGCTATCCTATCAACCCCATAGTGAATGTTGGTAGGATGATAACTGTTAGTCTTAAATCCTCTAACAAGGTCACACCTTACAGTGTGTTTTGTAACCTTTAACAGGGTTGGCTCTTCACTAAGCTCACTTCATAAGAGTGAACAATATTTTGGGTTGCCAGTCTCAGGTGGTTTTCCCCTTTACAGTGTTTCCACATTAAATCTTTGTGTTATGTGTTACTATGATGATTGTTTGGTTATCATATTTTACATGTTGCATATTTTATTTGGTCGATAATCACTATGAGCAATTAATTGGTAATCGGTAAAGACATAGACAATTTAGTATTTTTTGTTACTGAGCTGCAAAATTAGCTGAATTTGTTTTATGATATACATTTTGTAATGTGGGACTATCGATAACTAGTTCACCCCCCTCTTAGTTATTCTAACATGTTTGTGTCTTCCTATGTTGCTAGGTTACTTCTTTGACTGATTTGGTTCTGTGTTGCTCACTTTCCTTTGATTACCCAGGTTGGTTTCTTATCTTTGTGGCGCTCAATGAATTTCCCTGGTGCTCGGTGATGCTTGTATGGTGCTCGATTATCCTTGCTTATTGAGTTGTTTTTTTTCATTTTCTACTAAGGCCGACTCTTGCAATTAACTTTGTTCATGGATTTAATGATGGCATATATCATTTGGAAGTGTGTGGACCTAGATCTGGTCATTCCTTCCATTGACGGTGGATCTGAAAGCCGACTTGTTCGGTAGCATCATGTATATAATGTAATCTTTGGTTGTAGTTTTAGGAAATTAATAAGGACATCCAAGATAGAAGCTAGGAGATAGA
The DNA here is from genome assembly GCA_027943335.1 of Chamaecyparis obtusa. Lineage (NCBI taxonomy): Eukaryota > Viridiplantae > Streptophyta > Pinopsida > Cupressales > Cupressaceae > Chamaecyparis > Chamaecyparis obtusa. The sequence continues at coordinate 110,230 of BSBK01001029.1, forward strand.
ATATTGTTTCAGATCCTTGCATGTTGGAGGACTTTAGTACTTGAATTGTAATATTTGGCCTAAATTGGGAAGGCCTCACATCCCATCATGTTTGAATCAATTCAAATAGATATATGAAGTATCTTGCATTCTCTCTCTCACTTGTGTGTTTGTTGCTTTTGCATGTTATCTCTGTAAGGTGGATCAGGTTAGGGTGTGCCTTTGGCCCCTCTCCCCATCCTCCCTTGTGTCACATTTCGAGGGAAATGGTGATATTTTTTTCCTTGCTTCTTTCTCATGACCCTGTTCTAAATTTGAAGAATCAGGAAGTGCTTCTTTCTACTATTCCTCCTATTATCACTAAAGCTTGGAAATGCATTCTTGAAGCCAACCCTTATTTTAATGAAGTTAGACATGTTTTTTCTCCTTCAAAGGGGACAATGCGCTAGGCCCAAATGGTTTTCCTATGTTCATTTTCTAAAACATGTGGCATATTTTGGGAAGGATGTTTCTTATGTTGTGAAGGATTTCTTTAGGGCTCGTAGAATTCTAAAAGAAATTAACACCACTTTTATTGTATTGATCCCTAAGAAGGAAATGGTTGATACAATGGACTCCTTTAGGTCTATAATCTTATGTAATTCCTTGTAAAAAATTATCTCTAAGGTTCTGACCTCCTAATTATTGATGACGCCACTAGATCTTATTTATCCCCATCAAAATGTGTTTGTTTAGATAGAAAGGAAAAATTTGAACTCCATTATTGTTGTACATGAAAAAGTTCATTCTTTAGTTAAATATTCTAAGAAAGGTTTCCTTATAAAAGTTGATTTCTCCAAAGCCTATGATAGAGTTGATTGGGATTTTCTTCTAAAGGTTCTTAGGGCTTATGGATTTGGGAATAGATTTATCCAGTTCATCAACTACCTTATTTCTACTTCTTCTATAGCTGTGATGGTTGTTAATGGTGTGTCTTCTAACTTTTTAAAACTATCTCAAGGGCTAAGGAAAAGGGACCCCATTTACCCTGTTCTTTTTGCAATTATGGTCGAATGTATTGGGAGACACTTTGTAAAAGTCAATAGAGTGGAGACTATTCAAAGATTGAATCCTTGATCTCCCCCCCAACTTTTCTCCCAAGAGAAATTTTTGGATGATACCATCACCATGGGAGAATTTTCTATTAAAAAATCAAGACACATTAAGGCTTCCTTGAATCTTTACCCTAGAGCTTCATGATAATTAATCAAATGGGATAAAAGTTCTCTCTTCTTTGTCAACACTTTGGAGGGTAGAAAACTAAAGATTTCAAAAATTCTTTGTTGTGTCTTTTCTTCCCTACCTAGATCCTATTTGGGGCTTCCCTTGGAACTTAAATCTTGTGATTCCTTCTCCAGAACACTCTGATTGATAAATTCAATAATAATTTGGTAGGTTGGAAGGGTAATCTTTTGAGTCAATTAGGTAAATTTATTCTTCTCAAAACTTGCCTTCAAAATATTCCAATCTATGCTTTAATTTTATTTAAAATTCTTGCTAAGTTTGCAGATTTAATAGAAAGAATTTAGAAAAGATCTATTTGGTCTAGAATGGAAGAAAGAAATAGATTACCTTTGGTTCCTTGGGACCAGATTTGTAAACCTAAAAAATAAGGTGGTTTAGGGATCAAGCCAACTGTTGGCTAAACAAATATTGAGGATGTATGGTGAAGAGAGGGAGTGGAACCTCATTTAGAAAAGAAAGTATAGTTTTAATGCTCATTCCCTTGAGGAATGTTTTGACTCTCCTAGTATCTTAAATGGTTCTTTTATCTGGAATTTGGTTTAGGAAGTTAAGGAAAGTGTTTTGAAAGGGAGGAGGTGGAAATTGGTAAATGACATAAAAATTAGGTTTTGGGATGATTGTTGGTGCAGGAAGCTCCTATAGAAGATATTCATCAAGACAAGAACATTATTCAGAGATGTAAATCCTCTTTTAGGGAATGGGTTTTTGACTAATATAATAATGGGTCTTGGGTCAAATCATGTGCCTTAGACCCAAACCTTTGTAAGATTTAGATCATCCTTAAATAAATGATTATTTGATAATATCAGCCCGACTCTTTGATTTGGTCTTATAGCCCCAGGAAAAAATTTACTATTTATTTAGGGTTTTGTGTTCTTTATCCATCTGATGGATATAATCCATATTGGGTGTCTTTCTAGTTTAAAGGCATCATCCTTAAAATTGAGATCTTTTATTGGCTACTTATTCAAAACAAAATTCTAACTATTGATAATTTGTGGAGGGGGTTTTGCTTAACTAACATATATGTTCTTTGTAAGAATGATTTGGAGTCTATCTACCACCTTTTTTTCTAATGCCCTTTTTCCTTGAAGGTGTGGATTCACATCCTTAATGGGTGGAACCTTTCTTGGGTGTTTCCTTAAAATATCATGGACTTCATCACTCAATAGTTTTTCCCAGCTTCTAATCTGGAATAGAAGAGGATCTAGTCACTGGTTTCTCCCCATGTTTCTCAAACATTTTGAAGGAATACAACCAAAGGGTCCTCAAGGACAGAGAGACTTTATCCTAGGTTATTTCCACAAGGACTATAAGGATTATTAAAGAGAAATCTATCTCTATTAAAAAAGATGATAATTTTGAAGAAGATGGATATGATCCTAACTCCTTTATGTTCTATAATTTTAATTGCAATGGGAAGAAAAAGAAAGCTAGGGAGGGTTTGATTTGGTCCTCTACTCTTGATGACTAGATAAAGGCCAACTTTGACATTGTTGCTAAAGGCAATCTAGGTCAGGTCAGTTTTGGAGGAATGGTTAGAGACATGTATGAGAATTGTATTGGAGTTGTTTCTACCCCTTTTGGAAGTGTAAACTAACCATATGGCTAAGGTGACTAGTGCCTTCCAAGTCATGAAACTTGCTAAACACCTCAACTGCCACAACCTTTGGGTCGAAGGTGATTCTAATAACACAATCAGGGGTTTACTTGGAAAAAGTAAGGCCTCATAGAAAATTGAGCCTATCATTAGGGAGGATAAGGTCATCCTGTTAGGAATGAATGCTAAATATATCCTATGGGAGTATTAGCAACCATTCTATAGCAATTTTTGTTGCATTCATGACTGTGATTGTCATTGATGTCAACACAGTGATCTAATGAAGATTAGCAGAGGAGCATATAGTGTTTGAATTAGCGCACTTGGGATATTGAAGATGAAGCTATGAAGAGTTGGGGAATTACTCTTTGATGTGTTATAAGTTCATGATTAAGAGCCTAGATATTAATTCTTTTATTTATGGAAGTTATGAGCATTTTAGTGGAAGAAGTATTCAGGAAATGTTCCTAAGTGGTGGTTTGTGGAAATCGGATCATATCTCCTAATCACGATGGAATATAGTTATGCATAGTTAGAGAGAATTTGAAGACATGTTGATAGTGATTTGGATGACAGTGCAAGATCCTAGGTCACATGAGTGAAGAATTATAGAGATTGGAAGCTCACAGTTTTGTGTAATTTTGATGTAACATGTGGAAACTTTTATTTTTTAAATTGAATTCCAACTCATTTATAATTACTTGAGTGTGGTATAAATGAAGGAATGTTTTCCTTGTTGTAATATGAAAGTGTGTAATGATAAAGTGTATGAATATATTGTTTAAGCAAAATTGTGAAAGAGGATATGCGAAGAACTGAGATCTGGTATTGAGATCTGAAGAAGGAGTTGGTGTGGTTTTGCATAGTCAAAGAAGGAGTATTGGATTGTTGAGGTCAGTAATCTTTTGGTATTATTTTGTTGAGTAATACAAGGATCATTTGGACAGTGAGTTCAGTGATCTTACCCTGAAGTTATTTGGGCAGTAGGTCCTTCTATCTTCCATAACTCCTAACAGAGTTAGAATCTTTTAATAGAGATTCAAAATCTCCTAACAAAGATTCATATGTACTAAATGTATTTCATAAGACTCCTAAAAGAGTACATCCTTTCAGAAGGAATATTCATATTAGTGCATCTTTTGTGGGGATCATTCCCACTGGGGTTTACTATTTGATCAAGAGGTTCCCTAGTCAACATATCTTCTGTCATTGTGTTATTGTGTATGAATATCTTTCTATGGTTGGTGGTTATATTGCTTACATGGTTAAAATCTATTGAAGTTGGTAAAAGTTATATTTATTAGACAATTGATTCACCCCCCCTTCTTAGTTATCTTGGTGGACTTTACTTTCTAACAATTGGTATCAGAGCAGCAGGTCCTTGAATGAAAATTTTAACAACTTAAGGAGATCCATGGTGAATTTCAGGAAAGAAATCCCAAAGTTTGATGGAGTGAATTTTGACATCTGGAAAGAAAATATGAAGACACATCTATTGTGTTTAGGACCAGGTTATTGGTTGATTAATAAGAATGATAAGACTATCATTGATGAGGATAATATTGAAACATGTACTGATGGAGAAAGAGATTTATTCATGTGTAACATACTTTCCAGAGAAGCACTTTTCTTAGCCCTTCTAGAGAATGAGTACAATTAGGTAAAATATTTGAAAACATCTCATGAAATTTGGTTAGCTTTACACTCTACTTTTGAATGTGATGAACATGAAAAGAAAGTCATATTACATAATTGGATATGTGCATTTAAAGATATAAGAATGATGGAAGATGAATCTATTAGAAGATATATTGGTAGAATGTCAGAGATTGTTGCAGGTATAAAATCTTGTGGAGGAAAAAAGATAGAGAATGAAGTGATATGGAAAATTCTAAGGACATTGACTCTTGAATTTAAGCAAACAACACAGATGATTGAACAAGTCATACCTTGTACTATGAACTTTACAAGAGAGACTCTTCTTAGAAGATTGGAAGCATCAGAAATGAACCTGAGGTTATCAGGAGACTTACCTAGAATGGAGACAACATTCAGTGCTCTTAGTTTTTGCCCTACTTTGTCAAGAAGCATCAGTGTGAGTGGAGATTATGTTGGTAGTAGTAGATCTAGAAATGAAGAAGATAGGAAGATTGAAGAAGGTATTTCCTTTCTCGTGAAAAGAGAACCAGATGGTAAGAAAAATTTTTAATGTTGGACTTGTCAAGAATATGGTCATTTTGCATCTAAATGTCCTAAGAGAGTTAAGAAGTATCGGAAGAACTTTAATCCTAGAAGATCTAAAGAATGTTACTATGCAAATGATGAAGAACACGAAGCTAGTTTGGAGAAATCTTTGAGTGAAAGTGATACTGAGAATAATGATGATATAGGATTTGTAGCAATTAAAGAAGAAAATCCTGAAACTAAAATTAAGGAAGAAAAGGCTTTAGTTTATCAAGTAGAAAAGAAAGTTGATTGGATGATAGATATTGTTTTTTCACATCATATGATTGGAGACATGAAAGAGTTCATAAATTTTAACAATTATAATGGAGGAGTTGTAAGAGTTGGAAATAATGCACCTTGTTTGATTAAAGGTATAGGATCTATTACTCTTGATGGAAAGACTAATACTGATGACATCTACTTTGTGGATGGTTTGAAACATAATCTTTTGAGTGTTGGATAGTTAGTTGATAAGGGATATCAAGTTTGCTTTACTGAGAAAACTTGTGTTATAAAAGAAAAAGATGGAAATTTGATTGGAACTAGATCTAGAACCAGAGGTAGTGTATTTGAGCTGAATCCTACTAAGATGACATGTTTGATTACTAAAATTGATGACAATTGGTTATGGCATAGAATATTTTGTCATATAAATTTTGATAACATTGTGAAAGTGAGTACTACACTTGCAGTAAGAGATATGCCTAAAATTATGAAGACTACTAACATGATTTGCAAGGAATGTGTGATGGCTAAATGGAAGAGAAGCTCATTTCCTAGTAAGAAGTTTACATCAATAGAGAAGTTGGAGATTGTTCATATAGACTTGAGCAGTCCTACAAGGACTAGAGGATTCTATGGAGAATGGTATTTTATGATTCTTATTGATGATTTTACAAGAATGATGTGGATTACATTTCTTAAAGAAAAATATGAAGCATTTGATAAGTTTAAGATCATTAAGAATAAATTTGAGAATGAATCTTGAATGAAGATTAAATGTTTGAGATCAGATAGAGGTGGAGAATTTACTTCTAGAGAATTTAACACCCTTTGTGAAGTGAATGGTATTAAGAGACAATTTTCAGCCCCTAGGACACTTGAACAAAATGGTATTGTAGAAAGAAGAAATAGATGAGTGACTGAAGCAGAAAGAGCTATGTTATTTTAGAATGACTTAGTGAAGATATTCTGGAGAGAAGTAGTGAACACAACAGTGTATACAATGAACAAAGTACAAATTGGAGCAGACACAGATAAGACACCCTATGAACTATGGTTTGGACATGCACCCTCAGTTAATTATTTTAAAGTTTTTGGAAGTAAATGTTATATAAAGAGAGATGATGACATTGGAAATTTTGATCCTAGAAGTGATGAAGGTATATTTCTTAGATATTGTTTGCAAATTAAAGCTTATAGATGTTACAATAAGAGAACTAAGACTATTGTTGAGAACACAAATGCAAAAGTTGATGAAAAATTCAAAATTTAGGAAAGAATGCTTGATTATGAATCAGATGAAGGAACTCATCCTAGATCTAACATTGAGACTACTGAATTATTCTATGAAACTGACAGTGATTTGTTGAATGAAAGCCAGAGTGAGATCATTGAAGAACTAACACTAGAAGTGAGATCTGAGCTAATGACACATAACAAGAATTTATCAAAGAATCATCCTGTTGAACAGATTATTGGAAGCATAGATAGAGGAGTTCTGACTCGAAATAAGGTACATGAATAGTTATGTTTGATTTCTCAAATTGAACCTAAATCTACTAGTGAAGCTTGTGAAGATGAACATTGGATTAAAGCTATGAAAGAAGAACTAGACTAGATTGAAAAGAACAAGACATGGGAATTGGTCCCTAGACCTAAAGATACGAATGTCATTGGAATAAAATGGGTATTCAGAAACAAGATGAATGAAAAAGGAGAAGTAATAAGGAACAAAGCAAGATTGGTATGTAAAGGATACTCACAACAAGAAGGAATTGACTATGAAGAAAATTTTGCACCAGTAGAAAAAATTGAAGCAGTAAGAATGTTTATGGATTATGCAACTTACAAGAAGTTCAAAGTATATTAAATGGATGTGAAGTTAGAATTTTTGAATGGAGAGTTGGAAGAAGAAGTCTACATTGAGTAGCCTGAAGGTTTTCCTTTAACTCAGGAAGGAGACATGGTATGTAAACTAAAGAAATCTTTATATGGACTAAAGAAATCACCTAGAACTTGGTATGCGAGATTGGATAAGTATTTGTTGAAATTAGGATTTACAAAAGGTACAGATGATAGCAACCTGTACATAAAATAAATTGAAAATGGTTTGTTGATTGTAGTTATTTTTTTTGACGATATTATTTTTGGAGGAGAAGATGAAGCCAATGATAAATTTGCAGATGAAATGAAGACTGAATTTGAAATGAGTATGATTGGTGAAATGAAATATTTTTTGGGATTGCAGATAACACAGAACAGTGATGGTATCTTTGTAAGTCAGACAAAGTACTTGAATGATCTATTGACGAGATTTGGAATGGAGAACTATAAAATTTTTGGAACACCTATGGTAGCTAGACATAAGTTATCTAGCACATATGAGACTCCTGCAATAGAACAAAAGAAGTAAAAATCTATGATTGGAGGATTGTAGTACTTGACTCATACAAGACCTAATATAGAACATTTAGTTGGAATTGTAGTAAGATTTCAAGCTGAACCTAGAGAATCACATTATGCAGTAGTAAAGAGGATACTGAGGTACTTAAGAGGCACAATTGAGTATGGATTGTGGTATGAAAAATCTGATGATTTTACCCTATATACAGATGCTGATTGGGGAAGTATTATTGATGATAAAAAGAGCACCAGTGGAGGAGCATTTTTCCTTGGAGGAAGATTGGTTTCTTGGCTAAGTAAGAAGAAAAATTGTATTTCATAAAGCACAACAGAAGTAGAGTATGTAGTAGCAGCAAACAATTGTAACTAGATAATTTGGATGAAGCAAATGTTGAAGGATATTGGAGTAAAATTTGTTGAACCTGTTGTTATACATTGTGATAACACCAACACAATTAGTATGTCTAAAAACCTTCTGTTACATTCTAAGACAAAGCATATAGAAATAAAGTATCATGTAGTAAGAGAGAAAGTTGCTAAGAAAGAAGTCAGACTTGAATACATAAGCACAAAGGAATAAATTGCAGACATATTTACAAAACCTTTGTTGAAGGATACATTTGAGTATTTAAGAGGTATGCTTGGGGTTATGCCCCAACCTACTTTTGAGAGTTGATATAGATTATTGCATTTTTCCAGTGGTATACAAGCCCTATCTTTCTTCTAGACTAGATGTTGATACTTCCTCTATGGGGGAGTATGTGTATCTAAGCTGAGTCATGAGGACTCTAGTGAATGTATTTTCTGAATAGTGTCTTTTGACATTGAAGTTGTTGTTGACATAATGATGAAATTTCTATCATTGATGTCAATCAAGGAGAAGTGTACATAAAAACCATTTGTACCATCTTTTGGAGAGATCTGAATAGGAAAATGAAGTAAGATTTGATTGATGAAGAGGACTTGAAAGTATTTTTCAGAGCAACAGTGTTGCAGTGTTGGATTTATGGAATATTGGCTGTTTTTCATATGTGTTGCCATCAATGCCAATGGGGGAGATTGTCAGGAATGAATGTTGAATATATCCTATGGGAGTATTAGCAACCATTCTGTAGTAGTTTTTGTTGCATTCATGACTGTGATTGTCATTGATGTCAACATAGTGATCTACTAAAGATTAGCAGAGGAGCAAACAATGTTTGAGTTAGCACAATTCAGATATTGAAGATGAAGCTATGTGGAGTTGGTTAATTACTCTTTGATGTGTTATAATTTCATGGTTAAGAGTGCATACAATAATTATTTTATTTATGGAAGTTATGAGCATTTTAGTGGAAGCAATATTTAGGCAGTGTTCCTGAGTAGCAGTTTGTGGAAATTGGATGATATCTCTTAATCGAGATGGAATATGGTTATGCACATTTAGAGAGAAGTTGAAGATATGTTGATAGTGATGTGGATGACAACACAACATCTAAGGTCACATGAGTGAAGAATTATAGAGATTAGAAGCTGACAGTTTTGTGTAATTTTGATGTAACGTGTAGAAACTTTTATTTTGTAAATTGAATTCCGACTCATTTGTAATTACTTGAGTGTAGTATAAAGGAATGAATTTTTTCCTTGTTGAAATATGAATGTGTGTAATGAGAAAGTGTATGAAGATATTGTGTAAGAAAAATTGTGAAAGAGGATATGTGAATTACTAGGATCTGGAATTGAGATTTGAAGGAGTTGGTGTGGTTTGGCACATTCAGAGAAGGAGTATTGGATTGTTGAGGTCAGTAATCTTTTGGTGTTATTTTTTTGAGTAATAAAAAGATCATTTGTATAGTGAGTTCAGTGATCTTACCCTGAAGCTATTTGGGTAGTGGGTCCTTCTGTCTTCCATAACTCTTAACAGAGTTAGAATCTTTTAATAGAGATTCAAAATCTCCTAATGGGGATTCATATGTATTGAATATATTTCATAAGACTCCTAATAGAGTCCATCCTTTCACAAGGAATATTCATATTAGTGCATCTTTTGTGGGCATTATTCCCACTGGGGGTTTACTTTTTGATCAAGAGGTTCCCTAGTCAACATATCTTGTGTCATTGTGTTATTGTGTATAAATATCTTTCTATGGTTGGTGGTTATATTTCTTACATGGTTAAAATCTATTGAAGTTGGTAAAAGTTATATTTATCAGATAACTAATTCAAACCCCCCCCCCCTCTCAGTTATCTTGGTGGACTTTACTTTCTAACACATCCTTAGTATCTTTGATAAGGTCTTTTATTTTCCATGTGTTGTGTGAAACAAACAAAGTGGTAGATCATATAGCCAACCTGGCGGTAATGAGTAAAGTTGTGATTAATTGGCAAGGTGGAATGAAGCATGACAATGAATTTAAGGAGATAATAAAAGCTAATATAACTCAAAGATACATGGGAAATTTTTTTGATAAAGATGGATATGACATGTAAGCACATTGATTTCAGGGATAACATCATTATTATTTGGGGCAAGTACAATAAAATCCTTTTTCAATTTTCTCAGCATACTTTATGGGTTTTATTTTGTGCTATTGCTCTTAATCAAATTTTGTGGAGTGGTTTGGGTCTAAATATTATTTACAGTTCTATGAGATGAGATCCAAAGAGACATTATCCTAACTCATGCAAAGAATGGAAAGAAATGGAAGAGGTTTGGAGGTGTCTTAGAAAAGGTGGCATCACCACTTACCTGGAACACCTTCATGGCTTTAAAATGGAGGTAAATCTTGAATTTTTTCAAGGTTGGAATGGTGATTCTATCACTATGTATGGTGTTAATGTTGAGTTGAATGTTAAATGTATTTATGAGATAACTGGTCTTCCTAGCTTTGGGAGGAATTTCTTTAAGAAAAGGAAGGTTTTGAATGTTGCAGTCTATAATTTTCCCAAAACTAGTGAGGAGGAGGAAATTATTGTTAATGTGGGGGATTATTACAATATAGAAAAGATTAAACCCATCTAGTAGAAGGTTCTTAGCTATATCATGGCCTATTTCACCATTTATGGGAGGTATTCCAAAGTCCACAGATATCATTTCCCCTTGTTAAACCATTTTTGTAATAAGTATAGTGTTTATTTCCCTTGTTTTCTTCTCAAATCTATGTTTCATAGTCTTATCAAACATAGGAAGAAACCTAGTAAGCATGTGCTACATGAAGGCCGTATTCTTCTTATTTTTTATTATTGTATGTTGAGGACTCTAAAACCTTCTATTAAGGACCGAGTTAAGATGAAAGATGTGGGGGAGAGGACTGATGAAGCTATGAGGAAAATTACTTGGGGTTTGAAAGGGAACAAGATGTCTCATTTAATCCTCCAAAAGTATTTTGACTGTGAAAATGGCATATAAATGGAAGATGATAGTGAGAGAGATCTTGGAAAAAGTGTTGTCAAGTCTAGGTTCGATGAAGCCAAAGGGATAGAAACTCAGGATGATGATGATTCCTATGTGAACTCTAGTAAGATGAAAGAGGTATCTACTTCAAAAGTTGAGAAAGGGGATGATTTGGACACTAAGGAGCAGAAGGAGGAGAATCTCAGTCTAACTAGCGATTCCAAGGGAAGAAGGGAAACCAAAAGAAAAATAAAAAGGATTAAGTTGCTAATAATCACACTCAGGAAATTGATGAGAATGTGCAAAAATTTGAGGTTGATAAGAGCCCTATTCTCAATTTAGTTGGGTATCCTATTTCTATCTCTTTCATGGGTCATTCTAACCCTATAAATATCATTCATAAAAATGACTCTTTTCATAACGATTTTAGCATTGTGGGGAGGGTCTCTTTTCATCCAAGCTTTGGGTATCCAAGGGATATTCTAGGTACTAATTTGTAATTCCTCCATAAGGCTAAATTTAAGGAACATAATTCCCTTTCTCTGGATAGTTGGGTTTACAATGAAATTCACAGCCTCAAGTCTAAGGTTGGAAGTTTATCGATTTAGCTGGACAATGAGATTCAGGATAGGAAAAGTCTAAAAGATAGGTGCAGGGAGATCTCCAAGAATATTATTTCTTTTGATGTGGGTGTGAAGAATATTCCTCATGGGAGTAAAGAGAATATGAAAATGAGTATACATAAGACCAAATATGTTTTAGGTTGAATGGAAAAGAAAGAGGAGAATATGGAAGTAGGTCAGGTTATTTTAGATAAGGAGGTTGTTGTTGTAGCCAAGAGGGTCCTAGAAAATGAACGTTGATGAGCCTTAGGTAGAAAATTCTAGACTCTTCTTTGATCATTCAGACTCTGAAGGACACTGGGGAGGATTTTACTACCATAGAGAAGCAGGTGGTTGACACTCTCAAGGAGTTGGCCTAGGTTTTTGTTTGTGTTTTTCTTCTGTGTTCTAATTTTTTCTCTATTGTTCTCTGGTGGCTGGTTTGGTTTGTTGGTTTCTATGTTTCTATTTGCTGGTTGGTAATGTTGGTTGTCTCTATACTATCAATGTCTTATTTTGGTGAGTATTATTGAATCTTTTGTAAATATTTGTAAGGGGTTTTGGGGTCCCCTTTAAAACCTATTTTAACTTTAATCCATAAAAATAAATACATATAGGATCTCACTGCTTCAGAATAGAAAGTAGAGGCTCACTACCAAATCAGCAAGATACTACAAAGATATTGCGCACCCAAGATCCACTATTCCAAGGACAAGGTAAAACAATAAATAATTATAAATTTTCCTAATAATGCAATTGATCTGCACAAAACTGTCAACCTTAGTAGTACATTGTTACTACCTTCATAAAATAAAAAAATTTATATTTCAAAAATCTACAAACATATCTTCACTTTCTCAATCACCACATGCTCTCTCATACTGTTACATTTTTCTAAAGAAAATATTGTACTTATATGCAAGATAGATAATTGGATAATACAAGGTTGACCAAGCTTAAAGAATATTATAAATGAGTTATGATTTGACCATGACCACATAAAAATACAATAAGGTCCCATGCCAGAAGCATCCAAACCAAAACATAGATTATACCTAACATGGACACAACTAGATAAGAGATAAATATTAAATACATAGGTCTCACATTACACAAACTTGTCTAGATAAGAAATAGACAATAAAGGCAATACCTAGACCAAAAACATAAAACATGATCCACACAAGAGAGAGAGGAACCATGAACACATTACACATAGCCCAATAATAGATCTAAATTTACTCAAATAACTTCCATAGCTGGTTCAAACATGTAGTGACACATTATTAAAAGACCACATCACTTTATATCTATATCTAGACCTCCACATGTCATGGAGAGATCCACACACCACATAAAAATCCAAGTCACCTACCAACAATACATGTTACAAGCCAGCTAAATGCATTTCTAGACTATAAAAAGAACTAATGTTAAACAAAAAACATGAAGACACTTTTTTGGGGTCACTAGAAATAATTTTTGGATCATTGCTAAATACCACAACAAATAAAAAAACCTAAATAAAATTCAAATTATAGCTTCATTATCTTCAATATTAATTTAAAAATGTGCAACTAAATACTTGGTATCTTCAATTGCATAACTTTGTTATTGAACCACTAACATCCAAACATAACCAAAGACTTCCAAACCTAAGAAAATAACTCTGAAGCATTAAATTAAATCTCAAGAATCTTCCACTATTCTTGGAACACTACTTTTATTCTAATAAAGACATACCTATCTTCCACTATTTTTTTAGGATTAAGTAATACTGAGAGAGGGGGGCGGGGGGCGGGGGGGGGGGGGGGGGGGGGGGTGAATCACTATTAAAATACTTCAACTTAAACTTAAACCAATTAAAAATAAACCATATGAATTTTGAAATGAAAAGTATATAAACACATAACACATAGCTCATAACACCATTATTTATTTTCAAGGAAACCTCAGCCAAGGGAAAGCCTAGGTGTGGATGGTACCCACAACTATGCACTAAAATATAGAATCCCTATTAGGAGATCTATCCCTATTAGGAGCTGAGTATTACATATTACATTTCCTTGTTAGAGGAATAGAAATTGTGTTAGGGGTATAAAAACACCTTGTTAAAGGTGTGATGAGCTTACAACACTTACAATCAAAATTATGCTACAAAAGTGTTCTTTAATGATGAATAATATAATTATCTGCTATGCTTTGATAGTTCTAGTTATGTTTCACAATATCCTCTATCAATCATTGATCTCACATCTTCTATCTATTGGCATAATGGTCAACACTCCCCTTGGGATTTTTGACATGGCTTAATCACCTCATGTGTCTTCCATAAGTCTAGTGGTTGTATTAGGCATTAACAAGTCCATCTTTTGGTGCAATGGCAACCTCTACTTTTAAAAAGTGGTATCAGAGCTTGGTCAAAGGTTTGAATCTCCTCAGGTAACATTGAGGGGGAGATTGTTGGCATAATGGTCAGTGCTCCCCTCAAGATTTGTGACATGACTTAATGGCCTCTTGTGTCTTCTATAAGTCTAGTGGTTTTATCAAGCATTAACATATTGACATTTGGGTGCAATGGAAACCTCTACTTGTAACACTGTCATTCATCAAAAATATCCCAAATCCGCATCCATCATACATACATGTCTATCACACTTATCACTTCCACAAAACACTCTATACTTATATCAATTATGTCATCCAGTTGGATCTCAAATGTAATATAAAACATAACAATTACTTATACAAATGATAAATATAGAGTCAGTGATCTTTCATTACCAAAGTGTCGGCAATATGAAACCTTCATTTGACTTATCACATTACCATTCCATCTATCCTTTCCTCAATCATTGCGACTATTCATATGTCATGTTTCACTATTCCTCTATCTTCGCATGCCTTCATAACATTGTAACTTACTGATATCAACACTAGAACACATGGGACTTTAAGTAAAGGTCATACATATCACAAAATTGTTGGAGATTTTCCAGTGAACCAGATTGCTAACTGTATGTTTGTCATTAATGAAAACATATGGTAAGTAGTATGTGTAGAAGCCTAATGGATAGATTCTTCAGCATATTTTACATGGCTATGTTATTAGCATGATATCATAGATGAAGAGGTTGATTCAGAGTGAAGATAGTAATATAGTTGTGTATATCAGTAAGTGTTCTTGACAAGTCCTAGGAACAGTTATGTAGTTGATTCATCGTATGATTGTAGTAGAGCCTTGCACCCTTATAGGTATGTTGTAGATATATATATGATGTTAAGTTCATGAACATAGAGTTTGATATGCAGTATAGGTTAAGTTATGAAGTCTCTAGTTGACAGGCATAGTTTCCTGAGTTTATCTGGAAGAGCCGAAAAAATTTACATGATTGCGATAGTTTCTCCTATCATCTTAGTATGCATGCTTGGATTTGTATTAAGATGTGAGGTCCTATCCTGACCCATCCTAGTTTGACTTTCATTTTTGACATTTGACTCATCAGGATGATACCTTGGGTATAGACATTTGATCTATTTTGGTTTATAGATGCTATCATTTGGACCTTATGAGTTGGTTGTTATAGATTTTATGATGATCACGGTAGTTGTACTCTTTATTTATGCTCATTTTGATACCATGATTATCTATGATATATGAATTATACATTTGTTATGTTATCTTTCAATATTATGATCATTGATGGAATCATGGTTCTATGATAATTTTAGGATTACATGCTTATGTGGAATATGTAATGTTTTATGATGCAGATATATATGTATTTGTCTAGTGTTAGAAATTAAAGTCCACCAAGATAACTAAGAGGGGGGGGTGAATCAATTATTAGATAATTATAACTTTTATCATCTTCAATAGCATTTAACCATGTAAGAAATGCAATTACTAACCATACAAAGATATTCATACACAATAACACAATAACACAAGATATGTTGACTAGGGAACCTCTTGATCAAAGAGTAAACCCTGGTGGGAATGATGCCCACAAAAGATGCACTAATATAAATATTCCTTATGAAAGGATGGACTCTATTAGGAGTCTTATGAAATACATTCAGTACATATAAATCCCTGTTAGGAGATTTTGAATCCCTGTTAAAAGATTCTAACCTTGTTAAGAGTTATGGAAGACAGAAGGACCCACTGCCCAAACATCTTCAGGGTAAGATCACTGAACACACTATCCAAATAACCTTAATATTATTTAGTAGAATAATATGAAATATGTTACCTCCTTACTATTCCAAACCACACTCACTACTACACCAAATCTCAATTCTAGATCTTTGTACTTCGCATGCCTTCCTTCACAATATTGCTTTCACAACCTCTTAGACTCTTTTCTTCACTTCATGCTTACATTCACATGCAACCAAAACCATGCTCACACTTCTTTCATATTACTACTCCATGCAATAAGGAAAAATAATCCTTCCTTTATACCACACTCAAATAATTACAAATGAGTCGGCACACAATTACAAAATAAAAGTTTCCATACGCTACATCAAAATTACACAAAACTATCAGCTTCCAGATGCAATAACTCTTCACTCATGTGACCTCAAAGTTTCAATTGTAAACCACATCACCATCAATGTGTCTCAAACTTCCTTTTAACTGCACAAAACTAGATTCCATCTCGATTAGGAGATATCATCCGATTTCCACAAACTGCTACTTAGGAACACTACCTGAATACTACTTCTACCAAAATATGCATAACTTTCATGAATCAATGAATTAATATCTATGATCTTAGTGATAGATAAATTAAATATCAAAGAGTATAACATCAACATTACATAGCTCCAACTGCAATATCCCAGGTGCACTAATCAAAACACTATCTGCTTCTCTACTAGTCTCCAGAAGATAACTATGTTGACATCAATGACAATCATATCATGAATGCAACAACAACTGCTATAGAATGACTGCCAACATCCAAAATTCATTCCTAACAATCTCCACCATTGGCATTGATGGCAACATAGATGAAAAAATCCAATGTTCCAAAAATCCAATATTGCTGCATTGCTGCACTTATACTCTAAAAGTTCTTCAAATCTTCTTCATCAATCAAATCTTTCTTCATTATCCTATTAAGTTCTCTCCAACAGATGGTACATAGGGTTTTTCATGTACACTTCTCCCCCATTGACATCAATGATAGAAATTTCATCACTATGTCAACAACAACTCAATGTCCAAAGACACTATTTCAGAAAATACATTTACAAGAGTCCTCACGACTCAGCTCAGATACACACACTCCCCCATAGAGGAAGTACCAACATCCAATCTAGAAAAAGATAGGGCTCATATACCACTGGACAGATGCAACCAACTGCATCACTACTCAAAGGTAGGCTAGGGCATAACCCCAAGCATACCTCTCAGATACTCAAATGTATCCTTAGGCAAAGGCTTTGTAAATATGTCTACTATCTATTCCTTTGTGCTTATGTACTCCAGTCTAACTTCTTTCTCAGCTACTTTGTCTCTTACAACATGATACTTGATCTTTATATGCTTAGTCTTAGAATGCAATACAGGATTCTTAGACATATTGACTGTGCTGGTGTTGTCACAATGTATAACAAAAAGCTCAACAAACTTAATTCTAATATCCTTCAACATCTACTTCATTCAAATTATCTGGTTACAACTGTTTGCTGTTGCTACATATTCTGCTTCTGCTATACTCTGTGAAATACAATCCTGCTTCTTGCTCAACCATGAAACCAATCTTCCTCCAAGAAAAAAGGCTACACCATTGGTGCTTTTCTTATCATCAACACTACCTCCCCAATCAGCATCTGTATATGCACATAGGGTGAAATCATTAGATTTTTCATACCACAATCCATAGTCCATTGTGCCTCTTAAATATCTCAATATCCTCTTTACTGCTGCATAATGTGACTCTCTAGGTTCAGCTTGAAATCTTGCTACCATGCCAACTAAATGTTGTATATCTGATCTAGTGTGTGTTAAGTACTACAATCCTCCAATCATGGATCTATATTTCTTCTACTCAACTGCTGGTGTTTCATCTTTGCTTGATAGTTTGTGTCTTGTAGCCATATGTGTTCCAACTGGTTTACAATTCTCCATTCCAAATCTTTTTAGCAAATCATTCAAGTACTTTGTCTAGCTAACAAAGATACCATCACTATTCTATGTTATCTATAATCCCAAAAAGTATTTCATCTCACCAATCATGCTCATTTCAAATTTTGTCTTCATTTCATTAGCAAATTTGTCACTAGCTTCATCTTCTCCTCCAAAGATAATGTCATCAACAAAAATAACTATAACTAACATTCCATTTTCAATTTCTTTTATGTATAGATTACTATTTGTTGTTTCTTTAGTAAATCCCAATTTCAACAAATACTTATCCAATCTAGCATACTAAGTTCAAGGTGCTTGCTTTAGTCCATATAATGCTTTCTTCAGTTTACATACCATATCTCCTTCTTGAGTCAAAGGAAAACCTTCAGGCTGCTCAATGTAGACTTCTTCTAATTCACCATTCAAAAATGCGAACTTCACATCCATCTGATACACTTTGAATTTCTTAAAAGCTTCATAAGCCAAAAACATTCTCACTACTTCAAGTCTTGCTACTAGTGCAAAGGTTTCTTCATAGTCAATTCCTTCTTGCTGTGAGTATCCCTTACATACTAGTCTTGCTTTGTTTCTTACTACTTCTCCTTATTCATTCATCTTGTTTCTGAATACCCATTTAGTTCCAATCACATTCTTGTCTTTAGGTCTAGGAACCAATTCCCATGTCTTGTTCTTTTCAATTTGATCTAGTTCTTCTTTCATAGCATTAATCCAATGTTCATCTTCACAAGCTTCATTAGTAGATTTAGGTTCAATTTGAGAAATCAAACATAAATGTACCTTATTTCTAGTCATAACTCCTCTGTCCAAACTTCCAATAACTTGTTCAACAAGATGATGTCTAGATAGATACCTGTTTGGTGTCATAGTCATAGATCTTGCTTCAACTATAGATTCTTCTCTAGATTCTTCTTCTGTAGTATGATTCTCATCCAATAATTCACTATCAGTCTCATAGAATAATTCAGTAGTTTCAATGTTAGGCTAAGGATTAGCTTCTTCATCAAATTCATAATCAAGCATTCTTTCCTAAATTTTAAACTTCTCATCAAATTTAACATTTGTGCTCTCAACAATAGTTTTAGTTCTCTTATTGTAACATCTATATGCTTTTCTCTTCAAAGAATATCCAAGAAAAATACCTTCATCACTTCTAGGGTGAAACTTTCCAATATCATCATCTCTCTTTATATAACATTTGCTTCCAAAAATTCTAAAATACTTAACTGAGGGTGCATGTCCAAACCATAATTCATAAGGTGTCTTATCTGTGTCTACTCTGATTTGTACTTTGTTCATTGTATATACTATTGTATTCACTACTTCTCTCCAAAATGTCTTCGCCAAGTCATTCTCAAATAACATAGCTCTTGCTGCTTCAATTACTGACCTGTTTCTTCTTTCTACAATACCATTTTGTTTAGGTGTTCTAGGGGCTGAAAACTATCTCTTAATACCATTCACTTCACAAAAGGTGTTAAACTCTCTAGAAGTAAATTCTCCACCTCTATTAGATCTCAAACATTTAATCTTCATTCCAGATTCATTCTCAACTTTATTCTTAATGATCTTAAACTTATCAAATGCTTCAGATTTTTCTTTGAGAAATGCAATCCACATCATTCTTGTAAAATCATCAACAAGAATCATAAAATATGTTTCTCCATAGAATCCTCTAGTCCTGGTAGGACCGCTCAAGTTTGTATGAACAATCTCCAACTTCTCTATAGATGTGAACTTCTCACTAGGAAATGAACTTCTCTTCTATTTAGCCATCACACATTCTTTGTAAATCATGTTAGTAGGCTTCATAATTTTAGACAAATCCCTTACTGCAAGTGTAGTACTCATTTTCACAATATTATCAAAGTTTATATGACAAAACCTTCTATGCCATAACCAACTGTCATCAATTTTAGCAATCAAGCATGTCATCTCAGTAGGATTCAACTAAAATACATTACCTCTGGTTCTAGATCTAGTTCCAATTAGATTTCCATCTTTATCCTTTATCAAACAAGTTTTCTCAGTAAACCAAACTTGATATCCCTTATCCACTAACTATCCAACACTCAAAAGATTATGTTTTCATCCATCAACGAGGTAAACATCATCAGTATTAGTCTTTCCATCAAGAGTAATAGATCCTATACCTTTAATCAAACAAGGTGCATTTTTACCAACTCTAACTCCTCCATCATAATTGTTAAACTTTATGAACTTCTTCATATCTCCAATCATATGATGTGAACAACCACTATCTATAATCCAATTAGCTTTCTTTTCAACTTGGGAAACTAATGCTTTTTCTTCTTTAACATCAGATTCAGAATTTTCTTCTTTAATTGCTACAAATCTTATTTCATCATTATTCTCAGTGTCACTTTTGATGGAATATGGATGAAGTGATTGAGAGGGGGGGGGTAAATCAGTCAACCATAAATCACTTAACAATTATTTCTTTCCAGATCCCTTAGGATATCTTAATGAATATTATCTGTTTAACACTCGGTAAATAGATTGCAGTAACTTTGTAGATGTAGAAAGTATTAGTAAATTATCTTTAGATATTCATCAGCACTTGTATATGATTAAGATAACCATTAAGAACACAAGAGACATAGAATTTAACATGGAAACCCAATATGGGAAAAACCACCAATGTATCTAGATACTGATTTTCACTTTTCTGAAGTGATGCCCGGTTAGAAGCCAACCCGGTAAAAGGTTACAAAACACACTGTTAGGTGTGACCTTGTTAGAGGATTTAAACACCCTGCTAGGAGTGGCCTGGTAAGAGGTCTTGAAAACAATTCAATGGAATTGTCACCTTGTTAGAGGATTTACAATATGGCTGTTAAACCAACTCGGTTAAGAGATTTAGAATTCACTGTTACAATGATAAAAAGGTAACAATGAAAATGACTTGTATAATAATGCAACTGCCTTGCTGATTACAGATCTCTATTCTGTATAAGTGTGATCCTTCCTGATCGAATATATCTCTGCTGCTCCTCAAGGATATCTGATCATCCTTCACAAATTCGCACACACCTTTCCTGTCTTTCTTCTATATATCTTCTGCTGTGTATATATTTTATTTTCACATTTGACCTTTTATTTATATGATTTTAGATTTGTCAAATCGGCATTACTTAGTATAACAGTTGGCTGAATCAAGGAAACTTTATTTGCAAAAATCCTTCAAGGGCCGACAGTGCTCGGTGACCATAACTTTCTACAATCTTTCAGAGACCAAGGGAACTCAGTAAACACTGATAATCCTTCTTCTTCGATAACCGACTGAACTCGGTAAATGCTAACTTTTCTTTGACAACCGACTGAACTCGGTAAACACTGAATTTTCTTTGATAACTGAGTGAACTCGGTACATGCTGATTTTTCTTTGATAACCGAGTGAACTCGGTAAGCACTAATTTTACTGCCAGGTAGACCGACTGAGCTCGGTAGGTATTGAATGTTGCGGACTATGACATTGTGTGACATCAGAGACAATACATAATTTGAGTAGCAATTTTCTTTAGACAATTGTTTCCAACAATCTCCCTCTTTGGCATTGATGGCAACACAATATGTCATAGCATAAGAAATTTTGAAAGAATTAGCTTGGTTCAGATTAAAATCTCCCTCTGTCAGCAAACTTCCTTTTTCTTGAAAACTCTTCCTCTGATTATTGAAAATTTCTTGAAGTAATAGCAAAGACATAGCAAACACACCTTCTTTGACAACACATGCCAAAGACAATTTGCATATTACCGGTGTAAACTAATGTACCTCAAGTACTGATTCATATGCAATGATTCCTTGAATATGCTACATCAGCATGTTGATTTTCAATCATGTTTTGGTTGATGCATCACTAAAACTATATTTAGTGAGCCTCGGATAGGGGAATGACCCCTAACTTACCTCTTAGATACACAAATGCATCCTTAGGTAATGGTTTGGTGAAAATGTCTGCAATCTTCTCTTTTGTATGAATATATTCTAATCTGATTTCCTTGTCCTGCACCAATTCTCTCACAAAGTGATATTTAATAGCAATGTGCTTGGTTTTGGAATGCATTACTGGATTCTTCAAAATGTTTATTACACTGGTATTGTCACAAAATATAACAACTGGATCTTTGATTTCAACCTTCATACCTTGTAATAACTGTTTAAACCAAACAATATTTGAACAATTTACTGCAGCAGCAACATATTCTGCTTCAGCTATGGATTGAGATGTGCAATTTTGCTTTTTACTAGTCCAAGATACCAGTCTTTTTCCAAGAAAAAATGCTCCACCACTTGTACTTTTTCTGTCATCAATGTTCCCTGCCCAATCACCATCAGTAAACACTTTTAAGTCTAGATTGCCTCCAAATTTATACCACAAACCATATTCTTCATTTCCTCTTAAGTATCTTAAGATTCTTTTGATTGCCATCATATGATTTTCCTTAGGTTTTGCTGAGAATCTTGCTACTATACCGACTACTAAGGCAATATCAGGTCTTGTTTGTACTACATACTACAATTTTCCAATCATAGATCGGTATAAGGTCTGATCTACTTCTTTTGAATCATCATTTTTGGTAAGTTTCAATCCATTACACATGGGTGTACCAACTAGTTTTGAATCTTCCATACCAAACTTCTTAAGTATTTCCTTAATGTATTTAGATTGAGTAATGTATATACCATCCTTGCTTTGCTGAATTTGAAGACCAACAAAGAATTTTATTAAACCAAACATAGACATTTCAAATTCTTTGTTCATCTGTTCTAAAAATTCTTTGCACTGATCATCATTCCCTGTAAATATAGTATCATCTACAAATATTTCTGCCAATACAATTTTGTCATCCGATCCTTCTTTAATATACAGATTGCTGTTATCATTGGCTCTTTTGAAATTAATCTGAATCAGGTAGTTATGGAGTCTTTCATACCATGCTCTAGGAGCTTGTTTCAATCCATACAATGCTTTGTGTAACCTATAGACCATGTCTTTTTTATCTGGATCAACAAAACCTTCAGGTTGTTCAATGTAGACTTCTTCATCAAGAATTCCATTGAGAAATGCAGATTTTATATCCATCTGATATACCTTAAATCCTTTATGTGCTACATAAGCAAGTAGAGTTCTTACACCTTCTAATCTTGCAACAGGAGAAAAATTTTCACCATAATCTATACCTTCTTCTTGAGAATAACCTTTACATACCAATCTAGCTTTGTTTCTAGATACTTGACCGTCTTCATTCAGCTTATTCCTGAATACCCATTTTGTTCCAATTACATTCTTATCTTTAGGTCTAGGTACAAGAGTCCATGTTTTGTTCTTTTGTATTTGTTCTAATTCTTCATTCATTGCTTCAATCCAACTTTCATTTTTCAATGCATCTTTGATATTTCTAGGTTCAAAATCAGTAAGCAGACATGTACCTTTTAGCTTGCTTCTTGTCATAGTACCATCTGATTTGTTTCCAATGATTTGATCTGGTGTATGATGTCTTCTAACATATTTGGCTAGTATAGGTTCCTTGCTTTTTGAATTTGTCATGTTGTTGTCTTCTAGGATCTCTTCTTCAGGTTGCTCAGGCTCGGTAGATATTTGCTCGGTAGCTTCAGGCTAAGACTCGGACTGAATTTCTTCCTGTGACTCGGTTTGAACTTCTTCTTGTGACTCGGTTACTGTGCTAGGCTCGGTAGATATAGTTTCCTCATTGATAGTTGTGTCTGCCAATGTTTCAGGTTCAATGTAAATGAATCTCCTGTAGTTCTCAGGTTCCCTTTTGCTTTCTTCTTCAGTCTTTTCTACAAACTCATCAATTTTTACATGTATACTTTCTATGACTTTGTGAGTAGACAAGTTCAGACATTTGTATGCCTTACTTTTGCTAGAATATCCTAGGAATATTCCTTCATCACTTTTCACATCAAATTTATTTCTTCTGGATTCTTTTAAGATATAACACTTGCTACCAAATACTTTCATGTAACTTACATTGGGTTTATAGCCATACCATAATTCATAAGGAGTTTTGAATGTGTCTTTCTTCAATTGTACTCAGTTCAAGGTATGAACTGCAGTGCTGATAGCTTCCTTCCAGTACTTTATGGTGATGTTCTTTTCTATCATTAAAGTCCTTCCACAATCCATAATAGATTTGTTTCTTCTTTCTGAAATTCCATTCTGCTCAGGAGTTCTAGGAGCTGATACCTATCTTTTGATTCCTCTTTCAATGTAAAAGTTGTTAAATTCATGGGAGATGAATTCACCACCTCTGTCTGATCTTAAGCATTTCAATCTTTTCCTTGTTTCCTTTTCCACTCTTGCCAAGTACCATTTGAACTTTTCAAATGCTTCTGACTTTTCTCTTAAATACATAACAGTCATCATTCTAGAATAATCATCAACGAAAAGAATAAAGAATTTATCTCCAGTATAGCTTTGTATTCCAATAGGTCCACATAAATCAGTATGCACAATTTCCAAAATCTCTTTAGACTGATAGTTCTTACTCTTAAAACTAGTTTTACTCATTTTGCCAATCTGACAATTCTTACATAGACTAGTATCAGGTTTCTTCAAAGTAGGAATGCCTCTTACCTTCTTGAATTTTCTTAGTTTTATCATGTTATCAAAATTCACATGACATAACCTTTTGTGCCATAGCCAACTTTCTTCAATTTGAGCAATAAAACATGAATATTCACTGAGATCAAGATAAAATAAGTTACCTTTTGTTTGTTTGCCTGATCCAATGAGTTTTCCTTTTTCATCCAGCAGTATTGCTTGACTATTCATGAATTCAACCTTGAAACTAGTGTTGATTAGCTATGATACACTTAGAAGATTATGTTTTAGTCCTTCAACCCAATAAGCATTATCACATATGAGTTCTTTGGTTAATGAGATTCTTCCTTTTCCTTTTATACAACAAGGTTCATTGTTTCCAAATCTTACATTGCCACTATCACAGTCTTCTAGGTATTCAAATTTTGTCTTGTCACTAGTCATGTGGTGTGAACATCCACTGTCTATTATCCATATATCATCTTTGCTTATATGAGAAATAAGTGCCATCTTATCTTCATCATCATCAGATTCATCTTTTATAGCAATAAAGACAATTCCTTCTTCACTATCATCAGAATCTTTAGCCATGAAACATGTTTTCTTACCTTTGTCCTTGAATGATTTGAAATTCTTTTTGCCATAGTACTTGTGACCTTTCTTCTCTTCCTTGGCTTGCTTGTTTGGGCACCTAGCTGCAATATGTCCAATTTCTTCACATGAAAAATAGATTAAAGGAGTTTTACCTTTATATTTACCTTTCCCTTTAGAGTACCTCTTTGTAAGTAATGTTTCTACAATTTCAAGATCACTATCAGAACTTTCTTCTGATACATCTTCACTTTCTGATTGAACTTCTTTTATTTTCTTGTTCTTCGTTAGTGAAACCTTGGCCTCAAATGCTGACTCAATATTTTTGGAATTTGGAACATAGTTGTCATAGTTGTCTAATTCAAAGGCTGTCAATCTTCCAACTAAAGCATCCAAAGTTATATTGTGGTTTGTTTCACATCTTCTTTCTTGAATAGCTGATACTCTTATTACATAGATAGGGAGTAATGTTCAGAGTACCTTTCTTATAACAGTTTCATCAGAGATTATTCCTCCAGAAGCTCTAATTGCACTAACACTTGCTTTGATCCTTTCAACATATTTTGCAATGTTTTCATCTTCTTTCATATTCATCTTGTCAAACTGTCCTCTTAGGATTTCTGCTTTGGCTCTTTTCACATTTGCATCACCACCATATATTTTCTTCAGATTGATCCACATTTCATATGTAGTAGTGCATTCTTTAATTTCATCAAATTCTTCATAGCTGAGAGCTGATGCAATGTCTATCATCATGGTGTTATGATTCTTTTTCTCTACAATGTCTTCAACAGTTAATGCGCTAGTAGGAACTGTATATTCTTCATCAATGTATTTGTATCCTGAATCACCAATGGCAGCCAGATGAAGTCTCATGAGACCTTTCCATGCTTAAAAGTTATCTCTGTTGAGCTTTGGAATTTCTCTCTTGTAAGACATCCTGATCTTTAGCTTAGGTCCTTGAAACCCTTCCTGCAAGCACCAAAAGCTCTGATACCAATTGATGGAATATGGATGAAGTGACTGAGAGGGGGGGGGGGGGGTGAATCAGTCAACCATAAATCACTTAACAATTATTTCTCTCTAGATCCCTTAGGATATCTTAATGAATCTTATCTGTTTAACACTCGGTAAATAGATTGCAGTAACTTTGTAGATGCAGAAAGTATTAGTAAATTATCTTTAGATATTCATTAGCACTTGTATATGATTAAGATAACCATTAAGAACACAAGAGACATAGAATTTAACATGGAAACCCAATATGGGAAAAACCACCAATGTATCTAGATACTGATTTTCACTTTTCTGAAGTGATGCCCGGTTAGAAGCCAACCCGGTTAAAGGTTACAAAACACAATGTTAGGTGTGACCTTGTTAGAGGATTTAAACACCCTGCTAGGAGTGGCCTGGTAAGAGGTCTTGAAAACAATTCAATGGAATTGTCACCTTGTTAGAGGATTTACAATATGGTTGTTAAACCAACTCGGTTAAGAGATTTAGAATTCACTGTTACAATGATAAAAAGGTAACAATGAAAATGACCTGTATAATAATGCAACTGCCTTGCTGATTACAGATCTCTGTTCTGTATAAGCATGATCCTTCCTGATCGAATATATCTCTACTGCTCCTCAAGGATATCTGATCATCCTTCACAAATTCGCACACACCTTTCCTGTCTTTCTTCTATATATCTTCTGTTGTGTATATATTTTATTTTCACATTTGACCTTTTATTTATATGATTTTAGATTTGTCAAATCGGCATTACTTAGTATAACAGTCGACTGAATTAAGCAAACTTTATTTGCAAAAATCCTTCAAGGGCCGACAGTGCTCGGTGACCATAACTTTCTACAATCTTTCAGAGACCGAGGGAACTTGGTAAACATTGATAGTCCTTCTTTGATAACCAATTGAACTCGGTAAATGCTAACTTTTCTTTGACAACTGACTAAACTTGGTAAACACTAAATTTTCTTTGATAATCGAGTGAACTCGGTACATGCTAATTTTTCTTTGATAACCGAGTGAACTCGATAAGCACTAATTTTACTTCCAGGTAGACCAACTGATCTCAGTAGGTACTGAATGTTGCAGACTATGACATTGTGTGACATCAGAGACAATACATAATTTAAGTAGCAATTTTCTTCAGATAATTGTTTCCAACAACTTTCACTCAAAGTTCTTTCTATACTAGCTTCAAGATCTTCATCATTACCATAATAACATTCCTTAGATCTTCTAGGCTTTAAATTATTTCTATACTTCTTAACTCTCTTAGGACATATAGATGCAAAATGACCATATTCTTGACAAGTCCAACATTTAAAATTTTTCTTACCGTCTAGTTCTCTTTTCACAATCAAGGCAATACCTCTTAAATGTTCTTATCTTCTTCATTTTTGGATCTACTGCTACTGGCATAATGTCCACTCACACTGGTACTTCTTGAAAAAGTAGGGTGAATACTAAGAGCACTGAATGATGTCTCCATTCTAGGTAAGTCTCTTGATAACCTCAGGTTCATCTCTACTGCTTCCAATCTTCCAAGAAGAGTCTCTCTTGTAAAGTTTGTAGTACAAGGTATCACTTGTTCAATCATTTGTGTTATCTACTTAAATACAGGAGTCAATGTCCTCAGAATTTTCCATATCACTTCATTCTCTATTTTTTATCCTCCACAAGCTTTTATCCCTACAACAATTTCTGACATTCTACCAATATAGCTTCTAACAGATTCATCTTCCATCATTCTAATATCTTCAAATGCACATATCCAATTATTTAATCTAGCTCATTTTGCATGTTCATCACCTTCAAAAGTAGAGTGTAAAGCTTTCCAAATTTCATTAGATTTCTTAAAACATTTTACCCGACTGTATTCATTCTCCAGAAGTGCTATCAAGAGTGCTTCTCTTGCAAGTATGTTCTACATGAATAGATCTACCTCATCTTTAGTACTTGTTTCAAGATTGTCTTCTTCAATTATAGTCCTTTCATTCTTTGTAATCAACCAATAGCCTGGTCCTAAACACAATAGATGTGTGTTCATCTTTTCCTTCCAACTCTCAAAATTTACTCCATCAAACTTAGGGCTTTCTTTCCTAAAATTCACCATGGATCTCCTTAAGCTGTTAAACTTTCCTTTCAAGGACCTGCTACTCTGATACCAATTGTTAGAAAGTAAAGTCCACCAAGATATATGAGAGGGGGTGGGGTGAATTAGTTATCAGATAATTATAACTTTTATCATCTTCAACAACATTTAACTAGATAAGCAATGCAATTACTAACCATACAAAGATATTCATACACAATAACACAACATATGTTGAGTAGGGAACCTCTTGATCAAAGAGTAAACCCAGGTGGGAATGATGTCCACAAAATATGCACTAATATAAATATTCCTTGTGAAAGGATGGACTCTATTAGGAGTCTTATGAAATACATTCAGTACATATAAATCCTTGTTAGGAGATTTTGAATCCCTGTTAAAAGATTCTAACCTTGTTAAGAGTTATGGAAGACAGAAGGACCCACTGCCCAAACAACTTCAGGGTAAGATCACTGAACAAACTATCCAAATAACCTTAATATTATTCAGCAAAATAATATGAAATATGTTACCTCCTTACTGTGCCAAACCGCACTCACCGCTACACCAGATCTCAAATCTAGATCTTTGTACTTCACATGTCTTCCTTCACAATATTGCTTTCACAACCTCTTAGACTCTTTTCTTCACTTCATGCTTACATTCACATGTAACCAAAACCATGCTCACACTGCTTTCATATTACTACTCCATACAATAAGGAAAAATATTCCTTCCTTTATACCACACTCAAATAATTACAAATGAGTTGGCACACAATTACAAAATAAAAGTTTCCATACGCTACATCAAAATTACATAAAACTATCAGTTTCCATATGAAATAAATTTTCACTCATGTGACCTCAAAGTTTGTGCTATGAACCACATCACCATCAATGTGTCTCAAACTTCCCTTTAACTATGCAAAACTAGATTCCATCCTGATTAGGAGATATCATCTGATTTCTATAAACCGCTACCCAGGAACACTGCCTGAATACTGCTTCTACCAAAATAATCATAACTTTCATGAATCAATGAATTATTGTTTGCACTCTTAACCATAGATAAATAACATATCAAAGAGTATAACATCAACATCACATAGCTCAAACTACAATATCCCATGTGCGCTAATCAAAACACTGTCTGCCTCTCTGCTAGTCTCCAGAAGATCACTGTGTTGACATCAATGACAATCATAGTCATGAATGCAAGAACAACTGCTATAGAATGACTACCAACATCTAGCATTCATTCCTAACATCTAGTTTAGATGTTATTAATTTATTTTTAAAAATGATTATTGATGCAAGATTTTATAATGTACTGACATCAAGTTTGAGCATGCAGGGACATGGCCATGGTTGCAAGTCAGGGAAACAAGATAGGCTCTAAGTGCAATTAGTTGAAAACCAAGGTCAACTCTAGAAGAGTATGACCTCATTATATCATGATTTCTTTTGTAAATGTGATGCCTGTATGTATATGGTTGACAATGTTTGAAATATATGTTGTAAGTAAATTTTTATCTTTGTGTAAATGTATAAATGTTTTTGCACACAAGGCATGCCACATGTGTTTGTGATGTTTGTTTTAGTGAGGTGTCACTTGACACCATGTTGATGAAGTGGCATGTTGAGTGGAGTATGGACCCCACCCTCTCGTTAGTTAGTCTTGAGCATTCCTAAGCTAGGTAGGTGGTTTAAAGGACCAAGAATTGTTGAAACCAAAACTTAATTTTCGAATGCATGATTAATTAAGAATTTTGAGAAGTTTTGTGGAGTCCTAGAGTGAGGTTTAGGTTGAATTTTAGTGTCCCAAGGTTAGTACATGGGTTGGGGAGCTTAATTTTTCTATTTTCACCTTCCTAGGCCACCTATATGCCTCTCCTAATGTGCCATTTTTAATATGCACGAAAATGTAAATGTTCCCTAAGATATCTCTTGTTTTCATATGTAGAAATTCATCCCAAACCTTAAAGAGGGGCAAGTGTCATTTTGTCTTAGATCTAGAAACCTAATAGTTTTGGGAAGGGAGTTGAGAGAAGAATGTTTTGAGGAAAGTCTTAAGGATAAAAGAGAGCTGATTTAGAAACACACTAGTTCATTCTTATCTATGCTAGTTGAGAGAGGGTAAGAGGAGATCTAGAGAGTTTGATCTAGTAGCTTGGAGAGGATAGCAAGCTTGGAGCCAAGAGGAGCTCATCTACAATTCTTCATTAGCTTTGGCTTAGGATGAGGTTGGTGGTTTCTAACTTTTTATTACTTTGAATATGCTTTAAAAAAAAAATTGTACTATGTGAAGGTTTTGCAAATTGTGATTCCTTGTGTTAATCTTGTATTGTTTTATTTCTTTTGTGAATTTTCTTTTAAACTTGTTGTCTTGAATTGTTCTTGTTAAGGGTCTGCAAGTTCACTCCTCATCCTTGAGAGGATTTGAGGAGAACTTGGGTGAAGGGCCTAAGTTGGGATTTCCTTTCGTATGAGTGCATGGTTGTATAGGAAACCATTAGAACCTTCTTATGCTATTTGGGGGGTCATAAGGGTGTTTGGGGGCCATAAGGGTGTTGTTGTTGCTGAGGAATTTTAGTTGTTTTGGGTTGGAAGGGCCTTGTGAAGGCTGGTAATACATACTGAAATGTTGTTTATTATAAGTTAGGTGTCTCCATAAGGAAGATGCCACCTTCACCCATTTAATGGATTCTATGTAAGAATCCTTTGTGCAAGCTTGGGAAGGGAGTTTATTGTGAAAATCTGTGTTCCTAATTTATGTTAAATGTTTATGTTTTTTGTTTTTTGAGTGTATCATTTCCTATTCTTGTTTCCCCAAACTCGGGGGTTTCCATGTAATGGCCTTGGCTGGGAGGTGAGCCTCCATGGCCATGTGGAAGAATTCTTTTGTGTTGCAGGTTGGTAGCCTGTTTAAGGGAGATGTTCAATATTGAAGCTTTTGAGTTGGAAATTTGAAAGTATGTTATAAGTTGTACCTAGTTGAGAGATCATACTCTAGCTCTTGTTTATCTATAAAAAAGAAAATTTTAATAGTTATAAGCTGGAAATTAGATTGATTATTTTAATTCCCTGACGCAGGGGTAGGGTAGATACAAGCAGAATTGAGTCCACTTGAATCCACAAAAAGCCCTTGCTCAAATTTACACAATGAAAGAAATATAATATCACATGAAATAAATGGAAAAAAAATGGATATGAGACAATCAACTGGCAGCAACAACAGAGAATTATATTATTTCTTTCAACATGCCCGACCATGAGGCCTTCCGGGTTTCGGCCTTATACAATGAGAATTATGAATTCAGAATTACAGCTTGCATCCTATCTTTTTCTCCAATGATGTATCTTGATAATCCTTCCTATATCTCACCCATGATGCTCTTATACATCAATCTAGACCCTTTATATAGACAGCTAAGCCACAGGTCAGCCAGTCAGGCATTTAATTACAATATAGGTCTAGTCTCAAGATTTAAACCAAAACTAATGCTAGAATGAATATAATTTGATGTGCCTTTGGATTTAGGTCCTAAATTGACCCAAGAACATTCCTTTGAGTGTGAAAGGTCACATATGAGCACATGGAACATCACAAGAAGAAACACCACACGTTTCACCCAAAAAATGGCAGGAAATAGGTCCTGAGGCAAAATAGGCATAACTTTTTACTCATAATGAATTGGAGTTTGTGCTCTTGGGAAATGATATTAATTTAGGTCCAATTTCAGTCCTTAAGTGAGAAAAATAAAATTCCTTATAGATCAAGGTCTCCAACATGAACAATCAGCACCAAAACTACAGTAACAACTCAGACGTGAAAGTTGGCAGAAAATAGGTCCTGTGCCAAAAAGGCCATAAATTTTGACTCATTATGAATTGGAAGCTGTGATCTTGGGGAATGATATTAATTTAGGTCCCCTTGAATATCTTAAGTGTGAAAAATAATATTCCTTATGGATCAAGAGAACCGACATGAACAATCAGCACCAAAACTACAGGAAAACACTATTTCGATGGCAAGGAAAATAACTATAACTTTGAAAAAATCCATCCAAACTTGATGTGATCATAGGAGAAGGTTCCAAAATAGGTACCCAACATGATCT
The DNA here is from genome assembly GCA_027943335.1 of Chamaecyparis obtusa. Classification (NCBI taxonomy): domain Eukaryota; kingdom Viridiplantae; phylum Streptophyta; class Pinopsida; order Cupressales; family Cupressaceae; genus Chamaecyparis; species Chamaecyparis obtusa. Next base: position 142,491 of record BSBK01001029.1, read on the forward strand.
AAGCTTCACACACCATGAAACTATCAAATGCAAATATTATAAAGAAAACTACAGCAAACAGGTATGGAAATCAGAAAATATTTTTGGTTGATGCAAGATTTCCAAAGACCCAAGATGCTCCTGCATCAGACACCTGGGGTAAATAAAGAACTGATGTCCACATCAGGTACTACTCATAATCTAACCTAAATCATAAAAATCCAACTTATCTTGTGTAATCCATGAACTCTCCTCAACTGGCTTGTCTTTCCACTGAACGAGATATTCCATGTAGTCTTTTCCTCTTGTACTCTTGCCAACTCTGCTATTCAAGATCTTTTCAATGTTGTTTTTATTCTTCTTCAAATGAATCATAACCTCATCTCCAACTTCAAAATATTTATGTCTCCTTCTCTTGTCTACTCTTTGTTTATATTTCAGATTACTGTCCTCCAAATTCTTTTTAACTTCATCATGTAAAGTTCTCATGTATTCTACAAAATGATCAGCTTCAGCACTTCTTCTAGTCTCAGTAGGTAAATCTCTTAGCTCTATGGTTCCCTTATGATGAAATCCATTAACAATCTCAAATGGTGTCTTCTTAGTGCTTCTATTCACTAAATTATTATATGCAAACTATGCTTGTGTCAAAATCAAATCCCAATTAGTAGGTTTCTCTCTAACTAAACATCTCAACAAGTTTCCCAAACTTCTGTTCACAACTTCAGTCTATCCATTTGTCTGAGGGTGAAATGTAGAACTAAACTTCAAATCAGTATTCATCTTCTTCCAAAGTGTCCTCCAAAAATAACCAGTAAACTTAGTATCTCTGTCTGAAATAATAGATTTAGGCAAACCATGCAATCTTACCACTTCCTTGAAGAATAATTCAGCTACATGCAATGCATCAGATGTCTTCTTACAAGGTATGAAATGAGCCATCTTAAAAAATCTATCAACCACTACCAAAATAGAATCATTACCTCTCTAAGTTCTAGGCAATCCAAGAACAAATTCCATACTCACATCTTCCCAAGGTCTATTAGGTACAGGCAAAGGTGTATACAATCCTGAATTCTAACTAGTTCCTTTTGCTGTTTGACAAATTCTGCAACCTCTAACCATTCTTTGTACATCTCTGTAAATCTATGGCCAAAAGTATCTTTCTGAAATCAAATTCATTGTCTTATCAATCCCAAAATGTCCAGCAAGTCCACCACTATGTTTCTCCTTCATTATGTTCTCTCTCATAGATCTTCTAGGTATGCACAACTAAACTCCTTTAAACAACATGTCTTCTTGAATGAAATAATCAGACCACTTATCGCTCACTATGTGTTCTTTACAAGATTTCAAAGGCTCTGAAAAATCAATGTCAACCTCATACAAATACTTCAAATCATCAAAACCAAGTACTTCAACTCTCATTTTTGTTAGCAAATTTCTTCTTCTGCTCAAGGCATCAGCAACCTTATTTGACTGTCCACTCTTATGCTTCAATGAAAAAGAAAAATTCTGCAAGAACTCAACCCACTTCATATGTCTCTGATTTAACTTATTCTGACTTCCCAAATACTACAAAGCTTTATGGTTAGTATACAACACAAAATCTTTAGGCATCAAATAATGTCTCCACTTCTTCAAAGCTTGAACAATAACATAGAATTCTTGGTCATAAATTGAATATTTTCTCTTAGCATCATTCAAATTTTCACTAAAGAAAGCTATAGGTTTTCCTTCTTGACTCAAAACAACTCCAATTGCACTACCACTAGCATCACATTCAACTTGAAAAACTTTATTAAAATCAGGCAAAGCAAGTGTAGGCAACTCTGCAATTCTTTGTTTCAATGTTTCAAAACTCCTTTGTGCTCCATGTGTCCATTTGAAATCCTTTTTATCTCCTCTCATAGTTTTAGTCATTGCATTACAAATAGAATTAAAATTTTGGATGAACTTCCTATAAAAACTTGCCAATCCATGAAATGATCTTACCTCTCAAACATTCTCTGGTGTAGGCCAATCAAGTATAGCTCTCACTTTCTCAGGATCCATCTTTAATCAATTAGCTGAAATTAAAAAACCAAGGTACACAATATCTTCTTTCATAAATGAACATTTCTTCAAATTAATCAACAACTTTTCTTCCTTCAATCTCTGTAATACTTGTCTGATATGTTCAAGATGTTCCTCCTTACTCTTACTGAATATCAAAATGTCATCAAAATATACAATCATAAACTTACCCAAGAATCTTTTTAGAACTTCATTCATCAGCCTCATAAAAGTACTAGGTGCATTAGTCAAACCAAAAGGCATAACCAGCCATTCATACAAAACTTCAGTAGTCTTAAAAGTAGTTTTCCATTCATCCCCTTCTCTGATCCTTATCTGATGATATCCACTTTTCAAATCAATCTTTGTGAAATACTTTGCTCCACTTAAACTGTCCATTATGTCATCCATCCTAGGCAAAGGAAATATGTACTTTACTGTTATCTTGTTTATAGCTCTAGAATCAATGCACATTCTCCATTCTCCATTCTTTTTAGGTGCTAATACAACAGGTACTGTGCAAGGACTTAGACTTTCCCTAATCAAACCTCTTTCAAGAAATTCTTGCACTTGTCTATTCAATTCAATCTTTTCATCAGGTGTCAACTTATGTGATGCTTTATTAGGCAAACTAGCTCCAGGTATCAAATCCATACAATGACTTATACTTCTCATAGGACCATCAGGTACATTATCAAAAATGATGTCATAAAATTCATTCAGTAAAGGCTTAACTTTAGGTGCATGTTCTAACTCATCTTGTTTCTTAGTCTTTCTTGGAATAAAAGCAAAGCAAACATTTTGTTCTTTCATTTCTCTTGCAAACTTTTTACCATCAACCAAACATACTCTAACTATGGTATAGTGACTTTCATCAAACTTCTCTATCAAAGGCAAAAACACTTGTTTCTTTCCATCCATCCAAATAGTATATTGATTCAATCTACCATCATGCAAAGCTTTCCTATCATACTGCCAAGGTCTACCCAAAAGAATATGACAACAATCCATAGGCATAATATCACACAAGACTTCATCGTGATAATTCCCAATTTTGAATTTAACAAGGCATTGTTCACTTACAAGTAGTTTATGCTCCTTGTGGATACAAGTAATATGGTAAGGCTTAGGATGTTTCAATCTTTGCAACTGCAATTTGCTAACCAGCTCTTCAGATGCCAAATTATCAAAACTTCCACTATCAATGATTACCTTGCAACATTTATCAGTGATCTTACATTTGGTTCTGAACAAAATTTTCCTCAAAATAGGTTCCTCATCAGCTTCTTCATTCCACAAGATCCTTCTGAGCATCAAGTTCTCACCATGTTTAGGTTCATTAGACATTTCCTCAACTTTTTCACAAGCCAAATTATTTCTACCATTACCTCCAATCTTCTTTCCAGAGTTAGTACATTCAAAAGCTCTATGTCCTTCTTCACCACATTTGTAACAAGTACCTTTAAACCAAGATTTCTCTTCCCTTCTACCATTATTGTTATTTCTAGAGTAACCAATATAGCTACCTCTAGAGTAATTACCTCTTTTAGTAGGCTCATCTTTCCATCCTTTATCTTGCACTGAATTTTTAGATCTGCTACTTTCTCCATTAGATCTACCTCTACTTCTCTGAAATCTGCCACCTCTTCCTCTTTGTCTTTGATCATGTCTTTTTGTCAATCTTTCTTTAGCCTTCAAAGAAAATTGGTATGCTTCTTCCACACTATCAATCTTCACATCACTAATCTCATCTTGAATAGATGTCCTTAGGCCATTCAGATATCTAGCCACCTTCTCAACTTCATCATCCACATGTCCAGATCTGATATCCAATTTGTAAAATTCCTCAGTATATTCTTTCACACTCATGTCCTTTTGTCTCAGATTTTGCATCTTTCTCATCAGACTAACTTGGTAGTCAGCTGGAAGAAACTTCTTCTTCATCTTTCCAAGAATCTTCATCCATGTTTTGATCTTTTCTTTTCCTCTCTTCTATCTCTCAATTCGCAAATGATCCCACCAAAGAGATGCATGCCCTTTCAACTTTGTGATTGCTATCTTAACCTTCTTATTATCAGGAGTACCTTCATACTCAAAGTATTTATCCATCTCAGAGGTCCAATCCAAAAGTGTATCGGTCTCAAGTCTTCCATCATAGCAAGCAACTTCAACTACAGGTCTAGAGTTAGCCTTAGACAAAACTCTCAAACATCTTTCCTCATCTTATTCAACTTTAGGTTCAGCATTAGGTGCTGCTTCTTCTTCTTCATCACTAACATCTTCAAGATGTGCTCCTCTTCTCTGGGCTATCTCTACAGCTTCAAGCCTAGTTGCAATTTGTCTCAACATATCCATGATAGCATTATCATTTCCTCTACCACAAACCATCTTGACAATCAGGTTCCAACAAGATTGTAACCTTTTGCAAGTTATAGGTCAGATTTTAGATCTTCCACCCTACAACCAAATCCAATAAGGTTCTCCATGATCTAATCCACAAGAAAAAACTCGCTCTGATACCACTTGACGCAGGGGCAGGGTAGATACAAGCAGAATCAAGCAGAATTGAGTCCACTTGAATCCACAACAAGCCCTTGCTCAAAGTTACACAATGGAAGCAATATAATATCACATGAAATTAATGGAAACACAATGGATATGAGACAATCAACTAACAGCAACAATAGAGAACTATATTATTTCTTTCAACATGCTTGGCTGTGAGGCCTTTCGGGTTTCGGCCTTATACAATGAGAATTATGAATTCAGAATTACAGCTTGCATCCTATCTTTTTCTCCAATGATGTATCTTGATAATCCTTCCTATATCTTTCCCATGATGCTCTACTACATCAATCTAGACCCCTTACATAGCCAGCTAAGCCACAGGTTGGCCAATCAGGCATTTAATTACAATATAGGTCCAGTCTCAAGATTTAAACCAAAACTAATGCTAGAATGAATATAAATTGATGAAAATTTGGATTTAGGTCCTAACTTGACCAAATAACATGCCTTTAAGTTTTCAAGGTCCCATATGAGCACACAGAACATCGCAAGAAGAAACACCACATGTTTCACCCAAAAACTGGCAGGAAATAGGCCTTGAGGAAAAATAGGCATAACTTTTTACTCATAATGAATTGGAGTTTACACTCTTGGGAAATGATAGTAAGTTAGGTCCAATTTATGTCATTGTGTGTGAAAAATAAAATTCATTTTAGATCAAGGTTTCCAACATGAACAATCAGCACCAAAACCGCAGTAACAGCTCAGACGTGAAAGCTGGCAGAAAATAGGTCCTGTGCCAAAAAGGCTATAACTTTTGACTCATAATGAATTTGAAGCTTCAATCTTGGGTAATGATATTAATTTAGGTCCCCTTGATTCCCTTAAGTGTGAAAAATAATATTCCTTATGGATCAAGAGAACCAACATGAACAATCAGCACCAAAACTACAGGAAAACACTATTCTGACGGCAAGGAAAATAGTTGTAACTTTGAAACAGTCCATCCAAACTTGATGTGCTCATAGGAGAATGTTCCAAAATAGGTCCCCAACATGATTTAAGCTTCACACACCATGAAAATATCAAATGAAAATATTATAAAGAAAACTACAGCAAACAGGTACAGAAATCAGAAAATGTTTTTGGTTGATGCAAGATTGTCAAAGACCCAAGATGCTCCTGTATCATTCCCTGTTTTAGCCTTAATGAATGTATTCTACTTTCTATAGAATATAGCTTCTACAACTATTATTTATTCAGCTCTCATCATAAAAATTTATGATATTTAGAGGTGGACAGAAAATGTCAAATTTCATTGATTGCCAGAAAATGATGAAGTTTCCTGTAGCTAAGAATTAAATATTCAATTAGTATTTCCAGTATGTTGTATAATTAAATTTTTATGTACAGAAAGGTTTGAATTAGTTCTATGATAACATTAACCTTTTTAAAAGTTAGTATCCTCTGTATCTTTGTTAAGTAACTGGATGCTGTTAAAAGTCACATAAGGAAGTAGAAAAAGGAATTGTTATATATTTTCTTTTCAACAGAATAGAATATATATATGAAGATTGGATTTTATCTTTATACTGTATGTTCATATTGTTCTATCAATAATGAAATAAAGAAGCCTGTGAGATCAAATTTCAAATTTGAATGCAATAGACAGAACCTATATCTAGACTAGAGATATAATTATCAACTTAGCAGATGTATGGAATGTAAGTCAATCTAGAACTTATGTGAGAAATAATATGTAGGAGATATGTCAATGGAAACTTAAATTTTAGTAAGAAAGTTAGATGCTTAAGTGTATAAAGCTGATCTTTGTACAATATATTATTTTAAAGCTAACATGTTTTCTTATCATAACCTGATGTACATCACCTAAGTCTAATACACATGTAGAGTTGTTTAAAGTACATCTATAAAACAAACTGATATAAAAGTAAATGTTTGTCTAGCATGCAAATTTATAGAAAAGCATGATCATGACAGAAACTAACTAAAAATAGAGACTTGTGTCTTCTTTCCTTTTCCTAAGAAAATAAATCTGGTTTTATCAGTTTGGTATGAATATTTATTATATATATTATATTATACATAAAAAATGTATAATATAACATATATAACCATTTACAATACCCTTCAAAATGGGGCTAATTAAATCAATAACTTTTATCTATTAGCTATCCTGAAATATTAAACGGTATATTAATTATTATAACATTATAAAAATTCTATATATTAAATTAAACAGAAATAATATATAGAATATTATATTAAATATTATATATTATACAATAAATATTGTATAATATATAATAAATAATATCCTTTATATCATTATTGTATTGACAGGAAATAACATAATATATGTTAGTAAATATTATATACTATACGATAAATATTGTATAGTACATAATAAATAATATTTTATTATATCATTATCGATCTATCAGAAATAGCATAATATATGATACTATATACTATATACTATATGATAAATATCATACAGTATATAGTATATAATATTATTATATACCATTATTGTATTCTGGCATCAAATTAATACTATGTTCATCATTTTTTATAGAAGCAGAAGCATTGTTCCCCTCTTACCCCTGCGGCATGCAGCAACCTATCATGACTCAAGTCACGACAGTGACTGTTGTCACTATCGTGCCTTAGAGTCACGGTAGTGACTGGCTCACTGTCGCGGCTCGGCTTTGACGCATCCAAGGCTAGGGTTAACAAATTTAAAAAAATCTACATGGTACCTTGTGGTATGTGTTGTGTGGCTTCTTTAGGGTTTTCAAACCCTTCTAAATGCCCAGCTTAATCAAATATTTTGTAAGTGAAGTTCCCTACTAAGAAAAACTAAAACGGCTATGCCGTATACAAAAATATTTAATACACAGGATTTAAATGGAGGTCTTAAACTTGTAGACCTGTATTATTAAAAAAAATAGTGAATCATAAATGTAATACTGGTAACATACCTAATCTTTAAGCAAAACTCAATAAGTATTACTATGTAAATAGAAATACAAAATCTAATAGACAAATGATTGTGATCTGTGTACAAATCTGAAGAGCTTTCTTCATGAACAGATGTTATTTCATTGAAACAAATTTACCCACTTCTAGAAATCTGCCATGGGAGTTGTTTTGGTAATGAAGAGAGAAACCCTTATGGAGTAAGGGCTCTCTTGTTGAAAAACATTCTCTCATACTTGAGAGAATTTCAACAGAGAAATCTTTTGAATCCTCTTTCAACTTGCACACCAATGAAGAAAAAATAAAAGATAGAAATGAAGATTTAGGGTTTCTTAGGGTTAAATCAGACCCAAGCCCTAATTTTGAATTAGGGTTTGGGAAAGGAATTAAGAATAATAAAAGTCTTTTTTTTATCCTTGCAGTTCTTTTTTTTGGAAGTTAAACTACCCTACTAAAGCTAAATTTGATTTTAAAAGTTGGGGACTTTATGTTTATAACTAGAGAGATTTTAATTAATTGGGTAAAAGAGATTCCTTAATTTAGTCTATGTGATACAATATTTTAGTTCCTTAAGAAATTATATTAATAATGTTATGAAGAGGCCTTACCTTAGTAGGTTTGGGAAAAATTAAATTATGATATTTATTCCATTGAAATAATTAATTACTTTGGTCTAAATTACTTGATAAGATATTTTCTTTTAAATTCTATCTTATTTTATTTGGCTAAACCAAAAATGTTTTAGGCATCGTTAGGTTATTAAATGAATGATTTTGATTTAAGAAGTTATTAAAGATGTTTGTGGGCTATATCTACCATACTATGAATATTAGATATAAATTTTATTAATGAATTTTATAATTTTATAATCTGATAAATGTTATTGAATTATTATGGGGATATAGTTTAACATTGCTTGCCAGAGTATTTATTTATCATTCTAGATTTCAACTTAATTCTTTTAATTCTAATATTTATTTATGCCCTTGAATTTAAAGGGATAGATCGTATTAACCTAGATCAACTCAAAAACATAGGGAAGAGTTATCCCCTTTAAAGTTCTTTAATCTTTCTCGTAGCCTAATGACTTCCACCGTGTAGGGGATGAAGGCATGCTAGCACCTACCTCATGATCCCTTATGTGTCATTGGGTGACTCACCCAAGTGAGCTTACGATTCCAAAGCTTCACATCTAAGGGCTTTTATGAAATCTAGCAGACCTAGGAGTATGTCTTAATTGTTCAAAAAAAAATTTGTTGTTCTATTTTTGCTTGATTATTTTGGGCATTACATTCTAGTATCAGAGTACAGTTTTTACTCTAGGAACCTTTACACCCATTACATTTGCTAAACTTACCATTGTTTGGTCCTAAGTGTAGGATGCCTCTAGTCATGCGTAGTGCTCATTGACATGGGCGAATACCTAGAGGTGAACATGTGGCAGTAGGAGGAGATGAGCAAGCAGTTGAGGGGCTGGGTGACAAGTGGAGGCCTCCACCTTCACCGCCACCTAACCCCAATCAGGATATCCTTAATGCCTTGCAAAATCTAGCTGGTATTATCATGGACAGATTACCTCCAGGAGGCCAGCAAGCTAGTAACTAGGAGCAAAGTAGGAGTCCCCCTCCTAGGTGAGTAGCAGAGTAGGCAGTTCATGAGGGTGAGTCAGTGCACATGCCAGAGCTGCCACCACTGGTAGTGCTGAGAGCACCTTGTGATATAGGGGACATGATCAAAGATCTTTTTAGATTATAGTCACCACCCTTTTCAAGATCCATGGCTAGGATAGAGGCAGAGGCTTGGCTTTTAAGCCTCGAGCGTTGCTTTGGGTTGCATCCTGATGAGAGAAACCTTAAGGAATGCTTTGTAGTACACATGCTGAGAGGGAACACTTCTACTTGGTGGAATTAAGAGGAGGTTAAGTGTCACCTTACCATGGACACCCTCACATGGGAGATCTTCTTGGAGAGATTTTGAGCCTGATATATGTCGGATCATTTCAGACAGCATTTCATCGATGAGTTTCATGACCTATAGTAGAGAGGCATGTTAGTAGCCTAGTATGATAACAAGTTTCTCAAGCTCCTTCCTTATGTGGACTACGCGAAGGATGAGAAGCTCTAGGTCAACCACTCCATCAAGGGGTTGAACTATGCCATAGATGACTGAGTGTGGTTGGTACCCATAGGAGATCTATGTGATATAATGGAGAGAGCCATGCTAGCTGAGGGGATCCATAGCAGATCTCATGATGCCCGAGACCGGTTACAGAACCAGAATGCCACATCTCAGTCTTCTAGTTTCCAAAAGTCCCATTGGAAGGGAAACTAGAAGAACTCATCAGGATCATCTAGGGCACCTCAGTAGTAGTAGCAGCAATAGCCACAACAGTCTCAGCAGTACTAGAGATAGAGATCTTCTCAGGGATAGTAGGGCTCTAAGCCCAAGCATTGGCACTCATAGAGATCTCGACGAGATCAGAGGGGATAGTCCTAGGCTTCCAAAGGAGGATTCAATGGGTCTAGTACTACAGGAGGAAAAAAATAGTCTAGGCCTCAGGGTATACAGCTACAGGCTAGAGGACCATGCTACACATTTGGTGCTCTGGGGCACATAGCTAGGGATTGTCCTACAAGACATTTAGCTAGTAGTCAGAGAGCGGCAGCCTCTGAGCATACTGTAGGAGGCATGGACAGAGCACATAGAGTTTTGTAGTAGTTGATAACCGCTAGGCTGAGCACCAGGCCACAATCATTGAGGCTGCAGGAATGATCAGAGGTAGTAGTGTTTCTATCCTTTTTGATTCTAGAGCCACCGAATCCTTTATTTCACCTTTCATAGTGGAGCATTGCAGGCTAGTGGTAGCTAGACAAGATGTTAGTTGGGAGGTTGAGTTAGCCTCAGGTGCTAGGGTATCTGTTAGTTCCATGGTGAGGGGTTTCTAGTTCTAGATTAGAGACTTTACCACCTTAGTTGACCTTTGTGTCACACCACTTGGATCATATGATGTTGTTCTCAGTATGGATTGACCCTATTCCCACAGAGCCAAGGTGGACTACAAACAAAAGATAGTAGAGTGTTTAGATGATGAGGGGGTGACCTCAGTTATTAAAGGAGTTCAAAGACCTGTATCCCTTCGAATGATTTCCACTATGTAGCTTAAGTGGTGCATGTGGAAGGGATGTCAGTTATACACTATCACCATTAGTGATAAAGAGGAGGAGGTAGAGAAGGAGACTTCTCTTAATGACCACCCTGTTGGTGTTCAAAATGGATGCTTATGCTCTAAGGCTTCCAATATACCCTCAAAAAGATTTTAGGAATGGTTAGTTCCAAATGAAAGTGATCTTAGGGAAACTAGACCAACTATAGGGACAAGACTACCCTCTTCACTTCTAGCTCTGCAAAACCAAGGCGAGTGCACCTAACCTAGTGAAAACTATACTTCACACACCAAAGACTAGGTCTAAACAATAGATTGATAGTAAGAAATTACTAAATGCTAACCTCACATTCATTGACTCTCCATTACTATTGGGTAACACAACCATACAACCAAAGACCTAAAGCTAAGAAAGGTTATTGATTTCAATATTCGGAATGTAATAACTTCAATCAACGTATGTTAAAAAGAGAGATAATCATTTAGGCCAATGCCTCATCCATTGGGTAAGAGTCCTTAGACACAAAGACACACAAATTTGAGATTACCTAAGAATTCATAGCCATAAATACATTTATCCTAATCTTTACTACATACAAAACATCCTTACATAGACAAGGGAAAACCCATATCTCATCTAGAGCATATTTTAATCCAATCCTAGATCAGAACTCAAGAATGAAGATACATACATACAAACCATATGTAATGAGCTAGAAAACTCAAAGCTTACTTGACTTGACACAAAGGAGAAATAAGAATCAGATATTTGTATTAAGTATGATGAATCCCATCTGTGTATACAATGAATCACAAGGCACCCTGCTTGCAAACTATAGCTTAGATGTGCAACTTTCTTCCTTCATTAACAAACACTAAATCAAAACTATTACAAACCCTTGACTGAGAATAGGGCTCACCAAGAAATTTTTTTTGAACACCTAACTCCCATTGCCTTTGAATGATCATGAAAAATCCTTTTATCTCAAGGATTGCAACAAGCACTGATGACCATTCAAAGAAAAAATTTCAAAACTACCTCACTCAACAAAAAGAATGAAAGCCAGACAAGACAGGCTCCAAGTGCAAGGCTAGTAAGATAAAAAATAATCATCAAATTTTGCAAAAAATCCAACCCTGTACCAGCCCAAGGACACAAAAATTCATGCTGGAACAACCACCAGGACCTTCCTCATAAAATCTCACCCACAACCAAGCTGGAATGATAAAAAATGGTCTTCCAATACGGCTTCATTTGGCACACTATCTCCAAACCCTACAGAAACAATTTGAATTTGAAAAAGAATGGATACAAGCTCTGGTTTAAAATGTGACCATACATCCCTTTATTTCTTGGTAGATTGGGTGGCTTACATTAATCTTTACAACAGTCACAAAACCCTAAAAATTCCATGTCCATGCCAGTAGTCAACACCAATGAAAAACATGCACGTCATCTCCCTCTGACAAATAGGACCCACCCTCGGCAACACCTGAGAAAAAGGAAAATCAATGGCTAATGCAAGATCTCATGGCTCTGACAAATCCCATGAGAAATTATGCCAACTGTAGATCCTCTACAAATGTCAGGGCCCTCAAAACATGTCCACAACCAGGTCCCACTGACAACCCTCTGAATCAATAATGCCTTGACCAATCAAGAAAAAGCAAGTCAGTACCATGTGGCACATCGGACACACCATCATCAGCCTTTAACACATGGAAGATTAGATAGTAGTCGCATGATCACATGGGCTCAAAATATTCCATGTAATCATAAGACCACCATCGATCTTGAATCTTCACACTAAGATACTGGGCCCACCTGAAAGAACATCCAACTCACGATCACGCGGACCAATTAAAGAATGCCACCTATGCTTACATGGCATGTGGACCCATTTTAGATTTAGATGGTGTCAAAGCCAGGCCCAGGAAATAATTAGCCAAAAACATTAGGAAAAATTAAGGCATAGGACTTAGGAAATGATAAAGCCGACGGACTTAGGAAAAAATAACTGGGGAGACTTAGGCATAGCGGCAAAAATTAAAGGGGCCCAAAATAAACCTTAGTCGCAAGATCACATAACATGAAAAAGGCTCACGTGATCATGTGACAAAGTGGTCAAATAATTAGCACATGCGCTATAGGACTTTTAAGTGGCCCAAAAAGGTAACATAAAATTAGAACAAAGCTAGGGCACACTTAGGGTTTTTCAAACAAACGGCTAGATTTTTTGAATTTTTGCCTAGGGTTTCAGCCAGAGACCAGGAAAAAGGATGTAGAGGCCAGGAAAAAGGGTATGTAGCCATGAAAATTTTTACCAGTGCTAACACACCCTATCCTTCAGGAGTTTGCAGATGTATTTTGATCATAGTTACCTGGTATGCTGCCACCTAGACCAGTGGACCTTCATATTGAACTCATACCTGGAGTAGAGCCTATTTCTAGAGCACCCTATAAGATGTCCACACATGAGCTTAGCAAGCTCAAGATTCAGCTAGAGGAGCTCTTGGAGAAAGGGCACATTTTTCCTAGTGTATCTCCATGGGGTGCACCCATCACCTTCATTAAGAAGAAGGATGGATCTCTTAGGTTGTGCATGGATTACCAATAGCTAAACAAGGTGACCATCAAGAATTAGTATCCCCTTCCTAGGATTGATGACTTATTTGATCAGCTTCAAAGAGCCCAAGTGTTCTTGAAGATAGAATTGAAGTCGGGATATCACCAGCTGAGGATCATGGATAGCGACATCGACAAGACTATTTTCAGCACATGATATGGACACTATGAGTTCACAGTGGTACCTTTTGGACTTATGAATGCTCTAGCTATATTCACGAGTCTCATGAATGGAGTATTTCATTCATTCCTAGATAGATTTATGGTGATATTTTTGGATGACATATTGATTTACTCTTGAGATGAGCACAAGCACGAGGAGCATTTGAGGTAGGTTTTGTAGTGCTTGAGGGATAATCAGTTCTATAGTAGCTTGCTGAAGTGTGCATTCTTTAGGACAGAGGTTCACTATTTAGGCCATGTGATATCAGGAGATGGGATCTTAGTAGACCCATCTAGGATTAGGGTGATTATGGATTGGCCAACACCTACTAGTGTGAAAGAGGTCAGGAGCTTCATGGGCCTTGTAGGCTATTGTAGACACTTTTTCGAGGGTTTTTCTAGAGTGTCCCATCCCATCACTTCCCTTCAGGGGAAAGGGAAGAAGTTTGAGTGGACAGAGAGGTGTGAGAGAGCTTTCTAGGGGCTCAAGAGAGAACTTACTAGTGCACCTATACTTGTAGTACCTGAGCCTTCAGCAAACTTTGTGGTATCCACAGATGCATCTTTAGATGGGATTGGGGTTGTACAGATGTAGGATGGTCGGGCTATTGCCTATGAATCCAGAAAGCTCAAGACTCATGAGCTTATTTATCCCACCCATGACCTTGAGCTAGCGACAGTGGTACATGCTTTGATGAGATGGCAACATTTCTTATTGGGCCATAGATTCGAGCTTCATTCAGATCATCATATTCTCTAGTATATATTCACACAGCTGAACCTCAATGCTAGATAGAGGAGATGGATGGAGTTCCTATGTGAGTATGACTTTGATGTTCACTACATCAAAGGTAAGGAGAATGTGGTAGCAGATGCTTTGAGTAGGAGACGTCATGAGCTCTCAGCTATGGCTACTAGCACAGACTTGAGAGGGCACATACTACAACATTTACAGGAGGATTCCTTCTATTCAGAGGTTAGACAGATGGTTGAGGATCAGAGACCCCTAGAGGGGAAGTTCACAAATTTTACCCTTGAGTCTGATGGCCTTCTCTTTCATAGAGGATGCATTTATGTACCTTCTTCTAATGGATTGTATTATTTCATCATCCTTGAGGCTCATAGAGCTCCTTATGCAGCGCACCCTAGAGTTAAGAAGTTACATGCAGATTTGAGATAGCTATATCATTGGTCAGGTTTGAGGACACATATTGCAAAGTTAGTGGCTAGATGCTTAGAGTGTCAGTGGGTTAAGGAGGAGCACCGTCATCCAGGAGGACTTCTTTAGTCTCATGAGATACCAAAGTGGAAGTGGGATATTATATTTATGGATTTTATTGTTGGTCTTCCTATGTCATCTCATCGCCATGATGCCATTATGGTGACAGTGGATAGGTTGACTAAGGTAGCCCACTTCTCACCCATACGTCCTACTTTTATAGCACCTACAATGGCACAAGTATTTTTGTAGGATATTGTTAGATTACATGGCATTCCATGCATGATCATATCAGACAGAGACTCACTCTTTACTTCATCTTTTTGGAGAGAGCTACAAACCACTTTGGGCACCAGGCTCAATTTTAGCATAGCATATCACCCTGAGATAGCTGGTCAGATTGAGAGGGTTAATCAAGTGTTAGAGGACATGCTATGCATGTATGTGATGGATCACTAGGTTAGGTGGGAGGAGTATCTTCATTTGGTAGAGTTTGCCTATAATAATGGGCATCATTCATCTTTGGGTATGTCTCCATATTAGGCCTTATATGGAAAATCTTGCAGGACACCATTGAGCTAGGATAGGATAGAGGATAGAGTTTCCATTGGTCCAAAGTTGGTCAGATAGATGGAGTAGTAGGTAGATATGATCAGGCAGTGTCTGAGAGAGGCCCGAGATTGACAGAAGAAGTATGCAAATGCTGGGAGGGTTGATAGAGAGTATATGATTGGTGACAGAGTCTTCTTGAGAGTGAGGCCACATAAGAGCCCAATCCATTTTGGAAAGGGTTCTAAGCTAGCCCCTTGATTTGTCGAACCTTTTGAGATTTTGGAGAGGATAGGCCCAGTAGCATACCGTTTAGCTTTGCCACCTAGCCTGTCATGCATCCATGATATTTTTCATGTGTCTATTTTGAGGAAGTATATATATGATGAGTCTCATATTATTGATTAGGATGCTTTACAGGTGGAGTCAGATGGACAACTGGCTTTGGAGCAAATACATATTCTAGCTTGTAGGACCTTAGGCCTTCAATGTTGAGAGCAAGACCAAGTTAGGGTCTAGTGGGATTGCTATGATGAGGTCACAACTTCATGTGAGGACACAGCACAAATGAGAGATCATTACCCCCATCTTTTTGATGAACTCCAAGAGGAAGTTCATACCTAGGGGGGGAGGATGTGAGGTCCTATCCTGACCCATCCTAGTTCAACTTTCATTTTTGACATTTGACTCATCAGGATGATACCTTGGGTATAGACATTTGATCTATTTTGGTTTATAGATGCTATCATTTGGACCTTATGAGTTGGTTGTTATAGATTTTTATGATGATCACGGTAGTTGCACTCTTTATTTATGCTCATTTTGATACCATGATTATCTATGATATATGAATTCTACATTTGTTATGTTATCTTTCAGTATTATGATCATTGATGGAATCATGGTTCTATGATAAGTTTAGGATTACATGCTTATGTGGAATATGTAATGTTTTATGATGCAGATATATATGTATTTGTCTAGTTTAGATGTTATTAGTTTATTTTTTGAAATGATTATTGATGCAAGATTTTATAATGTACCGAGATCGAGTTTGAGCATGCAACAACATGGCCATGGTTGTAAGTTGGGGAAACAAGATAGGATCTAAGTGCAATCAGTTGAAAACCAAGGTCGACTCTAGAATAGTACGACCTCATCATATTGTGATTTCTTTCGTAAACATGATCCTTGTGTGTATATGGTTGAAAATGTTTGAAATATATGTTGTAAGTAAATTTTTATCTTTGTGTAAATGTATAAATTTTTTTGCACACAAGGCATGCCACATGTGTTTGTGATGTATGTTTTAGTGAGGTGTCACTTGACACCATGTTGATGAAGTGGCATGTTGAGTGGAGTATGGACCCCACCCTCTCCTTAGTTAGTCTTGAGCATTCTTAAGCTAGGTAGGTGGTTTAAAGGACCAAAAATTATTGAAATCAAAACTCCATTTTGGAATGCATGATTAATTGGGAATTTTGAGAGGATTTGTGGAGTCTTAGGGTGAGGTTTAGGTTGAATTTTAGTGTCCCAAGGTTAGTAGATAGGTTGGGGAGCTTAATTCTTCTATTTTCACCTTCCTAGGCCACCTTTATGCCTCTCCTAATGTGCCATTTTTTATATGCACGAAAATAGAAATGTTCCCTAAGATATCTCTTGTTTTCATTTGTAGAAATTCATCCCAAACCTTAGAGAGGGGCAAGTGTCATTTTGTCTTAGATCTAGAAACCTAATAGTTTTGGGAAGGGAGTTGAGAGAAGAATGTTTTGAGGAAATTCTTAAGGAAAAAAGAGAGGTGATTTAGAAACACACTAGTTCATTCTTGTCTATGCTAGTTGAGAGAGACTAAGAGGAGATCTAGAGAGTTTGATCTAGTAGCTTGGAGAGGATAGCAAGCTTGAAGCCAAAAGGAGCTCATCTACAATTCTTCTTTAGCCTTGGCTTAGGAGGAGGTTGGTGGTTTCTAACTTTTTATTACTTTGAATATGTTTTAAAAAAAAAATTGGACTATGTGAAGGTTTTTCAAATTGTGATTCCTTGTGTTAATCTTGTATTGTTTTATTCATTTTGTGATTTTTCTTTTAAACTTGTTGTCTTGAATTATTCTTGTTAAGGGTGTGCAAGTTCACTTGTCATCCTTGGGAGGATTTGAGCAGAACTTGGGGTGAAGGGCCTAAGTTGGGATTTCCTTTTGTATGAGTGCATGGTTGTATGGGCAACCATGAGAACCTTCTTATGCTATTTGGGGGGTCATAAGGGTGTTTGGGGGCCATAAGGGTGTTGTTGTTGCTCAGGAATTTGAGCTATTTTGGGTTGGAAGGGCCTTTTGAAGGCTGGTAATACATGCTAAAATGTTTTTTATTATAAGTTAGGTGTCTCCATAAGGAAGATTCCACATTCACCCATTTAATACATTCTATGTAAGAATCCTTTGTGCAAGATTGGGAAGGAAGTTTATTGTAAAAATTTGTGTTCCTAATTTATGGTAAATGTTTATGTTGTGTGTTTCTTGAGTGTATCATTTCCTATTCTTGTTTCCTCAAGCTCAGGGGTGGCCATGTAATGGCCTTGGCTGGGAGGTGAGCCTCCATGGCCATGTGGAAGAATTCTTTTGTGTTGCAGGTTGGTAGCCTATTTAAGGGAGAAGTTCAATATTGAAGCTTAAAGTTGAGTTGGAAATTTGAAAGTTTGTTATAAGTTGTACCTGGTTGAGAGATCATACTCTAGCTCTTGTTTATCTATAACAAAGGAAATTGTACTATTTATAAGTTGGAAATCAGATTGATTATTTTAATTCCCTATTTTAGCCTTAATGAATGTATTCTACTTTCTATAGAATCTAGCTTCTGCAACTATTATTTATTCAGCTCTCAGTATAAAAGTTATGAGATTTAGAGGTGGATAGAAAATGTCAAATTACTTTGATTGCCAGAAAATGATGAAGTTTCTGTTAGAAATAGGAAATACTGAGAGGGGGGGGGTGAATCAGTTTTTCACAAACTTTTTCTTTTGCCCACTTATGGATATAACAGATTACTTTAGTGCATACAAAGATTATCAAGTTGATTGACAAACATAGCAATAAATAGAAAGAACTCATAACACATCATATGTTCTCGAGGAAGCCCTGGCCAAGGGAAAACCCCAGTGGGGATGGTACCCACAAAGATCACTAATCAAAAGTATCCTATTAGGGATATTGGACCCTGTTAGGAGTCAATTTACAATATATAGTAGATATGTCCTGGTTAAAGGACTTTACACCTTATTAGAAGCCTTAACCCTGTTAGGAGTTAGATTACAAAACATGATCACCAGCTGAACTCACTGCCCAAATTGGTAATACAAAAATGTTTTTGATTGTAATATGGTACTACTTACAACTTTTCATCAATAGCCTTTTCTGCTATCACAATAAACAACTATCGCAAGTTATCTTTTCTTTCTTTTTACATATCACTTGCATACTTCATTACATTTCAAGTATGCCTAATATATGAGTTATTAAAGCTAATAAATTTACATGGTCGGAATCCAAAATATTTATCCAAGATTAAACAGCTAGGATATCATCCCTTCATAATGTTAAGTCATTATTTTGACAAGAAAAAATAATCCCTTAACTCTTTTGCTAAAACTGTCTATAAAATTGTTCTGTCTGCAAAACTGTCTTCGGTAAACTTTGAATAACTTTGTCCGTACTGCTCCAAAATTTATGTGCATTGAGATGGGGTATCCTCATACTCTATAGAAGCTTTATTTAATTGCACAAACAAAAATATTTCTCCAGTGGACGTCGCCAACTAAATCTTCATCGAGTGCTCTGTCAGGATCACTGTATTCAAACTTAGACAATTTCTTCCTTCAACTTTCCATACTTGCATTCTAGATTCTACGCTCTCAATAGAGATCATATGTTTCCATAATGACAACATCTATGCATCCACATTAGCCAAATTGCCAACAATCTTCCCCTTTGTCATTGGTGGCAACATATGGGAAAATTGGCTAAGTGTGCAAACAAAACTTTTAAAAAAAACACTTATTTAAAATTGTCGCCAAAAGTTATACAATATGTATAAAATATCATACTCCATAGAATAGCTCCCCCTATGAGTATACTTCCTCAGCATATATTCAATTTTATGCTATCTCTCCCCCTTTGACAACAATGACAAAGATAGGGTGTACAAAAATTCAAAAACTTTATACCTTATTATTAGTTATTGCAAAGCCAGTAGGCTTGCAACACAATCACCAAACTCTAACTTCCAAGATTCAAAATCTTTCTCCCATATCTTCCTAATGGATTTAGCAACATTGAGTAGAGTACTCAATCTGTATGCTGCTGTCTGACAAGCTTGCAGGGAATTGAAGCTAAACTTCTGAAATGATGTCTTTGCTGAAAGACACTGCTCAATTTGATCTTCAACAATTGATATCTTGATTGAGAAATTCTCTCTCAAGATGTTAACCCTGATCATCTTTTTGTTCTTCTCCTCTTCTATCATTCTGATTTCATCTTTCAATTTCCTTATGCTCTTCTCTACAGAACTTATCTTGACATTAGGGCTTGTCAAGGTGTTTGTCTCAGCTGTAATAGCATCTAACTTCTCTCTGATCTTCTTATCCTCTTCAACTGTTAGGATTTCTGATTTAGTCCATTGTATGTACAAATTCTTTCCTATCTCAAAATGTCTCCTCAAGTTCTTTATGCATACATCTAAACTACCAATATCATTTTGAATATTTACACTTAGATTTTGTTGCATTTCTACTTCAAAGTCTTCCTGAACTTTTATTTTAGCAATATCCTTCAAGTTAGAAAATTTAGAGTCAAAAGAATTCATTAATGATTGAGCTTTCTCAAGTGGATTTGATTCAGATACCTTAGTGCTGATCACACTCTCAAGTTTCTCTATCAAAACTCTAACTTTGCCTTCAAGGTCTTTCACCTTCTTATTCTTTCCAATAATTTTATTCAGAGATGTGATGAACTCAAGCTGATCATCATCTTCAACTTCTTTTCCAACGTCTTCAAACATTGAGCCAATATGCCTCTTCTTACTGTCAGGTGCACTAATGTCTTCAACTAGTTTAGAGGGTGCACTAGAGGTAGTGGCCTCTGTCAAAATTTGTTTTCCTTTGACTGTCTACTCTGCTAGAACTGATTCTAATATAGTTGGTGCTTCCTTTGCCTCTATATTCTTCTCTGATTTTGTGACCTTTTCTTGCTCTCCCAAAGCCAAATTGTCAACAATATTTCCCTAGATCATGAAATACTGCATCATCTGATTCTAGAGTCACTTTGGTGCCTTCAATATCCATTGATTCTTTGCCAATATTGATATGTGAAGAAGATGGAACTTCTTCAATACCAACTTCCTCTACATGTGGTTCCTCTAATTGCTTCTACTAAGGGTCTGATTCAACATGCTTTTCTGCAACTATATCTGCAAGAACTTGCATTACTGCTTGCTCTATCTCTTTCTGTACTTCCTCCTTTTTGCCTCCCATTATAAGGATTGTTCTTCTCTTAGTTCTCAATAAAGTTCCAAGAGACTTCAAGAATCTCTTCAAATGATCTTCATCCTTAACTTCATAGAACAGTCTGATTACATGTTCTCTCATCTTTATGTCCTCTTCTTGTGCTCTCTATTTTCTATTCACAAGTCTACTATACAAATCTATTTGGATCTTACCATGAATACTACTAAGTTTCTTATCTACCACAATCATATGTGTAACCATTGCATTTTCAAAATTTAATCTATCAAATGATCCATATAGATCATAGAATTTATTCAACTTAGTGAAGTCTCCATGCTTCAATATATCTTCATTAACTCTTTCAATTCTTGGTTTCCAAGTTTTCTTCTTGACTAAAACTACATCATCATCTTTAATTTCTACTACATTTCTAGGTATAGGTGGTACAACCACTTTTTGTCTCTTGCCAGGTCCTGTTGCACTCACTTTTACTCTTTTGCTAGGAATAGGAGAAAAATATTTATCTCCTTCATCTTTTTCAGGTACTGCAACTTTTACCTTTACTGCAATAGGATCAACAGGATCTGCACTTGATGTCTCAGGTGAAATTACAATATTTTCACTTTGCTTCAAGGCTTCTGCAGTCTTCTTAGCTATGTCAAACTCATGACTTGACACACCAGATTCTTTCAATATTTTCTTCATAGTAGATTCAACTCTCTTACTAGATTGCTTCTTTTCTCTCAAACTTATTGTAGAGTTGAAATTCTCTTCATAGGTTCCAAACTTGTTTGCATGACCATCCAACTCACACTTTAACAATCTATTCACATATCCTACTATTTTTGCTTCAGATATTTCATAGCCAAGAGGGTCTATGAATTCCATTCTAGGCTCAATTGCTTCAATGTAGGTGAAATTAGTGTCAACCATAAAACAAATGTCATCTTTATGCTTTTCAACTAAGGATTGAGGAATCCTTGATTTGTTCTTAACAATATTCTGAAAAGTCTTCAATACAAGCTTCACACTATCATTAACTTTATCAAAAAGGTGCTTCATGTAGACTGAGTTTATCCTTTCCATTGTGTTCACATTGTCACTCCAATCTACTATGTAAGGAAATCTTCTCAAAATATGGAAAAACATATAGGTTATCAGAGATGAAAACCTAAACTGTGTGTACTTAGCCTTCTTAATCTTTTCTAAGTTCTCAAATAACTGAATTTTCAAGATTTCACATAGGTCTACTAGTTTCTTCTCAATACACATAAGATAAGCTACATGAATCATTCCTATAGCCATGTCATCTTCCATTGAACTACCATAGAATTTAGTTGTTAGGATCTTGCAAAGGTACCTAACATCATCTTGCTTAATCTTACTTATCACAATTCCTCTACCATTATAGCTAGATCCAGTGTTATCTAAAACAATCTTTCTCATGTTCTTTTCATTTAGTGGAATCTCTCCAACTTTTGATAATCCAGTAGCTTCATGAATTAGGTCGGCAGTTATACCAATAACTCTATCCTCCATCTAGAATTTCCCATTGTGGATTCTACTTAAAATGATCTTGGTACATTCCTCATCATTGAATTCATACTTCATGGAATATTTGACAATTTCATTGTTCTCTAGGTGCCCATAAGATGGTTTAACTAACATGTCTTGATTGTACAATTTCCTATAATCATCACTAAAATCTACATCTCCCAAAGTTTCAAACTTACAACCTAAATATCCTTTAACATTCTCAAAGTGCAATACTCCATCTGGTACGGATGATAATGCTAGACTATCATCAATTTCAGTTGGTTCTACTAGTTCTTTCTTAATCTTTGGTCTATTCTTATCCTTAACATTATGAACCATAGAAATATCCATCTTATCAACTGATTAAAGATCAAGAAATACCTCAACTTTGCAAATCTAGGGTTTTGGTATGATCGTCGCTGCAAACTACTTCCAAACTTCTTCAAATCATCCTCAACTCACTTTTCTTCTTTCAAATCTCTTTTCAATCACTTTGTAATCATAATAACTTTGATTTCAACCTTATAACACTTCATATTAACTCGATCCGACATCGCATTCATTCATTTTGCCGCTAAATCCTCAAAAAGCTAATTCTGCAAACCTACAACCATAAAACTTTCTGTGACCTCGCAAAACACAATATTTTCTTTTTCACACTTAACCATAGCATTAGTACAACATAATAAACCTATATCTAACTGTGCAAAACTTAACTCATTCAAATTCCTAATCTACACTAATCCTAAGTCCTAAACTATAGAAACTTACATAATTTAAGTGCTTAAGGAAGGGTCCGGTAAAGATTCATCCTTACCATCGGTTACATTACCTTCCTAACTACTTTTAGTGCTGACTATACCTCCTTGATCTATGCCTTTGTCAAATTCTACTTCATCTTTATTGCTACAGTAACCTTTCTCTTTGTTTCCTGCATTTTCATTCCTTCTTGCATTGTTCCTAGGGTTAGGGTTATGATGATAACCTCCATTGTTCATTCTTCAAAATCTTGCTTAGTGTCCAAACTTGTTGCATATCTGACAAATGATTCCATTGTTTCCAAATCTTTGTCCTTGCTGGTTAATCTGTGACCTACAATTTCTAGCAATGTGTCCTACTTTGTTGCATCTAAAACATACTACCACTTTTCTTTGATTCATTTCTCTAATAGATTTTTTATCTGCATTGTTAGTATTCCCAATCATTCTATCATAATTATTCAAAATTACTTTAGGTCTTCTACATTTGTTAGCTCTATGTCCAAAACTATGACAATTATAACAATGTCCATTAAAAGGTTTAAATTGCTTACCTGTGCAATCTCTCTTCATGTGCCCAATAGTATTACAAGCAAAACATCTACCTTTGAATTCTCTTTGCATACCTTGAGATGATTCTTCCTATTTTAATTCTTCTTTCTTTGATTCTTCTTTCTCTCTAGGTGGTTCTTCTTTAGGTGGATCTTCCAATGTGTTCTCATCTAGCCTTATTTCCTCCACACTTTCAGATGTCTTCAGATCTGGCTTCTTACTTTCATGGTTTGTTCTAAACATACTATATCCAAATCCAGTCCTATCAAATAATGGTTCCTCAAAAGAAATTTTTTTTTCAGTCTTATCACTTTTTGAATATAGCCTTTCAAGTTGTTTAGATTGAGTTAATTCACCTTTCACAATTTTATTATGCTTCTCAAGTTCCACATACTGCATTTTTACTTTTTCAGATTCAGATGTTTCCTTTTCAAGTCTTGACCTTAGATCTTCATTCTCAATTTTCAATTTTTCATTATCAAATCTCAAATTTCCATCTTTCATACTAAGCTTCAGATTTACTATCTTCAACTCATGCTTAAGGATCTCATTTTCTTTTTCTAATTCATCACAATCTTCAACAAGCATATCAAATTTCTTTTCAGATTTCAGATCTTCAATCTTACCTTTCAATTTGTCAATAACATTCTTTGCATCTTCATATTTTCTTCTTAAGGAGTTTCTTTCATTAGCAAGCATATCAATCTGTTTACAAGCTTCTTCAAGATTCTTCTGAAGTTGATCCATATCCATAGAGATCTTACTCAAGCTGCTAAGCTTTCCTTGAATGTTCCTTCTCCGAGTAACTATGCTCTGATACCAATTGTTAGAAATAGGAAATACTGAGAGGGGGGGGCTGAATCAGTATTTCACAAACTTTTTCTTTTTCCCACTTGTGGATATAATAGATTACTTTAGTGCATACAAATATTATCAAGCTGATTAACAAACATAGCAGTAAATAGAAAGAACTCATAACACATCATATGTTCTCGAGGAAACCCTGGCCAAGGGAAAACCCTGGTGGGGATGGTACCCACAAATATCACTAATCAAAAGTATCTTGTTAGGGATATTGGACCCTATTAGGAGTCAATTTACAATATATAGTAGATATGTCCTGGTTAAAGGACTTTAGGCCTTGTTAGAAGCCTTAACCCTGTTAGGAGTTAGATTACAAAACCTGATCACCAGCTGAGCTCACTGCCCAAATAGGTAATACAAAAATGTTTCTGACTATAATATGGTACTGCTTACAACTTCACATCAATAGCCTTTTCTGCTATCACAATAAACAACTATCACAAGTTATCTTTTCTTTCTTTTTACATATCACTTGCATACTTCATTACATTTCAAGTATGCCTAATATATGAGTTATTAAAGCTAATAAATTTACATGGTCGGAATCCAAAATCTTTATCCAAGAGTAAACATCTAGGATGTCATCCCTTCATAATGTTAAGTCATTATTTTGACAAGCAAAAATAATCCCTTAACTCTTGCTAAAACTGTCTCCAAAACTGTTCTTTCTGTAAAACTGTCTTTGGTAAACTTTGAATAACTTTTTCTGTACTGCTCCAAACTTTATGCACACTAAGATGGGGTTTCCTCATACTCTATAGAAGCTTTAGTTAACTGCACAAACAAAAATATTGCTCCAGTGGACGTCGCCAACTAAATCTTCATTGGGTGCTCTGTCAGGATCACTGTATTCAAACTTAGACAATTTCTTCCTTCAACTTGCCATACTTGCATTCCAGATTCTGCGCTATTAATAGAGATCATATGTTGCCATAATGACAACATCTATGCATCCACATTAGCCAAATTTCTAATAGTTTCCCATAGCTGAGAATTAAATATTCAATTAGTATTTCTAGTATGCTGTATAATTAAATTGTTATGTACAGAAAGGTTTGAACTAGTTCTATGATAACATTAACCTTTTTAAAAGTTAGTATCTTTTGTATCTTTGTTAAGTAACTGGATGCTGTTAAAAGTCACATAAGGAAATAGAAAAAGGAATCGTTATATATTTTCTTTTCAACAGAACAAAATATATATATGCAGAGTGGATTTTATGTTTATATTGTATGTTCATATTGTTCTATCAATAATGAACTAAAGAAGCCTGTAAGATCAAATGTCAAATCTGGATGCAATAGACATAACCTATATCTAGACTACAGATATGATTATCAACTTAGCAGATGTATGGAATGTAATTCAATCAAGAACTTATGTGAGAAATAATATGTAGGATATATGTCAATGGAAACTTAAATTTCAGTAAGAAAGTTAGATGCTTAAGTGTATAAAACTGATCTTTCTACAATATATTATTTTAGAGCTAACCTATTTTCTTATCATAACCTGATGTACATTGCCTAAGTCTAATACACATGTAGAGCTGTTTAAAGTACATCTATAAAACTAACTGATATAAAAGTAAATGTTTGTCTAGCATGCAACTTTATAGAAAAGCATGATCATCACAAAAACTAACTAAAAATAGAGACTTGTGTCTTCTTTCCTTTTCCTAAGAAAATAAATCTGGTTTTATCAGTTTGTTATGAATATTTATTATATATATTATATTATACATAAAATATGTATAATATAACATATGTAACCATTTACAATACCCTTCAAAATGGGGCTGATTAAATCAATAACTTTTATCTGTTAGCTATCCTGAAATATTAAATGGCATATTAATTATTATAACATTATACAAATTCCATATATCAAATGAAACAGAAATAATATATATAATATTATATTAAATATTATATATTATACAATAAATATTGTATAATATATAATAAATAATATCCTTTATATCATTATTGTATTGACAGAAATAATATAATATATGTTATTAAATATTATATACTATACGATAAATATCATATAGTACATAATAAATAATATTTTATTATATCAT
Source organism: Chamaecyparis obtusa (assembly GCA_027943335.1). Taxonomy (NCBI): domain Eukaryota; kingdom Viridiplantae; phylum Streptophyta; class Pinopsida; order Cupressales; family Cupressaceae; genus Chamaecyparis; species Chamaecyparis obtusa. The sequence continues at coordinate 169,044 of BSBK01001029.1, forward strand.
TATCAATCTATCGAAAATAGCATAATATATGATACTATATAGTATATACTATACAATAAATATCGTATAGTATATAGTATATAATATTATTATATACCATTATTGTATTCTGGCATCAAATTAATATTGGGTTCATCATTTTTTATGGGAGCTGAAGCACTGTTCCCCTCTTACCCCCGCGGCATGCAACAGCCTGTCGTGACTCAAGTCATGGTAGTGACTATTGTCACTGTCGTGGCTTAGAGTCACTGCAGTGACTAGTTCACTATCACAGCTTAGCTTACTGTTGCAGCTTGGCTTTGATGCATCCGCGGCTAGGGTTAACAAATTTTAAAAAATCTACACAGTACCTTGTGGTATGTGTTGCGTGGCTTTTTTCAAACCCTTCTAAATGCCCAACTTAATCAAATATTTTGTAAATCAGATTCCCTACTAAGAAAAAGTAAAATGACTATGTTGTATACAAAAATATTTAATACATAGGGTTTAAATGGGGGTCTTAAACTTCCAGACCTGTATTATAAAAAAAAATAGTGAATCATAAATGTAATACTAGTAACATACATAATCTTTAAGAAAAAATCAATAACTATTACTATGTAAATAACAACACAAAATCTAATAGACAAATGATTGTGATCTATGTACAAATCTAAAGAGCTTTCTTCATGAAGATCTTTCATCATGAGAAGGAAGTTAGAGTTAATTTGGTGGAGCCGACTGTGTGTAGCATGGTGTCTACTCACTTGGAATTATGAAGTCCTAATTTATGTTGCGTGCTTAGTAGAGATGACCGAGGTGTTACTAGAGAGTTTTATTGTTTCTCTAATATGATTTCAAGATGGTTCTAATAGGGAAACTTGATTATATCATTTGGAGGAAAGATATTTATAGGCAGTCATTTGTGATTGCTAAAGTGTGGTTCAGAGTTGAAAGAAAAGTGCAAAGCAGAAAGTGCAAAGTATTGAGCTATCAACATAAGGTATTTGTGACCAAGTAAAGAGTATATGCTATTCATTGGAACTGGTCTAGATAGCAGCTCTATGCATAGTTCACCAAGATCTAGATATAGTGTGCATATGTTAAACAAAAGGTTGTAGCCTTTACCCTTTTGAGCAGTGTGCTCTCAGACAATGCGTCCCCACCCCTAACAAGGTTAATTGTAAAAGACTCCTAATAGGGTCAAACACTTAACTAGGTCATTGTACTTATTGCATTGTAAAGATCAACTCCTAACAGGGTTGAAAGATCATCTAACATGGACCATAATACACTAGTGCATCTCTTAGTGGGTGTCAATTCCCATTGGAGTTTTTACCTATTTGGGTTTCCCCATAACCAAAATTGTGGTGTTTTGTTAAGTGTTCATACATTGTGTTTATGCTTAATATTTAATTGGATAAATAATTGAATCCTATAGATAACTGATTCACCCCCCCCCCCTCTCTCAGTTATCTCTTTGGACTATTCCTAACAATTGGTATCAGAGGTTGGTGCCTCGGAGAGAAAGTTTAACAGCTTCAAGTTGATCAGATGGTGTGCTTTAGAAAATAAAGTCCTAAGTTTGATGAAGAGAACTATCTAGACTGGAAGAAAAAAATGATGACACATCTACAGTGCATTGCCTTTGAGATTTTTGAAGTAGCTACCAAAGATGTCTAGATTCCCTCTCTAGCAAATCTTGCAAAATATGATGCAACTTTGAACAAAAAAGAAATGTTCACTTCAAATGCTATTGCTAAGGAATCTAGATGATAGAGATCTAGATGATTTCATAGCCATGATTTCTAAAAGATAAAAGAAAGGAAAAGTAAAATATGAAGGTCAATTTCCATTCAAATGCTTTTCATGTAATAAGATTGGTCACTTTGCATCTAAGTGTCCTAGAAGAGTTAAGAAATTCAAAAATAACTACAAACCAAAGTACACAAAGGAATGTTACTCTATCGGAGATGGAGTATCAAATGAAGAATTAGTAGAAGATGAAATTGGATTCATTGCTCTTGAAGATGAAAAGAATACACAAGAGTTAGCACTGATTTCACAAGAAGACATCAGAATAGATTGGATCATTGATAGTGGTTGCTCACATCACATGAAAGGAGACAAAGAGATATTTTTTCATTTGGATAGATACAAAGGATGCATGGATATATTTGGAGACAACACTCCTAAACCTATAATTTGTAGATGACCCATCACCTTGGATGGAAACAACAACACTGACAATGTTCTATTTGTTAATGGTTTGCAGCATAACCTACTGAGTGTTGGACAATTGCTTGACAAAGGTTCCCAATTGGAGTTCAAAGACAACAAGTGTATTATTAACAACAAGGAAGGATAAATGATTGCATCAGGATCAAAGACTAAAGGTAATGTTTTTCAACTTAATCTAGAAGCAAGTTGTTTTGTTTCTAAAGTAGATGACAACTGGCTATGGCACAAGAGACTATGTCATATCAATTTTGATATCATATTAAAGATAAGTAATGTTAAGATAGTAAGAGATCTTCCTAGCATTGCAAAACCAATTGATGCAATATGTAGGGAATGTGTGATGGGAAAGCATGTAAGAAGTTCATTTAGAAGCAAACACAACTCGACAGAGAATAAGTTGGATCTGATACATACAGACCTATGTGGACCAAATCAAACAAGGTCATACTATGGTGAAAGGTATTTTATTTTATTTTTTGATGATTATTCTATGTTAAGGTATTATAGCTTCAGTCGGTTAACTACTATTAAGATTAGTAGATAATTATAATTATGTATTAATTATGTTAAGTTTTAGGATCGCTGCAAATGTAATAACATAAGTTTTAGGATCGCTGCAAATGTAATAACATTGTCTCTTCGGTATATGTTTTCCAAGAGCAGTGATCTCTTATTTATATTGAGGAAAACACATTAAGAGACATGTCCCTTCATGGGACATGTCTATTCATTATTATTTATTTTATTTTATCAATTAATTAAATATTTATTATAAGAATAATTATAATCTAATTATATATATATATATATATATATAATATGTCATTTCTCATAATGATCATATTATTGGTATTATTTATCTAACCGATGCTACAATCATCAACACTTAAGACACTTGACAACATCAATCATATGATGTAAGCAATAAAGGCATCATACTCATGATGTAATCAATAGAAACATAGTCTCAAATGTAGATTGGCTCCATCGATGATTCTATCCACAAACTCTTGAGTATTGGCCTATCAGAATGTCAACACATGACATTCACCAAATACTCAATAAGGTACTGGCCTGTAGAATATCAACACATGATATTTCACCAGATACCTAAATATATCTATACAAACAACTCATAGACCATCAATGACATCTAACACTTAGTTGTTGATTTACAAGATATATCTAAGCAAACAACTTATAGACCGTCAACTTAATGACATCTAACACTTAGTTGTTGCTTCTACAAGATGTATCTATACAAGCAACTTATAGACCGTCAATTTGACATCTAACACTTAGTTGTTGCTTTACAAGATATATTTATGCAAACAACTCATAGACCATCAACTTAATGACATCTAACACTTAGTTGTTGCATTAATTCATCATGATCTGTTTCAACATTATAAATAATGTATATCATGATTTTAAGTCATTGTAAGATCGTCACCTTCCAATAACTTCTGCAAATACAAGTGATAATCATTTGGAAGTCATCACTTCCTCATGATTTACACAGGGGGTAGGCCCATTAAAACATTCATGGTTCATAAGTATAATAAACAATCATATCAAGTTTACCTCAAAGGTGTTTCACCTTCATTAGTGAACTCCCTCTCAATCAAAATGACCGAGATTATCAAAAGTTGACTGAACCATATCATTTATCTTGTCCCTCTGAAGCTCAAGTTCATCAACCTCTTAACCTCCTTCTAGATTCTCAGACTCCTAAGAAGTATCCAAATCTGATCATCTGTTTCATAAGGTTGTCTCCTTTCAGAGAGAATCACTTGGAATTCACAATCCTATAAAATATTGTCGTCCCTGTCACTCTATCCTTTCTTGGTAAGGTTCTGACTGAATAATCAATATTGATCTTCAACTAGCATATCTTCCTTTTTAGCATTGAATCAAACTTTAGTACAATGAACATATATCCTTCTCAGAATTCATTGTCTTTTCAAACATTACCGACTCTTCACATCTTCAGGTCTCAGCATACGTCATTGTTTGTTTGATAATATCTTATGCATATCTTCATATAAAAATGTCTCCTTTCAATCTGAAACATGACTCCTATACACTACACACATTCATTTTATTCACAAGTACACATAACCCCATTTGCATTGAGTTATATAATTTTGATTCAGTACCACATACTTTTCACTCACCAATGATACAATCTCACAACTTTCAACAGACATATATGATATGTATCGATTTTCAAATTCCAATCACACTATTCTATTTTCACACAGCCTTCGACTACCTTGTCTTCGTAAATAACTTCTCTTTATCTTCATCAGTTTGCATAGTTTTCCAATTAGTTCCCAACTATTTGTAACCATATAGGAATCAGTTCAACAAACCAAACCAACAACAACATTCCCATATTACAAACTACAATATTATGAACTTTGAAATATGTTTTCGCCTTTTATCAAGCACATACGGAAAAGTTTTATCTGAGGAGGTGCGATTCTAAGGTCAAACTCGATGTGAATTGCCAGACTATTCATATGTTAACATCCAGCCCCCAATAAGAGTAACAATCACCAACTGTGAGCAATTGCAAGAAGACCAATTATACTTCTTCAGACATTTGAATTCGACATCATCCAATTGAGCATCACATATGAAAGCACCTGATGATTATATAATGAGATATCCAAGAATATCTGCGATACAACTATATTGCTTCACCCATTCAAGCCGCCAATAATTGATTGCCTCAAACAATGATCTTTCTCCAATTATTATTCTTCAGTCATGCCAATAACTTTAGATCTTTCTCACATTTTTAGTCTGGCTCTGATACCATGTTAAGTTTTAGGATCGCTGCAAATGTAATAACATAAGTTTTAGGATCGCTGCAAATGTAATAACATTGTCTCTTCGGTATATGTTTTCCAAGAGTAGTGATCTCTTATTTATATTGAGGAAAACACATTAAGAGACATGTCCCTTCATGGGACATGTCTATTCATTATTATTTATTTTATTTTATCAATTAATTAAATAGTTATTATAAGAATAATTATAATCTAATTATATATATATATATATATATATATATATATATATATATATATATATATATATAATATGTCATTTCTCATAATGATCATATTATTGGTATTATTTATCTGACCGATGCTACAATCATCAAAAAATTATAATATATAAATGTTTATTGTTATTTAATATAAATAACTATATTTATGAAATATAAAATAATTGATTATGTTATATATATATATATATATATATATATATATATATATATATATATATATATATATATATATATATATATATATATATATATATATATATATATATATATATATATATATATATATATATATATATATATATATATATATATATATATATATATATATATATAACTAATTAAATATTATATGTTCAAATATTACTTACTGTCCTTACACAGTCTGCACATTTGAAGGTGCCTGGGTGGAGGCATGTCCACGAAGGGACGTGACTCCACGGGAGTGAAGTCACGTCCATTCATGGACGTGTCTCCTCCGTAGGATATAAATGTATGCACGGTGATAGTGCAGATAACAACACACAACATTGAACCGTAATGAATAGCATTGAATAGCATTGAATAGCAACAAACAGGGAAACATGACAGTCTAAGTCGCATACAACAAATATAACCAGCAGTGCAAGTTTCATTTATTATATATATTCAGTGACATCTCATTCAATGAGATACGGTGAACAACCAAATATATACGCAGTAGTAGATTGATTATCCCTATCGATATTGAATATCGATAGTTTCCCATCAACATATTCATACTTGGAGAACTTATACATAAAATCTGATCAAAACTTAACATGGTATCAGAGCCAGGTTCCTTCGTTGAAGCCTAACCGCTTGAAGGAAGTTCCGATTAGATTGAAGGAAAATCAAGATCAGATTTCTGGAAATCTCAGGATGGCAAACGGAATTAGACTTGAAGATAGACTTGAAGGTGCTTCAAATTTTTATTCTTGGAAACTACAAATGATTCTTATACTAACTAAGAATGAGTTGAATACTATTGTTCAAAATCCTCCTAAATCTATTGAGAATAAGAAGAAGAGCAAATGGGAAATGGAAAATGCCAAAGCAATGGAACTATTGGTAGACGGAGTGAAAGATCATCTACTACCTATTATAACAAAATTAGACTCTGCATATGAAATGTTCAAAGCCCTAGAAAACATGTATGAGATCAATAACACTAGCAGGATCCTTACTCTTAAAAATCAACTCTCTAATATTAGAATGAAACAAGGAGAGACTATCACCTCATATTTTATGAGGATAACAGAATTAAGAAATCAATTATCAATGATTGGTCATATCTATGATAGTAAAGAATTAACTATGGTGACTTTGAATGGACTTCCTAAGTCTTGGGAAAATTTTAGACAAGGAATAAGTGCTCGCTCCAAACTTCCTAAATTTGATCGACTAAAAGCTGACTGCATTCAGGAAGAGTATAATCTAATATCTAGAGGAACTAGTATAGAATCCTCAAATGAAGATAATCAGGCTCTCACAACTCAAGTTGATAAAATGAAGAAACCAAAATTCAAAAGAAAAAGAAAATATATGGACTACTCTAAAATGAAATGCTACAGATGTGATGAATATGGTCACTCAGCAATAAAGTGCCCAGATAGACTCAAACATCAAGCATCTTTTGCAAAAGTCCGCACTGAGGAACTTCTACTTTAATTAGATTAAGAGGGAGTTCCTTCATTTCACTAATGTAGAACATCTTTAAGAAAATATCAAATTACTGTACTGTATTTTATTGTATAAATAAAATCTTTTATGAAATATTTACCTTGATCTTTTCTGAGGATACTCTTGCAGGGAAATTAAAGCATCATTAATGAGGAGCTTAGATGATTGACATTCAGAGGGAGCTCAAAAGTTCATATGTGTGTGACTATATGATTTCAATGGGCCTACCTCCTGTATAAATCATGAGGAAGTGACGACTTCCAAATGATTATCACTTGTATCTGTAGAAGTTATTGGAAGGTGATGATCTTACAATAACTTAAATCATGATATACATAATTTATAATGTTGAAACAGATCATGATGATTGCAGCAACTAAGTGTTAGATGTCATTAAGTTGACGGTCTATAAGTTGTTTGCATAAATATATCTTGTAAAGCAACAACTAAGTGTTAGATGTCAAATTGATGGTCTATAAGTTGCTTGTATAGATACATCTTGTAGAAGCAACAACTAAGTGTTAGATGTCATTAAGTTGACGGTCTATAAGTTGTTTGCTTAGATATCTTGTAAATCAACAACTAAGTGTTAGATGTCATTGATGGTCTATGAGTTGTTTGTATAGATATATTATAGGTATTTGGTGAATATCATGTGTTGATATTCTGCAAGCCAGTACCTTATTGAGTACTTGGTGAATACCCTATGTTGGTGTTCTGATAGGCCAATACTCATAGTGTTTGGTATGTGTTTCGATAGGCCAATACTTTAGATATCAAATGAGATATTAAATGATGAAATGGTCTAATATTTCTATATCTATTCTTATGTTTATCCTCCTTAGCTAAGAGGGAGTGTTAAGGTATTATAGCTTCAGTCGGTTAACTACTATTAAGATTAGTAGATAATTATAATTATGTATTAATTATAATATATAAATGTTTATTGTTAGTTAATATAAATAATTATATTTATGAGATATAAAATAATTGATTATGTTATATATATATATATATATATATATATATATATATATATATATATATATATATATATATATATATATATATATATATATATATATATATATATATATATATGTTGGAAATATTCAGGAATTAACCAAGTTACTGAGAGGGGAGGGGTGAATCAATAACTCCCAATTTTCTTATAATTTTAACATGTATTTTACTTTTTAACCTTTGCATACAGAAAGCATGAAACTTAAAAGCATTCACAATAATGACACATAGATTTGGTTACCCAGAAACCTTCCAAAAGAAAGTAAAACTGGGGTGGGGATGAAACCCACAAAGCTTTAATACTGCAGAATAAAGTTGGCCGGTTAAGGCTTACAATTTGATCACTTCTGATGATCTGCCCTGTTAGGAGCAATAAGGATTGCTAAATCCACCCTGTTAAAAGATTTACAAACATACAATGAAGTATGCACTCGGTAAAGAGATTTTTACAAAGACTGTTAAGTCTACCCGGTTAAAGGATTTAGTACTGATTCACCTGTTAGAATGAAACAGTAGATCTCTGCTTTGCAACTGGATTGCTGAATGAGATTCACTGATGTACTGATCACCTTCTGTGATGAATTTGTCTTTGCTGTACCTTATACTTCTGAAGCCTTCTGTAATTCGCTTATTTCTGCCTTTCTTTTTTCTTTCACATATATACTACTTCATACATTTTATTACATCTTTTATTTCTACAACATTGTTTATATACAAGTCTCAAACAATTAATTACAATTACAATTACATAGTCGGCTTGACAAATAAACATAAGTGCTACTAAGTCGGCCCAAATATGGTTACTCGGTTCCTTCAAACTGACTCGGTGACTTTCTGATACTCGGCGTCCACTGCATTACTCGGCATCGTCATGCACTCGGTAGAAGTGAAGGCACGGTTCATACTGATCACTCGGTAGGTATTGAACTCGGTAAGTATTGGTGACTCGGTAGACAAGATGTTACTCGGTTTACATTGTCCTGATCGGTTTGTACTAACTTGCTCGGTTTCCACTGTCTGCTTGGTTTGCACTGTCTACTCGGTTTGCACTGTCTGCTCGGTTTGCATTGTCTGCTCGGTTTGCACTGTCTGCTCGGTTTGCACTGTCTGCTCGGTTTGCACTATCTGCTCGGTTTATATCCAGAATGCAAATAAGTGTTGTCACTAGTGGCAATTCTGCTTAATGCCAACAATCTCCCCCTTTGGCATTAGTGACAAAAACACTTATTGGCCAAAATTTATATACACGAATCATGCTGAGTTTTATTTTGATTTTTCAAAATTTGTCTTTGTTATAGGGCTTTATACATTGTCTCCCCCTTTCAATGTGCTAACTGTTTCTTATACAAATCTATACAGTATACATATCTCTCCTTTTATACATATCTCCCCCTTTTTGACGATAATGCCAAAGGTGCATATACAAGTTATTTACAGAGAGAATCCAAAATTTGATAAGAAATCAGAGTGTACCTTCATTATTAATGCCAGGGTTCTGTCCCAACTTTCTTGCAGAATCTTACATGTTTGTATAGCAATTTGGACTTCTGCAGAGAGTTCAATCATGTGATCTGCTATGGAGAACTGATTGTCATGAATCAATGTTCTGGAATGTTCAATGTGCTTATACATTGTATTCATGATGGGAAGGATCATGTGTTGGATGTCTAGCAGTGTAGACCGGATCCTTGAGTCTTCTTTCAGTAGATCAGACTGCATATTAGATAGATGTGAAATTTTCATGTGATGAGCAGAGCTTGAACTTGGTTCAAGTTGCAGCTTCTGTATGCTAATCTTCATATCCTCATCCATTTTATTCATTTTATCTTTGACATCCTTTGTGAACTCGGCAAAATTGCATAGTCTGGCCAAAAGAGAGGTAGCATTCGAATAGATAGATTCTATGTTAGACAAAACTGAAGACAATTCCACTTGGTTAATAGCTATGTGCTGAGCAATGTGCTCAAGCACTTTATTGTTGAATCTCTTCTCGGCTCTTTCAACTAACTTTTCTGTCCCGGATGAGTCCTCATTGTATTTCTCAACTGCTTCTGCTAATTGTAACAAAACATGCTGGGAGGAGTCTACTTTAATGCCTAATGCATCAGACAAAATGTCCTTAGCATCCTTGATGATTTGATACTCTTTGTCTCTCTCCTCTTTAAGCTTCTTTTGTTTTGCTTTCCTTTGGAGGATCTCACCTATATTCTGCATCTGGTCTGCTGAGAGATTTGCAAAATCTAGTGTAGGAATTTCTATCTCTTCATCTAGGTCTATATCCTCAACTACATTTTTACCCAAAAATTTTATACTCAGTAGAGCCTTAGGCTTATCTGTACTTAATGCTTTTGTAGTAGTGATAGTAGATAAAGTAGGGCTGGCTATAGATACTGGCATACTTTCTACTGGAGAACTTAAAATATTTACACTTGAAGATTCAAAAGCTGGAAAACTTACTGCTGGAAAACTTAATGGTGCAGGAGACTACAGCTCGGTAGAAGAAATGGTAGCTGCCTCTGATGTTGCTAGAGATGATTGGACAAATGTAGAAGTTGTCACAACCATGCTTGAAGGTGTCTCTGGGCTAGATGTAGAAACTTTCACTGGAGATGTAGGAAGGGATGCAATGACTTCTGCTGCTATCCTTACAGTATCATCTACCTCAGTGTCTTCTTCTTGTTCATCATTGTCATCTTCAATATCTTTTATTATTATAGTTTCAATGCTCGGTTGGTGAAGGTGGTATATGTTCTTCCATGTGGCTTTTGTAGCCTTCACAACCGATTCAATATTGTTGATCAAAATCAAACAAGTATTGAACTTCAATGTCATCTTATTTTCATTTTCTTTTAATGCCTTCTTTACTTCATCATTATTCAAGCTCGGCATCAACTGTCTCAGGTTTTGATCAAATATGTCTATCACAGTTTGCCTTGCATTGCTCCATCTCATTTTTATTGGATTCAATAGAACTGCTCGAACCTGTGGGGTAATTTCTTCAGGAGAGTATTTCCACTGTCCCATCTTCTCAACAACAGCATCTTCTATTTCCTTCTATTCTGCTTCCGATCTGGTTTCATATCTCAAGGATTTTATGTTACTTACTCCAGATCCTGATCCATCTCTGAAGAGTTTGAGCTTTTCTTGAAGGCTTAGAGGAGGCCTTTTGAATACTATGTCTTTATCTACCTTTTCTGCCTTGTCTGCCTTGCCTCTTGTATTTCTCCTTGTAAACACAGCAGTGGGAGGCACAGGTGCCTTAGTGATGAAAACTTTTCCTTTCTTCTTTGCAGGTTCTGGTTCCTCTGTTTTCTCATCCTTTTCCTCTTCTTTTTCATCTATTTCTTCTTTATCCTCGGTTATCATTTACATTTTAGCTATCCTTTTCTTTCCTTTGTTTACCGCCTGTGGAATCTTTATGCTTAGTTCAATTCTCACCTTAGCTTCATCATATGTTCCAAAATATGGAGCTTTGGGATTGACAGGCTGATTTAGAAGAGCTTCAATGATGTTCTTGGTTTCATCAATATTTACCTCATAAGGAAGAGGTTTTACATATACAGTTCTTGGTTTAGCTGCTTGAATATTCACATTATCACAATCTACCATAAAACAAATGTCATCTTTGTAATCTTCCACCAACTTCTGTGGAATCTGGAATCTGTCATTCATTTTCTCTTTGAAAGACTCAAAATAATTATCCATGATGCTTTCAAAGTTTTCACCCATTTCTGCGATGTATTCATTTATTTCATAGAGTACTGGCACATCTTTTCTCCATACAACTTTTCCTTTGGAAGGGAAGAATTTCTGAACATAGAAGAATAAACAGACTAACAAGGATCCAAACTTACATGGATTGTTTTTGGAAGTTTTGATGCTTTCCATGTTCTTGTTGAACTGTTTCAACAATAAGTCTGCTAGGTCAAATGTCAAGTTGTTTTTGACCACTTTGTATGCTAGGTCAATAGCTTCACAGGAGACACTGTTCTGTCGACTAGAACTGTAAATCTTGTGGGCAATGATATGTGTACCAAACTTTAGTTCAGCATCGGTAATGCTGCTAACTTTCATGCCTCTACCATCCCACTCGGCTAGGGTTTTCTTCTCTAGTTCCGTCCGACCTAGGGTTTTGGTAGTTTTAGCTTTGTTCAGCATGGGAAGACCGGTGACTTGTTGAATCATTTTCTTTGTGATCTCAATAGGTTGCTCAAGCCAAATCTTGCCGTCATGTACTCGGCTGAGAATGTACCTAACCCATTTATCTCAAAAGTTTCGAGGAAGATGTGCAATGTGGACTAAACCCTTATCTTCCAGATGTTTGTGCTCGGGTTTCAAAATACCATCCACACATAGTTCCTCACACACAATGTCTAGTTCTAGGTTTCCCATTTCATGAATTGAACAGTTAAAATGATTGCGGATATCATTAATAAGCAGTACCTTAGGAGGAATCTGAGATTGAGCTCTATTCAGATCTAGGGCTGCTGCAATTGTGGGCACGATCTTAAAATCTGGTCCTTTCCACTCCCCTTGAACTAACATATCAGATCCTTTCTTCGCTGAAGTGCTGGATGATGCCATGGTAGCTCACAGAAAATTCCTTTCGCAAAAGTATTAAATCGTCAGGTTGCCCTTGAAATTTTCTGCTCTCAAAGTGCTAAAGATTCGCGGTGAAGAATGAGTTCGATTACTAGCTTTTTGTTTACAAATCTGTCATTAATGCTCATTTCAAATTAGGGTAGGAATTCTGACAGACTATCACCCACTAAGAATTAATTTCTTAGAAAAGACTTCGCAACTCGGTGAACTTGAGAATTCATAATGCTCCGACCTCGCTCGGTAAAGACAGGTACCGACCTTGCTCGGTGAAGACTATACCGACCTTGCTCGGTGAAGACTATACCGACCTCGCTCGGTGAAGACTATACCGACCTTGCTCGGTGAAGACTATACCGACCTCCCTGTGATCTCACTGCATCTTGCATGTTGATTTAGACTTTTCTTTTAATTTCAGTTCTGGAACTGCTTGAGATTGATCTATGAGAATACAGTTCCAGTGCTTCCTTGGAAATTTAATTTGAGTCGGTAGAGCCATGCATTCCATTACTTGGACTGGATTGCTCGGTAGCTTTAGGAATCCATTTTTGTCTCACCTGTTTCCTGACCTTAGTTGCTTCATTCTTCTTTCCTTCTTCAATTCCATTAGCATTCATGCAGTTTCTGGCTATGTGACCGAGTTTAGTGCATTTGAAACATCTTACTATAGTATCTCTTTTCCTTAGATGATGTTTTAGGCAATTCATGCCAATGTGTCCATATTCTCCACAGTAATGACATCTACACCACGTGTTGTAGTCCCATCCAAACATTGCTTTCACAATTTTTTCTGCTGGATTAAATGTCTTGGATCTGCACTCGGATGCCTTGTGACCTTGTTTGTTGCACTTGTGACAATTACCTTTGAATCCAGGTTTTTCCCTGCATTCATTTGCTTTGTGACCAGGTTGATTACAGCTATAACATTTTCCATTGAATTCTGCTTTTTCATTGTTCCAACATTTATTTGAAGTATGTCCTATTTTACCACAATGATTACAAGTAGGTTTTTGATTTCTTTTAGTACCTTGCTTAGAGGATTTGCCTTCTTCTTTGTATCCAAGTCCTGCTTTTCCTTTTTGCCTATGAAGATTTCATTCATACAGCTGATTCAAGTCTTCTTGACTTTTCAGCATTCCTTCATTGATTTGTTTTTCAGCGTTTAGGTCATCCATCAATCTTAGATTGATTTCCTTTTCAGATCTTAGTTCTGTAGACACCGAAAAATCCTTCAGAAAATAAATTATTTTTGTTTTCTGAAAATCCTTGATGACATCATCATTTATTAATTAATTAATTTATTTTTATGCCATTAAATCCCTCTCTCTTAATTAAAAATCTTTAATTAAGGAATCTAGCCTAAAAATGTCATTTGGACATTATCCCTAATTTATTAATTATTTAATTAATAAATTGCCCAAAAACTTCAAAAATAAATTAATTTATTTTTTATCCCAAACTTGGCCAATTTCCTCTAGACCACTAACCTCTTCCAAAATCTTCTAATCCTTTCTTAATTTTGATTAAAAGGCTAATCCCATCTTTTCTAACCCTAATCCCAAGGTTAAATATTTAATTAAGGTTAAATATTTAATTTTCATATTTATTGAAAATATTTTAATAAATATTCCTAAGACTTAAGCCTTTTGGAATGAATAACTTTTATTCCATGAAACTAAGGAGAAATCTAGACTCTTCTAGAATCTTCTCAAATCCACCCTCTTCACCCATCCTAATCCTTTTCTTTGTCCTAATCTAATCCTAATCCTACCCTTAAACCTTTGTGCAATCCTAACCAAGCTTAAGACTTTCCTAAACCAAAGCAAAGTCTTTCCTTCCAAATATCTCAACCACAAAGCATTTATTGCTTCCCCAAAGTCTTCAAAGCCTCTTAAAGCCCATTCATTGCTCTTACAAGCATTTATTTGGAGAGTTATGAGCTTGGAGCCCCCTTTGTTGACTCCTCTTTGCCCTTCCCTTCATCCACTCACCTTGTGACATGTGTCACCTCCTGATTGGCTGAGAACTAGCACAATCCATGTGCTTCCCTTTGAGTGAATCTTGGCCTCTCTTAAGGATTTCAATCCTGGCCATTCATTCCTCCTACCCCAAGCCTTAGAAATCCTATAAATACCCTCACTTCCTAAGGCAAATCATCTTTCAACTCTCAAACTCAATAGCAAAGTCATAATGCCATTTTCATTCTAGCATAAGCATAAGTTCATCTTTTTAGATTATTTTCAAGCTTAAATCACATCTAAATTAGCTTAAATGGATTAACATAGATTCATTTCTTGTTTAATCAATCTTAGTTCAATCATTTAGCTTTGCATATTTGTGTGTTCTTGAGGCCTTTGAGGCAAAATAGGTTCCTCATACCTATTTTGTGTCATTTTGGGTCTTCTTGATCCTCAAATCATTTATCTTGCATGCTCCAAGTGCTTGAGTTTGCACACCCACATCCCTCTATATCTAAGCATATCAAACGGTGCATGGGCGCATCCGTTTTAAGCTTAAACTGAGGTGGCTTTGATTTTAGTTTGTTTACCATTAAATTTGATTTGATAACATGCTATGACATTTGTTTGTCTTTGGCCTTCAAAATAGGTTTAGGTGCACTCTCAAATCTTAGTCTACATTCTGGCACGCCCGGTGGGACTCAAACCACAATCATTTTGATGAAATTATGCTTTATATGCTTGTATTTTGCAGAAAATAAAGAAATGTCACCTTCATGAAAAGAAATGACGCCTACAGCAATTAAATGTCGCCTTCATGAAAACAAATGTCGCCTTCAACAAAAGAAATGTCGCCTACAAACAATCCAGTCACGCCTTCGTGAAATTAAATCATGCCTTTGAAGAAAGAAATGACGCCTGTGAACTCTGTTTTCACGCCTGCATAACTGAGGTTTTTCTGTGATTGACAATTTCTGTTACGTCCCAGAATTCTTCTTCTGTCGCCTGTATGTAAAGAAATCACGCCTGTAACAAAAGAAATCATGCCTCTGTCTTTTTTATCTGTCACCTTTTGAGGTACAGAATGTCACCTGTAGGAATTAAATGTCGCCTCTGCACTTTCCAGCGTCACCTATAAGCTGGACAGTGTCACCTTTTATCTTTTGCTTGGGACTGGTTTTTCATTTCTTTTACAGCAAAGGTCAAACTCAATCTTGAATGAAACTTAAAGAAATGAACTTAAGTCCTAGAGTGTCATTGTCAATTTGAAAAGCAAACCAAATCTCGAATGCACTAAAGGAATAAACAACTCTATTCCCTATCTCATTTCAAATTCCAAAGCAAGCAAACAAATTCAATCTTGAGTGATTTAAGGGACAAAACAAAGCTTTTTCAAAGTTCTTAAATCAACTCGCTAATCAAATCTTGAATGCACAAAAGGAAAGAACTTGCAAATGTTTAATTCATTTACATTTTGAGGAAAAGAACAAATCAAAAGCTAATCACGAGTGTCTTCATTTCAAAGTTCAAACATCACTTAATCAAATTTGGGAAAATGAACAAAATCTGCTTGATGTACATGTAGGAGTTTTTCAATTCGTGCATAATCCTTGTTAGAGTAAGCAACGTGGAACATTTGAACTTGGACAAGTTCACTTGTTTTACTTTTAGCGAGGCCTGTCCAAGGAGAAGCGCTTCCTGCTCGGAGAACGACCTCAAACCGGTATCCCCCCCAGCCGGTATACAAATAAGTGAATACCAAAAAAATCACTTACATCTCCTAATCGCCGGGTGTTCATGCCAAACACGTGTCTGGGGATGGTAAACATTCCTCTCCCCCAGCATAATTGGCAAGGCTCTTAAGTGAGTCACGGATGATCAGCATAACCGGGTATGGAGACTCCACGGAATCATTAGCAACCTGATAAACTAGAGGCTACCCTATCTACATCTGAAAGTATCAAAATCCTTGTGCAAGGACCGATTCCAAGGGGTTTACCGGGTCGCCTCAAGATTACTCACCATTTGTATTCCCTTCTGGGGGATACCAAGCTGTGGGCAAGCGATTTTGATACTCACCTTCCTTAGGTAGATCTGTTTGAAGTGCTTGACAGTCAAAGACTCCGTGAAAACACTTGTTGAAACATTCACTTTCAAAGCTTTGTCAGAGTCAGTTGCCTTTGTTTGTATCCCGCAAGGTTGCTTTGTCCCTTGCAGAGATTGCTTTGACTTTAACTTTTGCCATTGGAAACCTTTGCCTCAAAATCAGAAGCCTCTTTTCCAAGTGATGCCCAACAAGAACAAACATCTTAAAGCAAAGTTGCCCAAATCCCAAGCCTATCAAGAGCGAAAAGTTATCAAGAAGAACACCAAGAGCTATCAAGCCATTATCCAAGAAAACCAAGCAGAAGAGAAGTCCCAAGCCAGACTTGAGAACATTGCCCATAACGCCCGTATCAAACAGTTCGCCTTCCGTTTCCGAGTTAACCATCACTTTGTCAACCTTGAGCCAGAAGATTAGCCAATTCCTTATTCATGTCTTGTTCCATCTTCAGATCTTGAAATCTTATCTCAACAGCCTTACATCTTAGTTTCATCCTAGTTTCACCCTTTGCATCAGCATCAAAACCTTAGTTTCATTTCAAAACATCATAAAAGTTGCATTTGCATTCATCTTCATACCAGCATTCTAGAATCAGTCCTTGTCATTTGCACTTGCATCATCCTTCAAGAGCATTGTCCCTTCACCCTTCAATACCTTTTCCACCAGCATCCCCCCCCATCAGCTTTCCATATCTTTCCAGCAGATCCATCATCTTTTGCTCCAAATCCAGAGATCCACCAACACTTAGTGTTTACCCTTTTGAGTTGTTTCTATCCTATATCCAAGATCAGAGACCATCATCCTCTTTTTGGCACAACGTGTTGTCATAAAGAAATCAAACCTTGTCCTTGCATAGCCATCATCTCGAGCAAGAGATTGGAGTGTATTGATAAGAAACTTGTTGACCGAAGATCATCAGTCTATCTTAGGTTGACCCCATCATATCTTTGATCCTCCATTTGGGAAAAACAATAGCTCATTTGTTGACCACTCAGTAATCTTTCACCAGCTTTCCACCAGCAACCTATCTTTCCTCCACCATCTTGATCCATATCAGTTCCATCCAGCTTCCATCATCGCCATCTTGATCCATCCTTGCATTTGCATCTTAGAAGTCATCATCTTTAGAAGTTCATCAGCTTTGTATCCATCAACATCTTTTAGCCAAACATCTTGCATACATTTAGCACTTGCATCTCCATGCCTGTTGAGACCAGATCTCAAAAAAGAAGAAGCATGAATCCTTATCCACCAACAACCTCATCCGATCCCAAACTTTTCACCAACGCCATGATGACCTACAATCCCCACATCCAAGCCAGTAACCCATGTGAAGATCCAAACATCCCTTCATCCCCGTGGGCAATCCAAGCATTTGAAAATCCTCCAGAAAGCCCACCAGCGACCAATGCCCTTGTACCACAACATCAGCAAAGCACGTTTGTTCACTACCTGCCAGAAAGTACCTCCATCCCACCATCTCTCTATCCACACATCCCCATCAAAACAATCCAAGTTCCAGCACAAGCATACTCTCCATTCCCTAATCCTATCATGCAAACACCCCAAGAGCTTTCCACCATTCCCCTTTTCTTGCAAGGAAGCCTCGCCAGCCCCGCAACACAAGCTGCAGCACCATCCGCTCCATCTCATACCCCTTTTGCTTCATCATCTGCTATGGCTGCCCAAGCCCAAATCCAACACTTAACCCAAAGTCAGCTTCCACCTCTCACACAAGCTTTTACACCGCCGCCATCCGCAAGTCAAGCAACGCCTTTCACCATCAAAAGAGCACCATCACCCTTCACCCCCCAAGCACCCATACCTTCTTCGGGGTTAGCGCAATCACTCCCCATTCCAACCTCATCTTTCTCTTGGGTGTTTCCTTCATTTTCCTCCTCACAAGCATCCATTCAACCACAACCTCAACAAGCTCCTTTATCTCAACCATCATTCGTGTCCCAAGCTCCCGTTGCTCCTACCATTCCATCATCCGCTGCAGTGCACCCTAACACAAGCTCTCAGTGGGGCCTTACACAAGAAGAAATGAAGGCATGGGGGATCCCATCTCAATCCCCTACATCTATGGTTGCAAGTCAACAAACTGCCTTCGCCCAAGCAGCACAGCAGCAACTACCCCAAACACCGCCGGCTTCAAGCTATTCATCCCAGATCCCAAATACCTTCCAGCAAGTTCCACCACTTCAACAACCAACTTTCCCCAGCTATCTTACCCCATCACCATTTTCTTCTAGCTTCTCCACGTCTGTTCCACCTCTAAGTAACGCAGGCATGCACCCAGCTTATATCAGCCAAACCCAAAGCCAACCTCAGCAACTACCACCATCATACCCGCAAGTAGCATCGTTCCAACAGCCTCCCCCACAGCAACCACATGTCCCCTTTCAGCAAACACCCATCATTCCTCAACAGCAGCAAGTCCCTTGCTATCAGCCTCAGCAACAAATCCCTATCATCCCCCAGCAACAACAAGTTCCCACCTATCAGTTACAACAACAAGTTCCAAATGACCACTATCAACAAGCAGTCCCACAACAACCGCCAGTTCAACAATAGCAAGTAGCCCAACAACATCAAGAGGTCCCATATCAATATCCTCCTATGCCACACCAGCAATATCCCCAACAACCATTACCCCAAAATCAGTTCCAACCTATTTATCCACAGCAAGCGCCATATCCAGTTCCACAGCTTCCATCACAAGTAGAAGTTCCAGTTCCCTCGCCACTCAATGCTGAGTGGGAAGCAATGAAAAATGCTCTAAAAGAGCTACAAAGCGGAACAGAGAATAAAACATACAAGTTCGAAGAGGTGTGCTCATATCCCTTCGATCGGTCCATAGCAACTATCCCTTTCCCCAAGCATTTTGAGATGCCCAAGTTTGACAAGTATCGAGGGAAAGGAGATCCAGTAAATCATATCAAAGAGTTCTACATGGCGTGCCAAGAAGTGGCTTACAGTGATAACTATCTCCTGCGCCTATTTCCCAAAAGCTTGGGAGGAACTGCTGTTGAGTGGTTTTACAAAATACCACATGGGACAATAAACACCTTTGCTGAACTCTCTGAGAAGTTCATCACACACTATGCCCATAATGTGGAGAATGAGTTGTCCTTGTTAGACCTATGCAACTCAAAGCAGAAAGATGGAGAAAGCCTTGCAGAATACTTGCAAAGATGGCAGAATCTTACAACTAGGTTATCATATCAGCCGCCAGAGAAGCATCTAACAAAGATCTTCATTGATAACCTGCATCCAAAGCTATCCCATCACATGCGAATGAACTGTCTCCAGACATACCAAGACATCAAGAGCAAAGGCATAGGCATCGAGAAAGCTCTCCTAGACGAAGGCACTATTCGTCACTTCAAGGATGATTCCAAGAACAAACCCAACAATGATAAATCCCGTTACTGGAATCGTAACAAGAATGTTGTTACAGATGGAGCCACTGACACTAAGAATGTACAATTCATTGTGGCTAGTCCTACACCAGCTCAAACATACCAACCGCCACAAGCACCCATCTATCAGCAACCACCAGCTCCCGCATATCAAGCACCTATTTATCAGCAGCCTCCTCAAGCTCATCAACCACCTGTGCAACAGTATCAGCAGCAATACCAACAGCAGCAGCCAGCACGTCAAGGCAATCCTGTTAACACAGTTAACGTTGCCCCAAGGCAGAACAAACCCAACAATCAGAACAATCCAAAGAGGACTTTCACACCTTTGGGAGAGTCTCTGGATCAGATCTTTTATCAGCTAGCCAAAGCAAATATGATCACATATCCGCCCATCCCACAGAAGGATGACAACACACCAAAGTCTGATTGGTATAAAGAACATGAATACTGTGATTACCATCGTGTGAAGGGGCACACAACATTGAAGTGCATGCGGCTTAAGCACTACATCCAGGATCTCATCGATCGCAAGGAAATCCAGGTCGATGCACCAACTCAAGCTTCACCCAATGCCGGTTTGCAAATATATCAAAATGTGTTCCCTCAACACGATACTGGGAAGAATCAAGCCAACGCCAATCAACCCCAAAATCATGGCAAAGGCAAGCAAGAAGATCACATAGCAGCCTACATCAACTATGACAAGTATGTCGGATGCATAACTCAAGTTGAGCCCATCCAAGATGAGCCCACCATCAATACCATCCACGTCAGAGGGCCAGATCGATAATGTGTTGCAACTACCCGCAGTGGTAGGATAACTGTTGCTGATGCTCCTCCGAGATCAGTTGCTCCTCCAAGGCCAACATCTACTGCATCCACAGCACAGTCTAACACCAGGCCAGCATCAAATGCACGCGCAACACAACATAATACACCAAGAGCACAATACAATATCATAGAGCATCTTGGGAACATGCCAGCCCAAATATCTATCTTGGATTTGCTCCGCACATCACCCATCCATTAGGAGATCCTGGACAAAGCTCTAAAAGAAGGTCATGTCCCCACGGACATTAACACAACTCAATTTGAAACTCTTGTGGGACACCTATCAGCAGCATGTGCCTTGTCCTTCAAAGAATCTGATATACCAGATGTCACTCCTGACCATATTCTTCCTCTCCGCATTACTGTCATGGTCAGAGATTTTGCCATCAAACGAGTTCTGGTGGATAATGGCTCAGCCCTCAACTTGTGCACATTAAAATTCATCAAGAAGATTGGGTTCACGGAGGCCGACATACAACATGAGATGATCACTATTAAAGCATATGATAACTTGGAGCGTACATCTAAAGGTACTATGACTTTGCCTATCCAGCTAGGCCCAGCAACGCAAGATACTCTCTGCCACGTTGTTGATCTTGACCTACCGTTCAATATCCTCCTCGGTCATCCATGGATCCATTCCATTAAGGCCGTACCATCTACTTACCATCAGTGCATCAAGTTTCCACATCAAGGCACTGAGGTTACCATCCACGCTGACCCTAACCCCTTCGCATACTGCCTTGCGATGGAAACATCTTTCCCTCATTCTACTCATTGTCTTGGAACCAATATTGGTACTTCTATTGCTAGCTCATCCCGATCCCATCGCGATCCAGAGACCATCCTCTCTTCCACCTTATCATCCATCAAGATCAACAACCAGGGTTGTGGCGAATATAGCCTCAGTGATGCATTTGCTGTAGGAGCTCTTCCACGTGATCCACATACTCAAGGGCGCCCAAGTTGTCAAAACAAGCTTGTTGAGGAACATTATAAGCTCAAGCAAATCGGAAATATGACTTTTGAGTCTCATGGTACCATCAATAGCAAAGAAATGGATCCAGATATTAACAAATGGTTATACAAAGATCCCCCATCCCGTGACACACAACTTCTTGAGTACTTCAAAGAGAAATATCCAATCCCCTACAAAAATGTCACAGAACACTATAATTATCAAGGTGGTGGTCTAGGACCACAAGAGGATGGAAATTTGTTTCCTATCATACCATCCCAAAATCCAGAATAGCAAGGACTTGGCTTTAATACCCCTCGCCTGCTTGAACAAGAGCCCAATACCATAACTGTGGGCACTAACATGACCAACGTGAACTTTTTGAATAGCCAGGATGACCTCGTGGAAATCGAAGACATCCCCGAAGAGAAAGACATCCGATCCTACGACGATATCTTTGCCGACGACACCCTCCTGGGGACTTCTGTCCTCCAACAACTCTCCATTAACCTCATAGATCTTCCCCTCACAAACCCCGACCTCATAGATTGGGACCAACCAAGCATCGCACACATCGATGAGTTCCAAAGCGCACAAGCACTCCTAGAATTCATGGGGGCACCAGGTCCAGCAATCAATCAGGATTCAACATCAACCTCTGTCTATCAGCTTCACCCAGAAGGATATTTTGGGAAAGAGGCAAGCTTTAGTCACAAAAATGAAATAGTAAAAGAACATCATGAGTCTTTATGTGAAAACCCCCTTGGGGCACATTCTGATTCCAAAATAGTAAAAATAAAGGGCGTATCTTCTAGCAAAAACCTGGCAATTTAGGCGCTAGAAGATGAAGCCTTGCCTCTTCCCCCCATCCAAGATTATAGACCAGAGCAGTCACCGATCATCATAGAGGAAACCAAGCCAATCAACTTGGGAACAGAAGAATGTCCAAGGATCACTCACATTGCAGTCAACCTAACAGAAGGAGAAGAAATGGCTCTCAGCGCCTTGCTCAAGGAATCAGTTATCAACTTTGCATGGTCATACGCCCACATGCCTGGGCTTGATCCAAACCTTGTTGTTCATCATCTATCAGTAGATCCAAACGTCAAGCCAGTAAAGCAGAAGCTAAGGAAAATGCATCCAAAGGTAGCATTGCTCGTCAAAGCAGAGCTTGAGAAGCTCCTCCAAGCTAAGATCATCAGAGCAATTGACTATTCAGAGTGGATCTCTAACATGGTGCCAGTCACAAAGCCTTCTGGCGACATCAGAATTTGTACTGATTTCAGGGACTTGAACAAGGCATGTCCTAAGGATGACTTCCCATTGCCAAACATAGACATGCTTGTAGACCTCACAGCGGGTCATGAGATGTTATCATTAATGGATGGCTTTTCTGGCTACAACCAAATTCATATAGCGGAAGCAGATCAACATAAAACAGCATTCACAACCCCATGGGGTACCTTCTGCTACAACATGATGCCATTTGGGCTAAAGAATGCAGGGGCCACATATCAGAGAGCAATGACAGTGATCTTCCATGACATGATCCACAAGATCCTTGAAGACTATGTAGACGATATCCTTGCAAAATCCAAAACAAGAGATGAGCACCTCGACATCCTAGAGCGTGTATTTGATCATCTGAATCATTATGGCTTAAAGCTTAATCCTAAGAAATGTGTCTTTGGTGTTACATCTGGCAAGCTTCTAGGCTTCATCGTCTCTAGACAAGGCATAGAGTTCGATCCTAAAAAGGTAAAAGCAATAACGGAGATGCCTCCACCAAGAAATCTCAAACAGCTCAGAAGCCTACAGGGCAAGCTTCAATCAGTTCGGCGGTTCATCTCACAACTAGCAGATAAGTGTCAACCCTTCTCACATCTCTTATGCAAAGACACCAACTTCAAGTGGGATCCCATATGTCAAAGAAGCTTTGATAAGCTCAAGGAGTATCTAGCTAATGCTCCAATCCTAGTACCACCGGTTTCAGGATGCCCACTCATCCTTTACATCTCAACAATAGCTACAACACTAGGGGCACTCCTAGCACAGCACGATGATGAAAATAGAGAAGGAGCTATCTACTACATCAGTCGCACTCTTGTGGGTTATGAGCTTAACTATTCACCCATGGAGAAAGCATGCTTAGCAGTGGTCTTTGCCACTCAAAAACTTAGACATTACATGCTTAGCCACACAATCAAGCTCATATCAAAGGTGGACCCTCTTAAGTATTTGTTATCAAGGACAACCCTCATAGGCCGTATGGCAAAATGGGTCATGTTACTCAGCGAATTTGACATTCAGTATGTAGATCGCAAAGCAATCAAAGGGCAAGTCATTGCCGATCAACTAGCAGAAGCACCACTGGTGGATGCCTATCCACTAATCATGGAATTCCCCGATGAACATTTATGCATGATTGAAGAGCAGCCCATGTGGAAACTATACTTTGATGGTTCCAACACATCCCATAGCTCTGGGGCAGGAATCCTATTCGTCAAACCTCAAGGTGACTATATTCCAAAATCATTCAAGTTGGGATTCCCCTGTACCAACAATATTGCAGAATATGAGGCACTCATCTTAGGTCTCAAAACAGCTATCCAATGGAACATCATAGAATTACAAGTATTTGGAGATTCACAGCTGATTATCAAACAAGTCCTAGATGAGTATCAGACAAAAGATGACAAATTGCTACCCTACAAGCAACTGGTGGATAAATTGAAAGAGCATTTCCTACATCTACAATTCAATCAAATCCCAAGGCTTCAGAACAAAGCAGCAGATGCAATGGCAACCATCGGATCCTTATTGGAAATACCACGAGACGCATCACAGTATGAATTTCTAGTCGAGTAGCTACATTCACCAGCTTATGAGAACGCCGATGCAGACATGGTATGTGTCTTGGTTGGTCCTCAATCCCCATGGTACCACGAAATCCATGCATATCTAAAAAATGGTATCATATCTCCCCATCTCACCAATAACCAACGCCAAAACCTTATTCGCAGAGCTTCCCGCTACACTCTTGTAGCCAACACCCTATATCGTCGTGGGTATCATAATGTCCTATCTAGATGTTTAGACTCAAACGAGGCCATCCTGGCCTTACAAGAAGTTCACGCTGGAATTTGCGGTGCCCACACGAGTGGCATGGTTCTAGCAAAGCAGCTGCTTAGAGTTGGATATTATTGGCCAACAATGGAACATGATGCGTGTGAATTTGTCAAGAAATGTCTCCCATGTCAACAGCATGCCAATTTGATACATGCACCAGCACAGGATCTACAGCCTATTGCACCACCGTGGCCTTTTTCATGTTGGGGCCTCGACCTCGTTGGCTTGATCACCCCCCTCTCTTCGGATGGACACAAGTATATCATAACAGCCACAGAGTACTTTACCAAATGGGTTGAAGCAATTCCGCTCACCCTTACTACTGGCATCCAAATATCCAAGTTCATCCTCTACCATATCATTTTCCGCTTTGGCATACCATCTACCATCTTCACAGACCATGGCACACCTTTTGAAAACCAGCATGTGGATGATCTGTGTGCCAGGCTCCACATCCATCACCGTTTCTCCAGTCCATATTTCCCTCAAGGAAATGGCCAAGCTGAGGCAACTAACAAAACTATCTTGAAAATCCTCAAGAAGGTTGTCAATGATTCTGGTCGTGACTGGCACCTCCAAATCAATCCTGCCCTTTGGGCCTACCGCACTTCTTATCACACTCCCACAGGCACCACCCCATACTCCCTTGTATATGGTGCTAAATCTGTTCTGCCGATCGAGGTTGAGCTCCCATCCTTGCGCATCTCCATGAAGAACTATACAACTGATGAAGACTATCGTGTGGCCCGGCTCACACAGCTAGATCTGCTAGATGAAAAGAGACAGCAAGCTTATGATCATTTGGTGGCATACCAAAATCGACTCAAAAGGAGTTATAACAAAAAGGTCCATCCTAGACAGTTCCAGGTCGGTGACATGGTCCTTAAAGAAAATCAGAAGGTCCTAGCAAATAGAGAAAAGAAAGGCAAGTTTGAGCCTACTTGGTTGGGCCCCTATGTTGTCACCGCATCCTTTGGCTCCGGAGCCTATCAGCTATCAACACCAGAAGGTGAGCCCTTGAATGATCCTATCAACATCATCCATCTGAAGAGGTTCTATGCCTGAACCTGATCCTGCATATATCAGAAAATCCAAAAACATTCAAAAAAAAGAAAAAAAAACAAAAAAAGCAAAAAAAGCAAAAAAAGCAAAAAAGCAAAAAAGAAAAGAGAAAGAGAAAATAATCATCCAATGGTGAAAACTTGGCAATTCAAGCACCTTGGACAAGTATGTTGGTGAAAACCTAGTAAACAGGCGCCAACATAGTAAACTGGGCTTTTTATCTATTCAGTTGTCCTTTCAGCTACCATCCTCATCCTCCATCCATAACAGATCTCCCAGTAGTTCCATCTTCCAAGCATTCAGCTTCCATCTTCCTCCAACCCATCTGCAATCCATATCCTATTCCAAAGCTTTGTACCATATCTTGTACCATATCCTTTTCCCTTTCCTGTACAGTGCAATCCTCCCTATATTTATCCTTCTTGTCTCCGTCCTAGTGAGAGTCCCGCCAAGTGTGATCTTCCTATCCCCAATCCTGAGCTTCTGTACATATCCCTTGTGCATATCGTTCCTCCTTGTTGTACATAACCTTTGTCCGTCCTGCAGCAGCATTTGATCAAATATCTTGTCCCGTCCCCAGCCTCAGAAAATTTGTAGTCCCACTCGGGCCTTGTGCTTCAGCAACATCAATTGTCAACTTATCCTTGCTCATCCTGATTATTCCTTGAACTTCAGCTTTTGCCAGCGAACAACTACACTTATTCTCTCACCAACCCATGGGTCCTTGAGGATATATCGTTCCTCCTGTCCGACCTAATCTTCCATCCTGGTCCTTGAGGATATATCGTTCCTCCTGTCCGACCAATCTTCCCACCATCAATCAAACCTAATCTCTCTCCTTGGCAAAGGATGTCTTTTTGGAGTTATCATTTTGATCCTGGATTTTTTGTCCTTTGGGTCTTGTTAATCTTTTTGGCTTCTCTTTATCCCATCAGGGTCACCACGATTCATTATATCACGGTGTGCTGCGTGTGCGGATAATCTGGGGCAAGGTCTTTTGATCTTTCGCTTCTGCCTGTGAGTCAGTTGTGTGTTTGTGGTTTCTTCAGCATCATTTCCACCATGCCTCCTTCAGGTTTCATGTGCGATGCTGGGGCAACCCTGTGTGTCTTTTTCATGTCAGTCCTATGCAACGCTGGTGACAAGGCCTCGTGATCTCAGTATCCTTGGCAGGTCTCTAGCATTGCTATATTAAATCTAGGTTGTGCACTCCCGTTTGCACTTGGAGCTATCTGGTCCCTTGCATTTATCATATAGATTAATCTTGCATCTTGCATTTCCATCTCATCTTGCATATCATCCATATTTGTTCTTAGAAGTGAGGTTATCTATCTCCCCTTTCTTCCTAGGCCCTTCCTTCCTCGTCTCACCGGGCACACTCTGTCCCAGGGCGTAATCCCTCTTTCTCCTTGTCCCACTGGGCGCATCTTCCATGATTTTGTCTCACCGGGGCATGTATCCTCTTTCTTCCAGTCCACCCAGGCGTCATACCCTCTTCTTCTGATTCTAGCTTTGGCATCTTGTTTTCTTGTCTTTGACGCCATGCCACTTGCGGCATCGCATCAAAGAGGGGCAAAATGTAGACACTGAAAAATCCTTCAGAAAATAAATTATTTTTGTTTTCTGAAAATCCTTGATGACATCATCATTTATTAATTAATTAATTTATTTTTATGCCATTAAATCCCTCTCTCTTAATTAAAAATCTTTAATTAAGGAATCTAGCCTAAAAATGTCATTTGGACATTATCCCTAATTTATTAATTATTTAATTAATAAATTGCCCAAAAACCTCAAAAATAAATTAATTTATTTTTAATTTATTTTTTATCCCAAACTTGGCCAATTTCCTCTAGACCACTAACCTCTTCCAAAATCTTCTAATCCTTTCTTAATTTCGATTAAAAGGCTAATCCCATCTTTTCTAACCCTAATCCCAAGGTTAAATATTTAATTAAGGTTAAATATTTAATTTTCATATTTATTGAAAATATTTTAATAAATATTCCTAAGACTTAAGCCTTTTGGAATGAATAACTTTTATTCCATGAAACTAAGGAGAAATCTAGACTCTTCTAGAATCTTCTCAAATCCACCCTCTTCACCCATCCTAATCTTTTTCTTTGTCCTAATCTAATCCTAATCCTACCCTCAAACCTTTGTGCAATCCTAACCAAGCTTAAGACTTTCCTAAACCAAAGCAAAGTCTTTCCTTCCAAATATCTCAACCACAAAGCATTTATTGCTTCCCCAAAGTCTTCAAAGCCTCTTAAAGCCCATTCATTGCTCTTACAAGCATTTATTTGGAGAGTTATGAGCTTGGAGCCCCCTTTGTTGACTCCTCTTTACCCTTCCCTTCATCCACTCACCTTGTGACATGTGTCACCTCCTGATTGGCTGAGAACTAGCACAATCCATGTGCTTCCCTTTGAGTGAATCTTGGCCTCTCTTAAGGATTTCAATCTTGGCCATTCATTCCTCCTACCCCAAGCCTTAGAAATCCTATAAATACCCTCACTTCCTAAGGAAAATCATCTTTCAACTCTCAAACTCAATAGCAAAGTCATAATGCCATTTTCATTCTAGCATAAGCATAAGTTCATCTTTTTAGATCATTTTCAAGCTTAAATCACATCTAAATTAGCTTAAATGGATTAACATAGATTCATTTCTTGTTTAATCAATCTTAGTTCAATCATTTAGCTTTGCATATTTGTGTGTTCTTGAGGCCTTTGAGGCAAAATAGGTTCCTCATACCTATTTTGTGTCATTTTGGGTCTTCTTGATCCTCAAATCATTTATCTTGCATGCTCCAAGTGCTTGAGTTTGCACACCCACATCCCTCTATATCTAAGCATATCAAATGGTGCATGGGCGCATCCGTTTTAAGCTTAAACTGAGGTGGCTTTGATTTTAGTTTGTTTACCATTAAATTTGATTTGATAACATGCTATGACATTTGTTTGTCTTTGGCCTTCAAAACAGGTTTAGGTGCACTCTCAAATCCTAGTCTACAAGTTCTTCTCTTGTGTTTTCTATTTCTGATCTTAGATTTAGAATTTCTTCATTTGTATGAGAGATCTGATCAATTAGATTTTCTAGCTGAAGGGTTTTGTTTTTGACTTCAATGTTTCTTCCATCTAATTCATCTTTCAACTTGTTTCTCTGTTCCAAGATCTCACAGAATCTTGTAGAGTGTAGTTCTTGTTCTCTTTTCAATTTTCTCACTTCTTCCTGCAGAGACCCATTCTTTTCTAGGAGTTCTTTGACAGCATTGTTTGCTTCATCTGAGTTATTTGAGGGAAGAAGATCTTCAATCTTTTCTTCAATGTAATTCTGATCATTCATCTGATTTGCAAGTTCCTTCCTTCTTCTTAGGGATTGGGAAAGATGTTCTTTTGCTTCTTTGAGTTTAGCTATGGCCATTTCCAGATCTAGCTTTTCATTTTCAATCACCTTATTCAGTTTGAATACCTCCATTGTCTTGGATCTTTGCTCAAGCTAGTTAAGCTTTGTCTTGAGAACCAATGCAGCTCTGATACCAATTGTTGGAAATATTCAGGAATTAACCAAGTTACTGAGAGGGGAGGGGTGAATCAGTAACTCCAAATTTTCTTATAATTTTAACATGTATTTTACTTTTTAACCTTTGCATACAGAAAGCATGAAACTTAAAAGCATTCACAATAATGACACATAGATTTGGTTACCCAGAAACCTTCCAAAAGAAAGTAAAACTGGGGTGGGGATGAAACCCACAAAGCTTTAATACTGCAGAATAAAGTTGGCCGGTTAAGGCTTACAATTTGATCACTTCTGATGATCTGCCCTGTTAGGAGCAATAAGGATTGCTAAATCCACCCTGTTAAAGGATTTACAAACATACAATGAAGTATGCACTCGGTAAAGAGATTTTTACAAAGACTGTTAAGTCTACCCGGTTAAAGGATTTAGTACTGATTCACCTGTTAGAATGAAATAGTAGATCTCTGCTTTGCAACTGGATTGCTGAATGAGATTCGCTGATGTACTGATCACCTTCTGTGATGAATTTGTCTTTGTTGTACCTTATACTTCTGAAGCCTTCTGTAATTCGCTTATTTCTGCCTTTCTTTTTTCTTTCACATATATACTACTTCATACATTTTATTACATCTTTTATTTCTACAACATTGTTTATATACAAGTCTCAAATAATTAATTACAATTACAATTACACAGTCGGATTGACAAATAAACATAAGTGCTACTAAGTCGGCCCAAATATGGTTACTTGGTTCCTTCAAACTGACTCGGTGACTTTCTGATACTCGGCATCCACTGCATTACTCGGCATCGTCATGCACTCGGTAGAAGTGAAGGCACGGTTCATACTGATCACTCGGTAGGTATTGAACTCGGTAAGTATTGGTGACTCGGTAGACAAGATGTTACTCGGTTTACATTGTCCTAATCGGTTTGTACTAACTTGCTCGGTTTCCACTGTCTGCTCGGTTTGCACTGTCTGCTCGGTTTGCACTGTCTGCTCGATTTGCACTATCTGCTCGGTTTGCACTGTCTACTCGGTTTGCACTGTCTGCTCGGTTTGCACTGTCTACTTGGTTTGCACTATCTGCTCGGTTTATATCCAGAATGCAAATAAGTGTTGTCACTAGTGGCAATTCTACTTAATGCCAACAATATATAACTAATTAAATATTATATGTTCAAATATTACTTACTGTCCTTACATAGTCTGCACATTTGAAGGTGCCCGGGTGGAGGCATGTCCACGAAGGGATGTGACTCCATGGGAGTGAAGTCACGTCCATTCATGGACGTGTCTCCTCCGCAGGATATAAATGTATGCACGGTGATAGTGCAGATAACAATGCACAACATTGAACCATAATAAATAGCATTGAATAGCATTGAATAGCAACAAACAGGGAAACATGATAGTCTAAGTTGCATACAGCAAATATAACCAGTAGTGCAAGTTCATTTATTATATATATTCAGTGACATCTCATTCAATGAGATATGGTGAACAACCAAATATATACGCAGCAGTAGATTGATTATCCCTGTCGATATTGAATATCGATAATTGCCCATCAACATATTCATACTTGGAGAACTTATACATAAAATCTGATCAAAACTTAACATTCTAGAATGATGTGGGTTGTATTCTTAAAGGATAAATGAGAAGCCTTTGAAAAGTTCAAAATATTCAAAGCTAAGGTTGAAAATGAGTCTGGATTGAAGATCAAATGTTTGTGATCAGATAGAGGAGGAGAATTCACCTCTAAAAATTTTTATGAGTATTGTGAAGAACATGGGATAAAGAGATGGCTAAGTGCCCCTATAACCCCTCAGTAGAATGGAATTATAGAGAGAAGGAATAGGATCATTCTTGACACAACATGCACCATCATGATTGAAGGAAAGGTCGCACATACCTATTGGAGAGATGCGGTCAATACAAAAGTCTACACTATCAATAGAATTCAATTGAGGCCAAGTGGAAACAAGACACCTTATGAGTTATGGTTTGGGAATGTACCTACAGTGAAATACTTCAAAATCTTTGCAAGCAAGTGCTACATCAAGAGAGATGAAGCCATTGGAAAATATGATGCAAGAAGTGATGAAGGTATTTTTGTTGGTTACTCCACTACAGGAAAAGCTTATAGATGTTTTAATCTTAGATTGAAGAAGATCATTAAAATTGCTCATGTTAAGATTGATGAGAAATTTATGATTCAAGAGAGATGCCATGATTATGCACCTATGATTAAAGAAGAACCTAGACATACTAGTAGTGAAGCAATTGTTGAAGAAATGTTTGATAGCATTGATGTATTATTCAATGACCCTGAAACTAGTGAAGAAGAATCCCACAAATCTGATGAGAAGGTCACTCCTAATGTTCCAAAATTCACATCAAGATATCATTCAAAGAAAGACATCATTGGAGATCATAGCAGTAAAGTCATGACAAGATGAAAAGGAAAAAATTTCACAGCAAATGAAGAGGTATGTTTACTATCACAGATTGAACCCTTAAGTATTGAAGATGCGTGAAATGATTCAGATTGGCATGTAGAAATGAATGAAAGAAGAGATAGATTAGAAATTAATAATGATACATTGGAATTGGTCCCTAGGCCTAGTGGTAAGAATGTGATTGGAACCAAGTGGATATTCAGAAACAAGATGAATGAAGATAGAACAGTTGTAAGAAACAAAGATAGATTAGTATGTAAAAAGTGTGCACAAAGAGAAGGAATTGATTATTTAGATACATTTGCACCTGTAAGTAGATTAGAATCCATAAAGTTGTTTCTAGCTTATGCTACATACAAAAAATTTAAGGTATATCAAATGGATGTTAAGTCAGCATTCCTGAATGGGGAGTTGAAGGAAGAAGTTTATATAGAGCAGCCTGAAGGATTCACCTTATCAAACAAACCTGATATGGTATGCAGATTGAAGAAATCCCTCTATGGACTTAAGCAAGCCCCTAGAGAATGGTATGAAAGACTTGATGGTTACTTGACTAAGGTTGGATTCAAGAAAGGAGCAGTAGATTGTAACTTATTCATAAGAGAGACATCTGATGGATTATTGTTAGTTTCTATATTTGTTGATGACATTATATTTGGTGGTAATGATAAGCTTAGTGTAGAATTTTCTAAAGAGATGCAGAGTGAATTTGAAATGAGTATGATTTGTCCTATCAAGTACTTTTTGGGATTAAATGTACATCAGAAAGACAAAGGTATATTCATAAATCAAACTAAGTATGTGAAAGAGATCTTGAAGACATTCAAGATGGATGAATGCAAGCCAGTAAGTACCCCTATGATAACAAGATGTGAGCTTTCAAAAGAAGATGATTCACCAATAGTAGACATAACCTTGTATAAGTCTATAATTGGAAAACTTATATACCTTACTCAAACTAGACCAGACATTTCCAATGTAGTTGGTATTGTTGGAAGATTTGCAGAAAAACCTAAGCAAAGTCACCTCATGGCAGTAAAAAGGATATTTAGATACTTGAATGGAACCTTAGACTATGGTTTATGGTATCCTAATTTAGAGAATATAAAGCTTCATGTATATATAGATGCAAATTGGGTAGGTTGCGTAGATGATAGAAAGAGTACCTCTGGAGGAGCTGTATTCCTTGGAGATAGATTTGTTACTTGGACAAGGAAAAAGAAGAATTGTATCTCTCAGTCAACAATAGAAGCATAATATGTTGCAACAGCTTTGAATTGTTCCACAATTGTGTGGATCAAGCAACTGATAAAATATTTTTTTATTCATATTGACTAACCTATTGTTATTCATTGTGATAACACTAGCACTATCAATATGTCAAAGAACCTTATGATGCATGCAAAGACAAAACATATTGAGATAAAGTATCACTTCCTAAGAGAGAAAGTAGTAGAGAAAGAAGTAATGGTGGATTATGTGATTAAAAAAGATTAGCTAGAAGACATATTAAAAAATCCTTTACCTAAGGATACTTTTGAGTATCTCAGGGAGAAGCTAGGAGTAATTCCCTTCCCTAAATCTAATTAGAGATGACAAGAGTGCATCAGTCCTGATTGACTGATGAAAGGTTGACTAATCTACCTCAGGAGTAGTACCAGTGTTAATGTTTTTGGCACCCTTTTCCATCGATGTCAAAGGGGGAGTAATATAAAGTCATGAAAATTTTAAAAAAGATGCAATATACAGTAATAAAAAATAAGTAGAAAGAGGGAGTAAAAATATAGTCGTAGGAAGCAGTATAGTTGAGGAAATAGAAACTATTGAAGAATGTTGTTGTAGTTGGTGGATACTCCTTGGGGGAGTTTTCACTGAGAAAATGGAGAATGTTATAAAATAATTGGACATTTGGATTGGTGTTTTTCTTCATTCCATATGTTTCCATCAATGCCAAAGGGGGAGATTGTTGGAGATTTTCTAGCAAGCCAAATTACTAATTGTATGTTTGTCATTGATGACAACATATGGTAAGTAGTATGCATAGAAGACTAATGGAGTGATCCTTTAGCATATATTACATGGATATTTTATCATCATGATATCATAGACACAAAGGTTGATTCTGAGTGAAGACAGTAATATAGTTGTGTATATCAATACGTGTTCTTTACAGGTCCCAGGAACAATTTTGTAATTGATTGGTTGTATGATTGTCGTAGAGCCTTGCACCCTTAAATCTATGTTGTAGATATATGTATGATGTTAAGTGTTAGAAATTTGGCTGAGTTGATTGCATAGATGTTGTCATTATGGCAACATATGATCCACATCAAGATTGTACAAGTCAGAGAGCAAGTATGATAGAGCGCATTGCAAATTTGTCTAAGTGTGAGATAGTATTTTTACCAGTATACCCGGACATAGTTTTTGTTTGTGACATTGACTGGAGTGATTTTAGTGCTTGCACACTTGAACATAGACTCTATGGTGAATAATGATGACCCATCTCAGAGTGCAAGTTAGTACGACATGTACAGAAGAAGTTATGACAATTTTACCGAAGATAGTGTGAAGCCGATAGGATAGAATATGAAGACAGAATTGGTAAAGAGTTAAGGGATTATTTTGTTTATCAAAATAATGACTTAAAAATATAAAGGGACAAAATCCTAGATGTTTACTCTTGGATAAAGCTATTGGTATATATGTAAATGTAATTGTAATTGTAAGAAGAAGGAATTGTAATAAGCACCAAGTATTTGTAGAAGTATGATGTGAAGTATATGAAGCATATGTAATAGCAATAGTGAAAGATCAGTGAAGAGATATTGTTGCAAGCAGTATAAGGTTATGTACATTAACCTAATTTTTTAATTACTATATATTTTACATTACTTGTTTGGACAGTGGGCTCAGCTGGTAATCACATTTTGTACTACCAACTCCTAACAGGGTTGGGCCTTCTAACAAGGCCTATAGTCCCTTAATTAGGACTGATACACAATATGTTTGTAATAGACTCCTAATAGGGTTGACATCCTTAACAAGATACTTTTGATTAGTGGATCTTTGTGGGTACCATCCCCACCGGGGTTTTCCCTTGGCCAGGGTTTCCTTGAGAACAAATCATGTGTTATGAGTTCTTTAGTTTTATTGCTATGGATGTTGTTTAGCTTCTTATGTTATGCATGTGTAAAGATAATCTGTTATATCCATAATTGGGAAAAATATAAAGTTTGTAGAATACTGATTGACCCCCCCTCTCAGTATTCCCTATTTCTAACAATTGGTATCAAAGCTTAGTTTCTTGGAAAAGAATCATTCAAGGAAAGCCTAGTAGCTTGAGTAAGATCTCTATGGATATGGATCCACTACAGAAGAATCTTGAAGAAGCTCTTGAATAGATTGATATGCTTACTGATGAAAGAGACACTCTAAAAGGAAAATATGATGATGCAAATAACCTCATTGAGAAATTGAAAAATGAATTGGAAGATCTGAAATCTAAAAAGAAATCTGAAGTTCATATTGAAGATTTTGATGACAATTTGGAAAAAGAAAATGAGATCCTTAAGCATGAATTGAAGATAGAAAATTTTAAGCTTAGTTTGAAAGATGGAAATGGAAAGAATGAAGTGAATCTGAAATTTGAGAATGAAAGTCTAAAAACTAAAAATGAAGGACTAAAATCTAAACTTGGAAATGTAACATCTAAACTTAAGAAAGTCAATTTCCAGTATGTTGAACTTGAGAAATACAACAAGATTGTGAAAGGCGAACTGACTCAATCCAAGCAACAACTTGAAAGGCTATATTCAACTAGTGAGATGATTGATAAACAAGCATCTTTTCAAAAACCATTCTATGATAAGATTGGTCCTGGATTCAACACTCCTAAGGCAAATAATGAAAGAAAGGAACCAGATCTAAAGGTATCTGAAAGCTTAGATGAGAAGAAGTCTGATGAGATCAACAAATCTGAAGATACACCTAAAGAAGAAGAATTACCAAAGCAAGAGGAATCATCCAAAGGTATGCAAAGAGAATTCAAAGGTAGATGTTTTTCTTGTAATACTATTGGTCATATGAAGAGAGATTGCAGAGGTAAGCAATTTAAACCTCTTAATGGTTATTGTTATAACTATCATGGATTTGGACATAGAGCTATTGAATGTAGGAAACCTAAATGTGTTGAGAATAATAGTAATAGTAGAATGTTTAGGAATACTAACAATTCAGATAAGAAACCTATTATAAACTAAGTTGCACCTTTGTCTCAAGATCTCTTGGTCTTGATAACTTAGTATAACATGGGAATCGTCTCCACATGGTGGGACCTTTGCTAACTGAGATGAAACCTCTAGGTTCTAGGTTGGTTCCTCTTGGATACGCACCCTAATTTTCTTTTAGACATGAAAGTAAAAATTTTGGAGGGAAAGGGATAGAAGAAATTCTTGTAAGGGAAATGACTTGAAAGTAAACTACCTACTAGGTGATGCACCGAAACTAGGGTTTGGATCTTAGTATATAGGAATGAAATAAATGAAAAGCTCAAGTCTAGTAGGTCACAACATACTGAATAGGCTTGCATAAGTATTTCATAAGAGGGCCTAAGAATAAGACACAAATTATGACCTACAAATAGACATTCACTTCTACAATTCGATGTAGGATTGAGACAAGACTGTTAAGGGGCTGAGGTATACCCATAAGAACATCTAAATCAAATTAAACACAGTAACACACAAAATTATAGAAAGTAAGAGGGATTAGAAACCCTAAAATAATCACTGAAAATATGCATATACTTTGATCCAATAAGAGGTAATCCAAACAAGGAAGCATAGGGACATGAAGGATTGTCACAAAATACCTCTACAATATTTGAATCATCAATGGGAGAAATACAATTGTATGAGATAGAGGGTAGAAATGATACCACAGATGGCCTTTAAGAAAAGGTGAATTTTTTTCTACAAATTGTCCAACTCTGAGCACTAAAGGCTCCAAAACAATATATACATACTCAACTACCCATAGGTAGGAGTCAAAACTAACCTAACTAGGGTTAAAAGATTCATAATAATATCAAACCCTAAAGGTACATTGATTACTTATCATGAAAATCTTTGAGAACACTGGTCATCAGATCAGATCTTTCCTTTTTCATGTTGATCCTATGATGAGCCCACCTACAGACACAACAACCTTGACCTATCTATCCACCTACAACTCCACTCAACCATGAAGGCTTCAAATCTGATCTATTTCCCTGGAAGAGGTACTGCTTGAAAGGTAGCACCAACTCTTTTCATCACTTCTCGGTGTGGGAACATGGCATAATACCCTGCAATGCTGACCAGTGGTCACCTCCATCACCCTCTCAACCACAACCATCCTGAGAATTAAACTCCTAAGCTAACTAACCTCGTGCATGGCTGAAAGAATGCAAAACCCTAGCAAAACCAGCAGAAAGCTTTCAAATTTTGAAATGTCATGGCTAGCGGCAAACTTTAAAATGTAACCGTCAATGAATAACCTTCCCAGTAGATGAATGACCTAGATGCACCCTTTAAGATAGTCTAAAACCCTTTCTAACAAGTCAACCACCACCACGATAGTCAACAACCAATAAAAAATGAGCAAATCAGCATCCCTAACAAGTCACTGGACCCACATCCCTGAGAACACCATCGAATGACTATCGCTATACCGTCATCCTAACAGTCAAGTACTTTGGATCTCTGAAATAATGATAGTCGTGAGACCTGATCACATTTTACCTTCTTTAGGAAGCCTTGAACCCAAGGGCCCACTGACATCAGCCACGTTGCACATCAAATGACCAATCAAACTGCACCATTTCAGATACATGTAGCAACTTTTTGACATCAAACCCATGACAAATCTAGTCATCATCATGTAGACCAACCAAATTCAAGAAAGTTAGCACATAAGGACCCACCGAAGTAAGTTTTGACACCAACCAAGATTGGTGATTATCGTAAGATCACGAGCCCTGACACAAACCATTGCAAAGATACTTGTTGTCGATCCTCTGCAAATGTTAGAGCCTTTGATTACCAAAAGGGGCCAGTCCCACTAACATATTTCCACATTGCACACTAGCTAGCCAATGAGAAACTAACAACTGAGATACATGTAGAATCTATTTCTGACATAGGACCCATTGGATGAGACCAGGCGATGGAGAAAGATCTACAGCTATTGCTATACCGCCATTATAACGATTGAGCATTTTGATCTTTTGGTAGAATGATGACCACATGATCAAGTTAGGATTTAACCCACCAAAGAAGATGGCCCCACTGATAGATTTCCAAATTAGATACCTTTGATGAATCAGGAGCTACCAAATTGGATCACGTGGCACCAGTCCCACTGGCAAGATGAACCTTTGCAGATAGGAAGATCAATGATCATTGCAAGATCTCATGGAATGTTCTGACCCTATGAGATCATGCAACAACCATCAGATCAAGAATCTTGATGTCACCGTCGATCTAAGACTGCCAACTTGAATGGTAACCACTCACGGGATCACTGAGGGTTAAGGGTTTAACCATTGGGAATTGAAGACTTGGCGACTGAAGGGTTTATAAAGGCACGTGCAAATTGGGTGACTTAAGTGACCAGAATAAAGTAACATGAAAATATAACAAGGCTTAGGGTTTTTAGGGCCTTTTGGAATTTTTTGGATATAATGGCTACTTTTTCAAACTTCAACTGCAGACCAGGGAGATAACAAATTTGCAGAGGCCAGAGAATAGGAGATAAATCCATGAAAATTTTAGGGATGGTAGACAAGATGAAAATAGAGGCCTAGGGATGATTTTTAGCCAAATTTGCATGCATAGGGAAATTATGGTAACATTTTGGTGATTTATGTTGGATGTCAGCCTGCTAGACATAGAAAACCAGTGACCTTGACAATCCATTGGGCATGAGGTCATCAAAATTTCAAAATTCTCTCAGAGAGGCAGAACTAGAACTGTGCTCAGAGCACTTCATGGAAAATAGGGAACTAAACTAGAAAGCAAGGAAAGGAAAATAGGGGAACTTTTACAAAATTTACAGAGAGGGGTTAACCTCAAAAACAAGGCTTCAAGTGGAAACCATTTATAGAGATAGGTAGGGGAACTCCCTCCACATTTGATAGTTGAAAAGCATTGGAGCCCTTAAACTCTGTGATTACAAATGGCCCACCCCAAAAGGAGTCAAATTATGTGTGCCTGCCAGATCTTGACCTGAACTCATCCCATTTGAGGATGACATCCCCAACCTTGAAATTTTTTATTCTAGCCCTTCTATCAAAGCTCCTCTTTGTCTGAATCTGATGGAATTCTGTATCTTTCATGGAATTATCTCTGATTTCCTCTAATTCCATCAATTGAGCATATCTGATCTGTAAGGGATCCTTTTCATCAAACAAGGCATATTGAGTAGCTAAGTCCAAAGCTAGTAATTCTATCTAGCCACCATGTAGACCTCAACTTAGTACGCCAATCTCTCTAATTACCTTGCAGGGTCTTCTTGATTATCCTAATCAAATTCTTATTTGTTGATTCCGCTAAGCCATTGCCTTGAGGGTAGTAATTTGAACTAGTATTCAGATAGATGCCATTTCTGATTGCCCACTCTGAGACTTTGAGGCCTGTGAATGCCATTGCATTATCTAAAATTATGGAATTAGGAGTGCCAAACCTATGAATTAAGTCATCATAAAAGCTTAGGACAACACTCCCATTGCCCTCTTTTAAAGAAATTACCTCTGTCCATATAGTGAAATCATTTGTTATAGTAATTATTCATTTATGGGCTGCACTAGATGGAGGATTGATCATTCCATTGAAATCTATACCCCACTTCATGAAGGGCTTCTCTGTTCTGACTGGCTATAGGGGCAAGGCTACAAGCCTCTCTTTTCCTACAAACATGGCACACTTGATGCATTTTTTGACATAATCATGACTATCCTTAAAGATAGATGGCCAATAGTATCCAACCCTCATGATTTTAAAAGTAGTAGTCCTACGAGAAAAGTGACCTCCAGAAGGTCCATCATGAAACTCAAATAGGACATCAGCTATCTTTCTTGAATCTATGCATCTCAAAAGGACACCGTTGTGATCCTTTCTAAAAAGAACATCATCAATCAGCACAAAAAGAATAGATTGTAACCTATAATACCTTCTTTTGGCTGAATCCAAACCTGCAGGACATTTTCCTATCTTCAAGTAATTGATCATATCAGGCAACCAACTTGTTGCCTTATCTTGTTATTTTATAGAATGCACCACCAAAGATGCATCCATTTGCTCTGATTTCTTTGCACTTTCATCCTCTGCCAAATGCTCACAAAGACCTCTTCCTCTAACTAGCTTGGTAGTTTGAATATCAATGTCATATTCCATCACCTTGGTGATCCAACCAGCTCTTTTTTCATTTAGGTCCTTGGAAAGAAAAAACTCTTTGACACTTGGATGAGTAAGTTTTAAATGTACCTTGCTATGGGTCAATAGATATCTGAACTTTTTAAGGCTCTTTACCACAACAAGCACATGTTTCTCTACAAAAGAGTATCTATGTTCATACTCTTCTAAACCTTTGCTAAAGAAAGCAATAGGCTGTTCC
The DNA here is from genome assembly GCA_027943335.1 of Chamaecyparis obtusa. Classification (NCBI taxonomy): domain Eukaryota; kingdom Viridiplantae; phylum Streptophyta; class Pinopsida; order Cupressales; family Cupressaceae; genus Chamaecyparis; species Chamaecyparis obtusa. Next base: position 209,782 of record BSBK01001029.1, read on the forward strand.
AATCCATTTGAATTTTCTTGAGTCAACATTGTAGATATGGCATCATGACCTGCATAAGCATAAAGGATAAAATCCTTATTAAAATTTGGGTTTAAGAGGGTAGGTGCCTCTATTAGGGCCTCTTTGATAGCTTGGAAACTGACTCTCCCCTCTTTGGTCCAACTAAAAGCTGAACTCTTCTTTAACATGGCTATCAAGGGCTTGAGTAGATCTACAATGTTAGGCAAGAATCTCCTAACAAAATTAATCTTTCCTATGAAAGATTGGAGAATTTTCTTGTGATATGGTAGGGGTAGCTCTAGGATAGCTACAATTCTGTCAGGATCTACTATGATTCCTTCTTTGGATACTACATATCCCAATAGTTTTCCTTCATGAACTGCAAACATACATTTCTTGGGATTAAGAGATATCCCAAACTCTCTACACCTTTCAAAAATCTTTCTCAAATGTTTGATATGATCTACTGCATGCTTTGAATAGACAGTTATGTCATCCAAGTAGACCAACAAAAACTTGTATATTAGGTTCTTAAAGGCCATATCCATTGCTTTTTGAAATGTAGCACCTACATTTGACAAACCAAAGGGCATCTTTTGATAAGCCATGGTTCCCCACTTGGTTGTAAATGCAGTCTTATATTGATCTTCTTCATTAACTAGGATCTGATTGTATCCTGAATAGCCATCCAATAATGAAAATCTCTCAGATCCAGAGACACATTGTAAGATTTGTTCCATGGAGGGTAGTGGATGGCGGTCTTTTGATGAGGACCTGTTAAGATCCCTGAAGTCAACACATAACCTCAGCTCCCTATTCTTCTTCCTAATAGGAACAAGGTTGGAAACCCAACTAGTGTGTTTAATGGGGTAGATGATACCACTTTCTATCAATTTGAGCACTTCTTTATGCATAAGTGGCTCAAGCTTGGGATTAATAGGCCTTTTCTTTTGCCTCACTGGTTTGGCATTAGGTTCTAATTCAATAGTGTGCTGAGCAAGGGAAGGATCAAAACCTTTGAGATCCTCATATTACCATGCAAAAACATCACTGAATTCTCTAAATAATTGAGTATAAGCTTGCTTTTCCAATTTAGTGTTCACTTTTCAAAATTGTAAGCTCTTACCTGGTTCCAACTCTAGTTCAACACAATGTTCTTGTTGAACTACCAGGCTAGCTTTGATTTTCTTAACTTCATCATCCTTGTTGAAGATAGTCTCTAAGGTGACAAGACCTCTAGGTATCTTATTAGACTTGAGTTGTATCACTTGATCACCATAGTTTTGTGATAGCCTATCTTGATTGCGTTCTAAAAAAACATCTTCTTCAAACAAGAATTGCAAGATTTGTTCATCATTGTCAAACACTTGCCAATTGGCATCATTATTAGGAATAGAAGGTCTGACAATCACTTTGATATGTTGTTGATCCATTTCTCTTCAAATGCTATTTCGAATATCATACTGGGATCCAACAGCAACTAATCTATCTGCATTTTGATTTAACTTTATAGGGATAGCAATAATATTGAAAGCACAGAAATATTCAATTGTATCCAAAAATCTATGCTTGTATGCTTTCATGGTGTCATTTTTTGTTGCACTTATCCCTCTTACTTGGCTAACAACTAACTTACTGTCACCATAAACTTTTAAGGCTTTAAGCCCTCCTTTTCTAGCCCATTCTAGTCCATTGACTAGACTTTCATACTCTGCAGTATTGCTAGTGCAGGAGAAACTAAATCTAAAGGTAGTATAATACCTTTCTCCTTTTGGGGACACTAACATGGCACCACCACTAGAACCATATCTACTTCTAGCTCTATCAAAAAATAGTTCCCAAACTTGACTGCTCTGATCCTCTGAATCAGTATCCTCTTTGAGATGGTTTAGCTCTATGACTCCACTCTCTTGTATCAAATAACTTCCTAAACCAAAATCCCAAATCATATTTTCTTGGGCCTCTAAAGCTCTTTCATCTAAAAGAATGTCAGGGATACTCTCTATCTTTTTGCTTGCTTCACTAATGGTTTGGAGGTCACTGTCATCAAATATAGGGCAATTTATGTTGATGGTATTGGACATATATGGCTCTATATGGTGTGCTTCTAATGGTTCTAACTTAATGGTGACCTTGGTCCCATACCTTGTATGAAAGAACTTGTGAGACCAATCAGAAGATAGATAACCTCCTATCTTGGCTAAAAACTCCCTTGAAAGATATATAGAAAATAATGCAGGGAGATCTATGATATATATATCAAGGAGGATTGAGAAATTAGGACTAGCATGTAGGATTAGACTAGTATCCTTAGCCACACCTATAGTGTTGACTAAGGATCCATCAAGTTGGGTAACCTTCTTTTGGAAGGGCTCATATTTTAGTCCTAATTGGTCATCTACTTTCTTGGGTATTACAGTGCTAGTAGCTCCACTATCTACAATACAATTATGCACTAAAGATTTTCCAATAATTAGAGATACATAAAAGGGAGGTGGCTTTGAGTTCCTACCTTGTGTGGCATTAGCATTGGAGTTGCTACTTGGATCCTCCTTTTCTTGATCAGTGTTAACCAACACTACCTTTGTAGCTTCTTTTGTAGGTTGAGGAGTTGTCACCTCTGACATAGCCTTCTTCAAAAATTTAGGTTGTCCTGGAAGAGCCAAAGAGTCCCACATGGACATGGTCACATTCACCTTCTTCATGTTGTCTACAATATTAAATGGTGTCACAGTGTATACTCTTTGTTGTATCTTTGGCATGATGGGCTCCACTTCTTTGGAATGTTGGCCTTCTTTGCTTGCAATGATAGGAGTCTCCTTAGGTGTGATGGGAGTAGCTTGCTGTAGTGGCTCTATAGATGTAGTGGCTTTAGCATTTGAATCTTCTCTCTCCATGTCTTGAGCTCTTCTTTTTGCTCTTGTATAGGCGACAAAAGCAACCTCATCATTGATTCCATTGAAGTCTGGTTGCTCCCAATTAAAGAGAGTAGTCTCATTCTCTTGTGATTCTTGTTGAGGCACTGACCCACTAGATGAAACCTCTGATTGAGCTTGTGACGCATTTTGAACCATTAGAGCTTGGTTCATCCATCCATTTGAACATGTAGCCTAATTACGAGGCTGATTATAAGGAAAGCACCATTCATTATCCATAGCCATATTATTTTGACTAGGAACCATATCCCTCACTAGATTTGCAGAGTTTAGAGGTGTAGGGTTATATGGTTGGAATGGTCTCTAATTAAAACTTTGTCTTTGTCCTTGATAGCCTCCTTGATATGGTGGCCTATTCTGTTGATAGGGCTGTCCTTGATTTTGATATTGCTGATTAGGACCTTGGCCTTGTGTCTAAAATGGTGGTCTGATTCCTTGACCTTGCTTCTTCAAACTTGTGACCTCTTTGGTCAAGGTCTACAACAAGTTGGTCATTTCTTGCTGACTACTTTACTGACTATTCTTTATCTCTTGCAACTCTTGAGAGAAGCTTGTTGTTAACTCTTGGCCACTAGCAATCATGCCTACTTGGATTAAACAATTTTCAGCCCTGACAACTATGTCAAAAGCTTGAGGTAAGGAAGTACCACCCATAGACTAGATCATGATAGAAATTTGACCATTTAGACTTTGTAAATAGTAAAGGAAAGCATGGTTAGCTAATGGTCTCACAGATACTGGGATTCTATTCCATGTTTTGAGGAATCTACTATTGTAATCTGTTATTTGTTCTTGAGGGTCTCTCTTTATAGTTGTTAACTGCTCAACTAGAGACAAATTATCTGATTTATCCTCAAAATGTTTACTTAATGCATCCCCTAACTCATCCCAGGAAGTAATAGAACCAAAAGTTAGAGTTCTAAACCATTCTAGAGCCTTACCTTTTAGAGAGGCTATTAATAACTTTGTGGCCACATCTTCTTGAGTGATGTTGTGTATGCTACATATGGTGGTCACATCTCTTATGTGCTCAAAAGTAGTTGTCTACCCTTCACCTATGCAATTAGGTATACTCTTTAATGCCACCAAGGGCACATCATGATGTTGAGAAAAATTCAATGGGCTACCCTGATTAAAGGGTGCAAATGCAAATGACCTAGCCATTGTAGGAGTTGGAATCTAAAGGTTGACAACTATGCGAGTTGTATTTGCTACTAGATTTGAATCTTCTTTTAGATCTCTTGTTAGAGATCTACCTCTTATTTTGGAATGAAAGGGGAAAGGTCTCCTTTCTAAAGTATTAGGAGGTTTAGATTGAACTCTCCTTGTAGGGGATATTCTTTGAGTTGACCTACCTTTGTGACTTCTTCTTGAGGGCAACTCTGAAAATTTAGTGGGCTTTGAGCTTCTAGTCTCAATCTTTCTCATAAAACTTTGAACAAGGTAGCCTGGATCCTTGAAATCAGTGGAGTCGCCAGATATACTTGATAGAATGACTTCTAAAAGTCTATTTTATGAAATTTGTATATCAAAGATAGCATAATTTGAACTTTAATATGATCTTGTAGTCCCACCAAGCATGCTAGAATTGTTATACACTAGCACCAAGTTGGGGTATCCTTGAGCTTGAGTCTATATTGATAGTCCCTATGTATTGAACTTCTTTAATCCTTTTGTAGGTGAACCAATAGGAGCACCTTTGGACTTCAATCTGATCTTGAGTCCCACCAAGCATGCCAAAATTGTTATACACTAAGTTTGCACCTTTTTCTCAAGCTCTCTTGGTCTTGATAACTCATTATAACATGGCAATCATCTCTAGGTGGTGGGACCTTTGCTAACTAAGATGAAACCTCCAGGTTCTAGGCTGGTTCCTCTTGGATAATCACCCTAATTTTATTTTATACATGAAAATAAAAATTTTGGAGGGAAAGGGATAGAAGGAATGCTTGTAAGGGAAATGACTTGAAAGCAAACTACCTACTAGGTGATGCACTGAAACTAGGGTTTGGATCTCTGTATATAGGAATGAAATCAATGAAAAGCTTAGGTCTCGTAGGTCACAGCTTACTAAATAGGCTTGCATAAGTATTTCATAAGAGGGCCTGAGAATAAGACACAACTTATGACCTGCAAATAGACATTCACTTCTACAACTCGGTGTAGGATTGAGACAAGACTGTTAAGGGGTTGAGGTATACCCACAAGTACATCTAAACCAAATCAAGCATAGTAACACACAAAATTGTAGAAAGAAAGATGGATTAGGAACCCTAAAATAATCATTGAAAACATGCATATACTTTGATCCAATAAGAGATAATCCAAACAAGGAAGCATAGGGACATGAAGGATTGTCACAAAATACCTCTGCAATATTTGAATCATCAATGGGAGAAATACAACTATATGAGCTAGAGGGTAGAAATGATACCATAGATGGCCTTTAAGAAAAGGTGAATTTTTTTCTACAAATTGTCCAACTCTAAGCACTAAAGGCTCCAAAACAATATATACATACTCAACTGCCCGTAGGTAGGAGTCAAAACTAACCTAACTAGGGTTACAAGATTCACAATAATATCAAACCCTAAAGGTACACTAATTACTTATCATGAAAATCTCTGAGAACACTAGTCATCAGATCAAATCTTTCCTTTTTCATGTTGATCCTATGCTAAGCCCACCTATAGACATAAAAACCTCAACCTATCTACCCACCTGCAACTCCACTTAGCAATGAAGGCTTCAAATCTGATCTATTTCCCTGGAAGAGGTACTGCTTGAAAGGTGACACCAACTCTTTTCATCACTTCTCGGTGCAAGAACATGGCACGGTACCCTGCAACACCAACCAATGATCACCTCCATCACCCTCTCAACCAAAATCATCTTGAGAATTGAACTCCTAAGCTAACCAACGTTGTGCATGGCTGAAAGAATGCAAAACCCTAGCAAAACCAGCAAAAAGCATTCAAATTTTGAAATTTAATGGCTAGCGACAAACTTTAAAATGTAACCATTAATGAATAACCTTCTCGGAAGATGAATGACCTAGATGCACCCTTTAAGATAGTCTAAAACCCTTTCTGACAAGTCAATTGCCACCTCGGTAGTCAGTAACCAATAAAAAATGAGCAAATCAACATCTCTGACAAGTCACTAGACCCACATCCCTGAGAATGCCATCAGACGGCTATCACTATATCGTCATCCTAATGGTCAAGTACTTTGGATCTCTAGAATAATGACAGCTACAAGATCTGATTGTGTTTTACCTTCTTTAGGAAGCCTTGACCCCACGGGCCCACTGACATCAGCCACGTTGCACATCAAATGACCAATCAAATTGCACCATTTCAGATACACGTAGCAACTTTCTGACATCAGACCCATGACAAATCTAGTCATCACCATGTGAACCAACCAAATTCAAGCAAGTTAGCACATAAGGACCCACCGAAGGAAGTTCTAACACCAACCAAGATTAGCGGTTGTCGTAAGATCACGAGCCCAAACACAAAACCTTGCGAAGATATGTCGGTCGTCGATCCTCTACAGATGTTAGAGCCTCTGATTACCAAAAGGGGCTAGTCCCACTGACACATTTCCATGTCACACACTAGCTAGCATATGAGAAACTGACAACCAAGATACACGTAGCATTTGTTTCTGATATAGGACCCACGGGATGAGACCAGGCGATGGAGAAAGATCTATGGCTATCGCTATACCACCATCATAACGATCAAGCATTTTGATCTTTTGGTATAAAAAAAACCACATGATCATGTTCAGACTTAACCTGCTAGAGAAGATGGCCCCACTGATAGATTTCCAAATCAGATACCACCAACAAATTAGGAGCTGCCAAATCAAATCACGTGGCACTGGTCCCACTGACAAGATGAACCTCTGTAGACAGGTAGATCGATGATTGTCACAAGATCTCATGGAATCTTTCAATCCTATGAGATCATGTGACAACTATCAGATCAAGAATCTTGACCTGGCTTCCGATTTGAGATGACAAACTTGAACAGTAACCGCTCGCAGGATCACTGAGTGTTAAGGGGTTAACTGCCAGGAATCAGAGACTTGGTGATTGAAGGGTTTACAAAGGCATGTGAAAATTGGGGACTTAAGTGACTAGAATAAAGTAATGTGAAAATATAACAAGGCTTAGGGTTTTTAGGGCCTTTTGGAATTTTTTGGATATAATGGCTACTTTTTCAAACTTCAACTACAGACTAGGGAGATAACAAATTTGCAGAGGCCAGAGAACAGGAGATAAATCCATGAAATTTTTAGGGATGATAGACAAGATGAAAACAAAGGCCTGGGGATGATTTTGAGCCAAATTTGCATGCATAGGGAAATTATGGTAACAAAACCTACTGAAGATATGAACAGAAGAAATGGAGTAATATGTTATAGATGCAACAAGGTTGGACACATTGCTAGAAATTATTGATCATAGATTAATCCACCTAGACCAAGATATGGAAGCAATGGAATTGTTTGTCAGATATGCAACAAGATTGGACATACAACAAGGTTTTGCAGAATGAACAATGGAGTTTTTCATCCTAACCCTAACCCTAGAAATCATGAAAGAAGAAATGAAGATGCAAGTAATAGATAGAAAGGTTGTTGTACCAATATAGATGAAGTGAAGTTTGTTAAAAGCACAGATCAAGGAGAAATATTCAACATTGAAGGTAATCAGAAAGGTGAAGTATCAAGTGGTAAGAATGAATCCTTACCTGACCTATCTCAAAGCACTTAATTTATGAAAATTATAGTAGATTAGGAACTTAGATTAGTGTAGAAGTAGATTTATGATTAATTGAGTCTTGTGCAGTTAATGGAACGTAGTTTATGATATTATAATGCTATGGTTAAGAGTGCAAAGAAAAATATTATGTTTTGCAAGATCGCAAGAAGTTTTAAGTTTTGCAGGATAGCAGAAACAACTTTTTGGAAAGAAGCGGCAAAAGAATTGAATGCAATGTTAGACCCAAGTGAGATTGAAGTAATAAAAGGTTATGATTGGTGTTATTTGATCATCAAAGTGAATACAAGTTTTAAGGAGATCAAAGAGTAGTGATTGGAAGCTTTTTGCAATGATTTGGTGAAGGATTTTAGCGTCGAATCTATGCATGCCCTAAATTTGTGAAATCAAGGTATTTTACTTGATAGATCTGTGAATCGGTAAAAGGAATTTGAAGTAATCATGGATGTATCTTTAATTCACAATGTCAGAGATAAAAATATGCCTAGAATGAAGAGGGAACCAATAGAACCTCTGGAGGAAGGCCCTAAGTTAGCTTTAAAATTTGTACTAGATGGAGTTTTGCATTTAGAGAATGTAAGAAGTTATCTTGGATGAAAGTTAGAAACCATTAGTGATAGTGATTTTACAAATGAGTATGAGAAGATTTACAGCCAAGACATGTCATTGAAAGAAGGATATGATCATTTGAAAGACAATGAGATTGTTAAGTATACATTGCAGTATGAGTTTGATAATGAAGAATGCACTAAGATAATCCTTAGCAGAATTCATAATGGGAAGTTTTGGCTAGAAGATAGAGTAATAGACATTACAGATGATTAGATTCATGAAGTCATTGGACTATCTAAATCTGGAGCTATTCATTTAAATGAGAAGAACATAGAAAAATAGTCATTGATAACACTAATTCATCCTATAATGGTAGAGGAATTGAAATTAGTAAGATCCAACAACATTATGTTAGATACTTATGCAAAATCATAACAACCAAGTTTTGTGCAAATTCAAGAGAGGATGACATGGTAGCTGGAATGGTACACATAGCTTATCTGATGTGTGTTGACAAAGTGCTAGTTGATATGTGTGAAATTTTGAGAATTCAATTGTTTGAGAACTTGGAGAAGATTAAGAAGACAAAGTATGCACAATTTAGATTTTCATCTTTGATCACTTACATGTTTTTTCATCTTTTGAGGAGATTTCCTCACACTATAGGAAATGATTGGAATGATGGACAAACTAAAATGGAAAGGATTAATGTAGTATATAGAAAGCATGTTATTGATAATGTTAATGAGAGTGCAGTACTTGTTATTAAGACATTTTAGAATATTATGTCTAGCAAATCAAGGATTCCACAGTCTCTTGTGGAGAAATACAAGAATGAAGTATGTTTTATGGTTGACACTGACTTTACATACATTGAAGTAGTTGAACCTAGAATTGAGTTCATAGACCCTCTTGGCTATGAAATATCTGAAACTAAGACAAAAGAATATGTGAATAGGCTACTTAAATGAAAGGTTGACACTCACACTAACAGATTTGGAACTTTTGAAGAAAATTTCAACTCCGCAAAGGCTATACTTGAGGAAAAATAGTCTAAGAAAAGAGTTGAGAGCATTATTAAGAAAATATTGAAGGATAGAGGAATGATAGAGAGAGAATTCTTAGTGGCAAAGTAGAAAACAACAACAATAAGAGATATTGGATAGAAAGAGATTTTTTCTGTACCTCCCTTATCATCTAGTGCAGCACCAGTCAAGGTGAAAGTAGAGGAACCTGAGAAGGAACAAGTAGAAAGAAAACCTACTAGATCTACCTCCTCCACACTAAGAAAGAGAGTGAAAGAAATTGCTACTAGACCTAGTAAGAGGTAGAAAACTTTGGTGCCACTAGTACCTAGGAAAATTGTAGAAATTAAAGATGATGACACTTCTATGAAGAAGAAAGCATGGAAACCTAGAGTTGACAGAGTGAATGAAGAAATTATAAAAGATGGAGACTTCACTAAAATGAATAAATACTATGACCTTTATGACTATTTTGATAAATTGAATCTTGAAAATGCACTGGTCAAGCATTTGATTCTTGCTAATAAGAATTTTGATTCTATTCAGGGAAAGATACCTAATGACTTATTGAAGAAACTTGTTAACAGGAAGATGAGAGAACAAGAAGAAGACAAATCTATCAGAGAGAATCTTGTGAAGAAACTATGTGATGTAAGAGATGATGAACATCTTAAAAAAAATTTGAATCCCCTTAGCACCCATTTAAGCACAAAAATGAGAACCATTCAGATCATGGCAGGACAATATGAACAAGTGAATGCAGAGACTGAACAAGCAATAATCAAAGTTATGGCAAAAATTGTTGGAGAGACATCAGTTGCAGCAGAGCAAGCAAAAGAAGTAGAACAAGAGGATATTCCCTCTCCACCGGCTATAAAAATTGAAGAAGAATCTATGAATGTTGAAGGTACAATGAGGGTGAACCCACAATAGTGGGTTACACTTTTTTGCCTGAACGGACACTAAACTCTACATTTTGAAAAAAAATTGCAAATTTGAATGCATATTCTTGTTAAACCGTTTGGAATCAAAAGATGAAGTAAATTAGAGTATTTTAGTATTTTCTGTCTAGATTCTAAATATATTTTTAATTTTTATTTTTGAATTAATTTTATTGGTTTTTTCTTTCTCCCATGAAAACTAGTATGTTGCTGAAAATGTCATTTTCAAAGAGTTACATTGTTTTCATAGAGCATAACTTTTTTTCTAAAATAGATATCAATGTGATTCTTTCAAATTTAGTTTTTAAATGTCCATATGGAGGGAATGCAATTGGTTTTATGACATTATCATGATTATTTCATATTTTATTAACGTTTGAATTTGAATAATCTATAATTTTGACATACCTTGACTACATAGCTTATAACTTCGTGTGTATTGGTCCAATTTAATTTTTATTTTTTTTGATAGAAAGAGAACTTAAATACCTAGGGCATAGATATTTTTTATAATTTTTTTTCTCTCATTTACTATTTTTCCATAAGCATCAAACATAGAGATAGACATATAGTGAAATATCTATGTTTAGTAAAACTAAAAATACAAAGTCATAATAAACTTAATATATATTAACATTGTAATCATTGGAAAGAGTTTTCTGAGTATTTCCTTACTACATAGACAATTTTTTCAAATTGATTCATTTGATCTACCAAAAGATAAAGTCGAAGTGATTTTTTGTCAACATTTTAATAGGTGCAAAGGAGACTCCATTGTAGGTATGAATGATGAGTATAGATGTTATATCAATGTTTTTTTAATCTAAGAGGCTTTGAGATAACCATTTGTCCTTCAAATGGAACCTCTCAAGGCTTAAATAATCATATTTTATTAAAAATCTATTATTTCAGCAAAAATCAACATGTCTAAGAAAGTGTAACCCACTATTATGGGGTCACCCATGATCACCTTGGATACTGATGATAATGTATTCAAGAATCTAGAGAACATTATTGACAATTCGGCTCTTGATGAATCAGATAGAACTGCAGAAGCAGAGCAGACCCAATTTAATGTTGAAGAACCCAAAGTATCAAAAGTAAAAGCATCTATACCCTCTAAAGAAGAAATCAGTCTTACTCTTGAGACTGGAATGGAGAAGCCAACTGGATCTTTTTTTGAGGATTTGGGAAAAGAAGTGGATGATGATGATGATCAGATGGAATTAATCACATCTTTGAACAAAATCATTGAGAAGAATAAGAAAGTTAAAAGCCTAGAAGGATGTCTAAAGGACCTCACTAAAAAGTTACAACGTATTGTGACCACACAGATTATAGAAACAAACCCTATGGACAAGGCAAAGAAAGTGATAAGCACTTTTGATGATGAGTTCACTAACCTAGTTGATATTGCAAAAGTGAAAGCATAGGCAGACTATGAGGCTAGAATGCTATTGAACATCAATCAGTACATCAACAATGATATCAATACTCTTGATATCTGTATCAAAGATTTGAGGAAACATTTGGAGATAGGAAAATCTTTGTACAAACAATGTACAAAATTAGAGACTTTGATAGCTGAGAAAGATTAGAAGATAAAATTGAAGGAAGAAGAGATTCTAAATGAAACAAACCTTCTATCTAACCCTAATGTGAAGGTCTGTAATGTTGAGAAGAAAGTTAGGAAACTTTATGATGAAATCATAATTATACAAGATGATAAAGACATGAAGTTAAGAAGATATACTCTTTTGAGAGAGCATGTTTCTATGAAGTTGAGTGTTATTGAAGAATAGTTGGAAGATTGTCTTACAACTAAGACATCTTTTCAGAAATTTAACTTTGAAAACCTCCAAGCATGTCAAGTAGCATCTTATGGACTGAGTGCACTACTCAATGTGGTAGATTCCATTAATAAGTCATGGGAAAAGGAGATAGAAGCCATGAAGATAGATTTTGTAGATTATGTTGCAAGCCTACCAGCTTTGCAATAAATAAATTGAGGTATAACTCTTTTTGTGATTCAATTTTGTAGCCCTCCCCACCATTATTTTGTCATTTTTGTCAAAGGGGGAGAGATATTTAGCAGAAAATTGATAATATATGATAAGGATTGATACTCTTAGGGGGAGTATTGTATTATAGATAATATTTTTGAGGATTTATAAGGATAGTATATATATGTTATACTATGGCCACAATTTTGACAATTTTGAGATTTTGGAGTTGCATACTTAGCCAATTTTCTCATATGTTGCCACCAATGACAAAGGGGGAGATTGTTGGAAATTTGGCTAAGTTGATTGCATAGATGCTACCATTATGGAAACATATGATCCACATGAAGATCGTACAAGTTAGAAAGAAAGTATGATAGAGCACATTGCAAATTTGTCTAAGTGTGAGACAATATTTTTACCAGTATACCCGGACATAGTTTTTGTTTGTGACATTGACTGGAGTGAGTTTAGTGCTTGTGCACTTGAAAATAGACTCTATGGTGACTAATGATGACCCATCTCAGAGTGCAAGTCAGTACGGCATGTACAGAAGAAGTTATGATAGTTTTACGAAAGATAGTGTGAAGCCGACAGGACAGAATATGAAGACAAAATTGGTAAAGAGTTAAGGGATTATTTTGTTTATCAAAATAATGACTTAAAAATATAAAGGGATAACATCCTAGATGTTTACTCTTGGATAAAGCTATTGGTATATATGTAAATGTAATTTTAATTGTAAGAAGAAGGAATTGTAATTTGCAACAAGTATTTGTAGAAGTATGATGTGAAGTATATGAAGCATATGTAATAGCGATAGTGAAAGATTAGCAAAGAGATATTGTTGCAAGAAGTATAAGGTTATGTATCTTAACCTATTTTGTAATCAATGTATATTTTACATTACTTTTTTGGGCAGTGGGCTCAGCTGGTAATCACATTTTGTACTACCAACTCCTAACAGGGTTGAGGCTTCTAACAAGGCCTATAGTCCCTTAATCAGGACTGATACACTATATGTTTGTAATAGACTCCTAACAGGGTCAACATCCTTAATAGGATATTTTTTATTAGTGGATCTTTGTGGGTACCATTCCCACCAAGGTTTTCCCTTGGCCAGGGTTTCCTCGAGAACAAATCATGTGTTATGAGTTCTTTAGTTTTATTGTTGTGCATGTTGTCTAACTTCTTATTTTATGCATGTGTAAAGATAATCTATTATAATGATAATTTGCCAAAAGATAAAGTTTATAGAATATTGATTCACCCCCCCTTCTCAGTATTCCCTATTTCCAACATTAAGTTCATGAATGCAGATTCTGATATGCAGTACAGACTAAGTTATGAAGTCTACAGTTGACAGTCACAGTTTCTTGAGTTTATTTGGAAGATCTGACATATTTTATATGATTGCGGTAGTTGTGCCTATTATCTCAGAATGTGTGCTTGGATTTGTATTAAGATAAGAGTGAAGAAGATTCTATTAATAGTGCATGATGTAATTTGTCATGAGAAGGAAGCTGGAGTTAATTTTGTGGAGCCGACTGTGCGTAGCGTGGTGTCTACTCCCTTGGAATTATGAAGTCCTAAGTTATGTTGTGTATTTAGTAGACCTGACTGAGGTGTTATTGGAGAGTTGTACTATTTCTCTAATATTATTTCAAGATGGTTCTAAGAGGCTGACTTGATTATATCATTTGGAGGAAAGATATTTATAGGGAGTCATCTGTGATTGCTATAGTGTGGTTTAGAGTTGAAAGAAAAGTGTAGAGTAGAAAAAAGTGTGAAGTATTGAGCCATCAACAGAAGGTCTATGTGACCAAGTAAAGAGTATATGTTATTCATTGGAACTGATCTAGACAATATGTCTACACATAGTTCACCAAGATCCAGATACAATGTGTATCTGTTAAAAAGAAGGTTTTAGCCTTCACCCTTTTGAGCAATGTGCTCTTGGACAGTGCATCCTCACTCCTAATAGGGTTAATTGTAAAAGAGTCCTAATAGGGTCCAATCCTTGACCTGGTCACTATACTTATTGCATTGTAAAGATTAACTCCTAACAGGGTTACAAGATCTTCTAATAGGGATCATAATACACTAGTGTAGTTCTTAGTGGGTGTCAATTCCCACCGGGTTTTTTACCTATTTGGGTTTCCCTGTAACCAAAATTGTGGTCTTGTGTTAAGTGTTGATTCATTATGTTTATGCTTAATGTTTAATTGGATATGTTGGTAGTTCCCTTTGATCTTCAACTTGTAGATTTATACTTTGATGGATAACTTTAATATAACTTTGACTCTATCACCACTCCAAAGTCTACAAGGAAGAGGGTCAGTTAACAAGGATCAATAATGAGATCCTCCTACACTTTGAGCCTCAATGCTTAGGTGGGTGTACCCTTGACTCACTTCTCCAAAGGAGTCTCAAAACAATATACAAATATACCCCTTACTAATTGATTGAAAGATTTTATCATTTAAATGTGTGTGTGTGTGATTGATGATGATGGACTGCTTCTAGAGAAAGGATCAGTGCCTTAACCAGGGCATAGAGTCACCTAATAGTATACATCAACCAAAGACCTTAACTCAAACACAATTGAATTTAGGATAAGTTCTTTTCCTATTATCCCTCTCACTCACATATTAGGACATCAAATTCTTATCAAGCCATGAACTCACTGAGACTACCTGAAAGACTTTAATCCTAACTTTGTTAGGAACTCAAAGATAATCTCAAAATACTCTTTGTTTACCATATGCTAACCCACTTTGTGAAATTAACATATATGAGCTCAAGAACAAAACAAAAAGACATACACCACTATGAGATTGGAATTCAACTATATTCTCATTAAGACTTGTAGAATCAATACATTATCAAACAGCAAAATGCCAAAGAAATAGACCCAAAATCCAGGCTCTCCTTACTCAGTATAATACCATCAATAACAACCCTTAGAAAATATCACCTTTTTTCAATATATACCACCATTAGTCATCTTGGAAACCCAAAACAGGTTGCAACAAGCTACGGATGACTAGGGTTAGGGTTTCACCCACCAGACCCATTAGAAACGGTCACAAATTTATTACAGGGGAAGAAACCCAGGCAACCAGGAGAAGACAGATCCCAGAGTGATCCTCAATCATGAAAAATATCACTAAGAAGGTACTAAGAACCACAAAAATTCCCAAAATGTCAACCTATTCGGCCACCTGTAGCATGTCTCAAGCACAAAAAACATAATACAGATCCCTGCAGATGATCATGGAACATTCTGGACCACACTACAACAACAAGTGCCACCAAAAAAATCAAATCCAACTATGAAAGAATTCAATTCTAGTCCTTTCTGTCACTGAGAAACCCTTATAAATTTGAATTTGAATTCAAACGGTCACTTTTATGGAGCCTGTAGCAAATCCATGGTCGATATTTAAATATGAGCTATCTTTAAGTCATGACCGTCAGATTCCTTTATTTCGCGGGCTTTAAGTCTTAACTCAATTGCTACCCTAGGTTTACCTTTAGAGAACATGAGACAAAGCATTTCCTATTTCAGCAATAAAATCTTAACTCACCATCTAACTCAGCAACTTAGCGGTCAAAGGGAAACAACTAACCCCGGTCCTTATTTAGCGAACTGGTGACAAAAGGTTTTTGCCAGTTCGCAGAACATTTTTTACCTCCACTAATTCATTTAGCGACAATGTGAATGCTTGTTTGCTAGATCACCCAAACATTTAGAGTACTACCACCTTTCCATGTGAATAAGTGAAACCCTTGTAATATATCAAAACTACCAAACACTTTTATCAGGACTGCTAAAAGACTGAGGAAATTATACTAGGCCCACATCAAGAAGATCAATGGTTGTCTCATCTTCACATAGACCTTCAAGATTCCTTTAGATCATAATACAACCATCGGATGAAGAATCTTACCCTGCCCTAACAACCCTCTAACACTGAAAGAGATCAATGACTATCTTAAGTTCGCATGTGTCAGAAAAAACCCATCAGATTACACACCAACTGTTGATGCTCTGCAAGTGTCAGAACCCACTGAACCTTGAAATACCTAGCCCCACTGACAACATGTCCAGTCACACTACATGGACCAATCAAATTACAACAAATCAGAACACTTGGCATGTGGACCTGTTGCACTTTATCCCCTCTGAAAAGGTAGAATCGATGGTCGGCGCATGATCTTAAGCCTCTGATAGATCCCATAAGATCATGCGCCCGTCATTGATTTTCTAACAATGTCAGGACCCTCTGATGCATTTGGAAACTAGGTGCCACTAACAACTACCAACATGTTAATACATGGACCAATAAGATGTCACCATTTGTGCATACATTTCAATGGACCCACCTATTTGAGAAGCTCTGCCATAAAGGAGAATCAACGATCGTCACAAAAGCACAAGCCTCTAACAAAACCCTTGTGCTTTCGTGACAACCATTGGATCAAGATGGTGTCAGAGAGCTAGACCTAGGAAAGAATGAAGTTATAACATAGGAAATATTAAAACACTGACTTAGGAAAAATATTAGCGCTGGGACTTAGGAAAATTAAAGGCCGTCGGGGGTATAAAACCTTTAGTCGCAAGATCGCGTAACATAAAAAAGGTTCATGTGATCAGGTGACAAAGGGGATAATGATTTAGCACATGCATTAAAGGGATTTTTAAGTGGCCTAAATAAAGTAACATGAAATTAGAATATGGCTAGGGCAATACAAAGGGTTTTGATACAACGACTAGTTTTTTCAAAAATTTGAACTAAGGGCTTGAGCCAGAGGCATGAAAAACATTTGTAGAGGCCAGAAGAAAAGGGCTAGAGCCATGAAATTTTTTCAAGGTGCTAGCAAGATCAAGAATTGAATCCTATAGATAACTAATTCAACCACCCCCCCCCCCTCTCAGTTATCTATTAGGACTATTCCTAACAAAAATATCTTCCTCTAAGTTCTCAAGCCATAATATATCATATATCACCTTAGTTGACCAAAATTGTACTGCAATATACTGTAAATCTAATTTTGTACTTAGTCATTTTCATGACTGTGTCTCCAATATTTATACTCACTTCATGCGATCACTACAACATAACTATTGCCATAAATGACAACCCTCAATTGATCCATAGTTCTCTCAAAGCATCACTTGCCAAAAATATCTCCCTTTGGCATTGATGGCAACAGTTAGCGAAAAATGACTAACTTCAAAACACTATCTTCCTTCTATCTCCCTATATACATATTCTTTCTTCTCTTTTTTTTTATTTACAATTTTCTCTTTATCTTTTTTTTTATTTACTTCTTCTCATTTTTCTCTTCTCTTCTTCTCCCCCTTTGACATCAATGAAAAAGGTACTTACAAAACTTCAAAATTTTAAGTATATAAGACTTAGTGCTTACTCACTAGATTTAGAATGTCTTGGAAGGAGTCTTCCAAGGTCTTCACTTCATCATTCCATGAATTAATCAATAGTTCAATGACATGGATCATTCCATTTAGTGCATAAGATGTAGTCGTTGCTTCCTTCAGCTCAGTGGGTATAGAGTTTTTTATTGATCCCTCAATATTCTCCATCTCTGTGAGATGAGATTCAAGAATTGATATCTTGTGAGTGATTAAACTCTTTAATAGACCAAATCTTGCTACTACTCTCCCTTTCTCTATATCCAAGACATTTACTTTGTCCAAAATCTTGGATGTCTACTTATTCATTTCCAACATAGTTTGTGAAGAGCTTTCACAACTATCCATTATGTTTTCTAATGTAGCCCTATCCTTGGCTAAAATGCCATTAATATTCTTAACATGTCTAATAGGATTTATGCAATAGCTATATAACTTTCTTGCTTGTGCCACACAACTTTTGGCTTTGATTGTAGTTTCTTTTATTCTATGCCTAAGTACCATGAGATAGAGTAGCACATTTCCTTCAACTTATTTTCAAGGCATCTTTTCTCAACTTTATCCTCTGTGATCTTCAACAGTGACTCAAAATGGTTGTTAAAGTTTTCCAATGCCATGCTCAAGTTCTCTACATCATCCTTTCCTTGAAATGTGAGAGGTGTAGGGAGTATTTTATTCACATTTTCTACTGCCCTAGCAATCACCTTTACCTTCTTGTCCCCCTTTTGTTCTGACCTTTCCTTTTCCTTAGAAAATGCCATGAAGGATAACCTCACGAGTTCATCCTCATCCATACTTTACACATCAGTTCTTACTGGTCTAGCCATACTTTCTAACAATAAGGTGGAGGAGGTGCCAGGTTCTTTTTTGAGCTCAACTCTTATCTCTTCTTCTTTTTTTTCTCCTATCTCTTCTTCCTTCCTTTCCTCTTGATGTTTCTCCTTCTATTGTTCTTTCTCTTCCTATTTTTCTTCTATATGATCTTTCTCTTTTTATCCTTCCTCTTCTACTATCATCGCATTATCCATATTTTCTTGAAATGGATCATTTTCATAAAGTGAGGTGTCAAATGATATAGGCACACCTGAAACAAATAATTATTGTTTCTTGTCATCTTTTCTTTCTTTCTTTTTCTCTTCATCTATCTTATAGATTTTTCCCATTCCTAAAGGTGTAGGTTTGGTAACTTTGGGAGGTGAAGACTTCTCAGGCATGTCACTCATAATAATTTGTTCCAATTCCTTTTGTGTGTCTTTTATTACCTCATCATACTTTCTTTCCATTATCTTCATAAGTACGACCTTGTTTCTCAATAGAGGTTTGATTTCATTGATGATTCTTTCCCTTTCCTGTATGGAGACTACAGGAAACATGTCTTAAATAGCCTTATTTTTTATAGTCTCATCCTCTGAATGTGCTAATTTTTTTCTTATTTCTAACTTTCTATACAAGTCTTTAGGAATACTGGCCTCAATTTATAACCAATTTTTCTTATAAACTAGAAAGTTCTCAATCACTATATCTTCAATCACTGCTTGATTATCAGAGTCATATCTCTCATATTACATGTTTAGTGCCTTCAAGTTTTCATCTCTTATTATCCTCTTTTGTAACATCTTGATATATGGCTTCCATAACTTCTACTTCTATCTTGTGGCTTCTTCTATTCTTCTTTTTCCTCTTTCTTCTCAGTCACCCTATCATATTTCTTCTTGGTTTCTACTTCTACTTTTTGTTTCTTAGAGGTTCTTGGTTTGTTTGATCTTGTAGATCTCCTAGGTGTTCTCATAGGTGAAACCTCTTATGCAATATTCTTAGGAGTGATTGATAAATCTATTACATTAGGAGTAGGACTTACTATCTTTTTTTCTTTAGAAGGAGGAGGTGTTTCAATTTCCATGATAGAAGATCCTTCTATCATTTTTGTCCTTACTTCTTGTAGTTGTTCCTTAGTAATTCATGCCTTTGCAGTAATGTCATAAACCATTTTCTCTATCTTCCTCTTCCTTGCCCCTTTATCATATTCTTCTCTAACCTCTGAGTATTTTTCAAAGTAAGTTCCCCACCTTTCTTCCGATGTATCTATTTTAGCTTCTAGGACATGCTCAATTTGCATTGTAATAACCTCAGAACTAACCTCATACCACATAGGGTAGAACCATTTCTTTCTAGGCTCAACTACTTCAAAGCATACATAATCAGTTTCAACCATGAAATAGAACGTGTCTTTATATTTCTCAACTATCTCCTCATGTATACTATATCTATCCTTTATTTACCTTTGAAGGATCATTTTCATTGCAAATAACTCACCATCAACCTAGTTCTTGGTCTGCTTTGGTAGATTTATGATATTTGTATGCCAGTAGGTACACTATCCTTCCATTCTCTAGGGTGCATTCCAAGAAATTTTTTCTCAATGTGGATGTACACATGGATCAGAAGTGAACCAAACCTAAAATATTTTGACTTATCTTTCTTGATAATCCTCACATTCTCCAAAAACTTTTGTGCTAGGATCTGACATAGATTATATTTTGTGTTTGCCTTTACCATTCTGTAGGACATCATGATTACCCCTACTGATATATAATTGGGTATGTTATATTAGTACAACTTATACCCTAGTAGAATTTCTATCAATCTCACATCTTGCTAAAAAATGTCATTCATAGTCATCGCTCTCTTATCCCATTTGGAATGAATTAGGGTCTCTACTTGTTTCTTGATATTTTTCTCAGCTATAGGAAGGACTCTAGTATTTCCCAACCTATTTATCTCATTAATCAATTGACTATATATCTTTATAGGCTTCTCTCCTATCCAAATGAACTGATCATGGATTCTTCTTAGTATATTTTGAACCATTCAGTCTCGCAAGACTCATTTAGGAGAGTTAACTTAATGATAGATTGGTCTTCCAAATGTTTGAACTCTCCTTTCATTTTTCCATTAGACTCTATCATCTCACCTAATTCCTTATAAATTTATGCATCCCCTATGGTCTCATACTTGCAGTGAATGTAAGCCCTAGTATCTTCAATGTGTAACACATTGTATGGGGTTTACAAAAATGCTCCTTCTGAATCATCCTCACAAGACTTAAAAGGGTTCTTCTTAAATTTTTATCTTGTCCTATCAAGTACATCATAGATCACAAGTGCATCCATAGCTTCTTGAAAGAGTATATGATCTAAATACCTTTAATACATTGAATTCTAGACCTTCTTCTTAAATTGATCATGCAATGTGGTTTCTAGATGGTTGTAGTGATTCTTAAATCTGATCTCCTTGGTCACTAATTATAAAATGGTGAGGAAATGATATGATTTAAGGTCTTTTATCAATCATTGGTTGATTAATTGCATTTATCATGGTTAGCTCAATTTCACACACTATCTAGTTAAACATAAATTTCATGATCATAGGATATGAATCTCCATGTACTGCAATCACAAACATAATCTCCATAGTGTTTGTACACACCATATCTAAGCTCATGTGATCTTATTCCACATAATTAAGGGATGGATATAATCTACTATCTACATCCAATTATCTCCCTAAGGCCATGTGGCCTTCTAAGTCGATGTAGTAATGTCAACATCATGTGAAGACATAGTAGCATTTATTGTCTCTCCCTGAACTAATGCCTTATTGAAATATTTTACCTTCCATATCTTCTCATCATCTTTATTTATTGGTTTCTTGAAATGATTCTTGAGCTCATCTATATACTCATTAATACTTTTACCATTGTCACCAATATTCTTCTTTATAACCACATGTGGTGGTCCTCTTCTATTGTTCATTCTATTGCACCTATAAAACCTCACTATGTTTCCTAAGTTGTTACATTTGAAACATGTAGGTGGTCTTTTGTCATGATTAACCTCTAGCTTACAATACCTTGTAGTGTGCCCAAGGTTATGGCATTTGAAGCATGTGATCTTGGCTGCTAACTCTTATCTGATGTAATCTTGTATGCTCCTTGACTGATTTGGTTTCTTGCATTCTCCTTTCTTGTGTCTATATGCATAACATTTTTAATAATAAATAGTAAAGGGTTTAAAAGGGACCTTTACTTTTTTAATCTATTTTCATGTGTCTAAGTTTGTTGCACCCAAATAATCTACCTCTGAAGGATCTGATCTGATCTTTAGGTTCTTTAAAGGTGGATCTATCTTCATTCTTTTCTTCATGTGACTCTTCATGAGTCTTAGAGCATTCTCCTTCATTGTATCCAATTCTAGTCATGTCTCCTTTAGGTTTCTATCTCTCTCTTTGTTCATCAATTTTATCATTTCTCATGTGTAGTTTAGATTGAGTGAGTTCACCTTTTATGATCTAATTGTACTTTTCCAAATCCTAATATTTATCCTTGTAGTGATCAAGTTTAGTCTTCATCTGTCATATTTTAATATTTTCTTCTTTTAGAGTCTCTTCAACTTTGTATCTTGCATCCTTTTCATGTTGAACTTTTTTAATAATCAAAAGATTACTTTTTCTAGCTCTAGATTCTTTACTTGGTCTGATGTATCATTGTTTGAATCCTCTTTGATCTTATCCATAAGGTCTTGTCTATGAATTCTTGAAAGTTCAAGTTGTTCCTTTAGTTTCTTAATGAAACATTCTGCTCTTCTTAATTTGGATTTCAATTCATCATTCTTAGCCTTTTCTTTGTCCAAGTCATCAAGTTTTCCTTCAAAGTTCTCTTGTAAAATTTTTGAATCCATTCTGATCTCCCTTAAGCTGTTAGGATTTCTCTCCAAGGGCGAATAGCTCTGATACCAATTGTTAGGATTAAGTAATACTGAGAGGGGGGTGAATCGGTATTACAACACTTCAACTTAAACTTAAACCAATTGAAAATAAAACATATGAATACTAAAATGAAAAGATTATAAACACATAACTCATACCAACATTTTTTTTTGAGGAAACCCTGACTAAGGGAAAACCCTGGTGGGGATTGTATCCACAACAATGCACTAAAATATAGAGTCCCTATTAGGAGATATGTCCATGTTAGGAGTTGAGTATTACATATTACATTTCCTTATTAGAGGAATGGAAGCCTTGTTAGGGGTATACAAAAACCTTGCTAAAGGTGTGGTAAGCTTATAGCTCTTACAATCAAAATTTTGTTACAAAACTGTTCTTTAATGATGACCAATACAAGTTGTTATGAATAACAGTCTGCAATACAACTGAGAGTGGGGATGAATTAGTTGTATGGAAGATTATTAAACTTTAAACTTTAAGTAGAAGCAATATCAGGTCCAATAAAAATAATGAATGCCAACAAAATAATACAATATTTTGGTCTCGGGGAAATCTTGTTACAGGTAAAAACCTCAGTGGGAATTAGCACCCATAAATTATGTGTTAGGAATAGTCCCAAGAGAGAACTGTGAGGTGGGGGTGAATCAATTATCTACAAGTTTCAATTCTTTATCCAATTAAGTATACTTAAACATAAAACATAAACACAATGAAAGAACACTTGAACACAACACCAATATTTTGGTTATGGGGAAACCCAAATAGGTAAAAACCCCGGTGGGACTTGATACCCACTAATATTTTGTACTAGTGTATAATGATCCTTGCTAGAAGATCCTTTACCTTATTAGGAGTAGCTTTACAATATATTAAGTATAGTAGACCTGGTTAAGGGTCAGACCCTATTAGGAGTCTTTAACAATTGTCCCTGTTAGGGGAGAGGACACACTGTCTAAGAGCTCACTGCTCAAATGGGCAAAGGCTACAACCTTCTAAATAACAGATACACAGTATATCTAGATCTTGGTGAATTGCACTTTGACCTATTGTCTAGATCAATTCTAATGAATAGAACACATACTCTACTTGGTCACATAGACCTTCTTCTGATGGTTCAACACTTTGTAGACTCTGCTCTGGTCTACTTAATCAACCATGAACCACACTTCAGCAATCACAAATGACTCCCTAAAATATCTTTCCTGCAAATGATATAATCAAGTTGGGCTATTAGAACCACCTTGAAATCATATTAGAGAAACCATAATAAACTCCAATAAAAATTTTGTCAGCTCTATTATGCATGCAACTCATTCTGGGACCTATCTAATAAAATAATTGTAGACGCATGCCACACACTGTCGGCTCTACCAAAACAACTGGAACTTTCTCTGTAAGCTGAATTAAATTATGCACTCTAAACCAAACATAAATAACCCTTCTCCAAAGTTAACTCCAAGGGTGAATATCCTCAAGATAGGCACAACTCAAGAAACAATAAAATCTCTATCATCTCTTTTGAATAAACATAGGAAACTGCTACTGGTGAATCGAGACTGCATAACTTCACTTGCGTTCATCATTAAACTATGTGTTCATAACTAAAACATCACTAACATGTCTTAAACATATATCCTAGGGTGCATGCCTGTAAGACAACTATATGGACAACCATACACAAAACACTACCTGTAACTCTGTCAGGAACACTGCTGACACAAGCTGCTATATAACTGTCTATACTTATAGTTAACCTTTGCACCCATTATATCATGCTGATATCATGTCCATGCATCATATACTAAAGGCTTACTACATAATACTTCCATGCATGCTAATTTCCATATGTTGTCATCAATGATAAACATATAGTCAGTACTAGCCTGCTGGCAAATCTCCAACAATACCCCCCTTTGGCATTGATGGAAACATGTGGAATGAAAAACCACCATCAACCCAAATGAACATTTCTTTTATAACATTCTCCATTTTCTCTTCAAAACTTTCTAATATTCTCCATTTCCTCAATTGTACTGCTGTCATAACTGAATGTTGCTCCCCCTTAGTATATTACTCCTCTTTTTACTTTTTTTTTCATGACTCTATATATATACTCCCCCTTTGACATCAATGGAAAAGGGTGCCACTCATTTTAAGCACCATTACTACTCTTGAGGTAGAGTAGTCAACCTTCCATCATTCCCTGAGGACTGATGTCATTCTTGCTTCCTTCTAAGCAGAATCAGGGAAGGGAATTACTCCCAACTTCCCCTTGAGATACTCAAAAGTATCCTTAGGCAAGGGCTTTGGGAATATATCTGCCAACTATTCTTTAGTACTCACATAGTCCAACTTGACTTCTTTCTTTGCCACTTTCTCTTTTAGGAAGTGATACTTGATCTCAATGTGTTTTTTCTTTGCATGCATCACATGATTTTTTTACATATTGATAGTGCTAGTGTTATCATAGTGAATAACAATAGGATACTCAATCTAAATTTCAAAATATTTTATCATGTGCTTGATCCAAACAATTGTAGATCAATTCAAGGCTGCTGCAACATACTCTACTTCTACTATTGACTGAGAAATATAGTTTTGTTTCTTACTTGTCCAAGTGACAAGTCTATCACCAAGAAACACTGCTCCACCTGAATTACTTTCTTTGTCATCAACACATCCTTCCCAATCTGCATCTACGTACACATGAAGCTCAACATTTTTATAATTAGGATACCATAGACCATAATCTATAATGCACTAGAAGTATCTTAATATTCTCTTTACTACCATGAGGTGACTTTGTTTATGCTCTACTACAAATCTTTGAACTATACCAACTGCATTGGAAATGTTAGGTCTAGTCTGAGTAAGATAAATGAGTTTACCAATCATAGACTTATACAATGTTATATCAATTGTTGGTGAGTCATCTTCCTTTGTAAGCTTGCATCCAGTAATCATAGGGGTTCCTACTAGCTTGCAATCATCCATCTTGAATTTCTTTAGTATTTCTTTCACACACTTTGATTGATTAATGAAAATCCCTTTTTCTATCTGCTGCACATTTAATCCCAAAAACTACTTGATAGGACCAATCATACTCATCTCAAACTCATTCTACATTTCTTTGGAAAATTCAGCACTGAGTTTGTCATTACCTCCAAAGATAATGTCATCAACAAATATAGCTACAAGTAAAAAACCTTCAGATGTCTCTCTAATGAATAGATTACAATCTACGGCTCCTTTCTTGAATCTAATCTTTGTTAAGTATCCATCTAGTCTCTCATACTATGCTCTAGGGGCTTGCTTAAGTCCATAGAGGGCCTTCTTCAATCTGCATACCATATCAGGTCTATCTGATAAGGTGAATCCTTCAGGCTGCTCAATGTATACTTCTTCTTTTATATCTCCATTCAAGAATGCTGACTTGACATCCATCTGATATACTTTGAAGTTTTTGACTATAGCGTAAGCTAGAAACAACTTAATAGCTTCTAATCTACTCACATGTGCAAATGTGTCTGAATAATCAATGTCTTCTCTTTGTGCATAACCTTTACATACTAATATTGCTTTGTTCCTTACTATTGTACCATCTTCATTCATCTTATTTTTGAATATCCACTTAGTACCAATCACATTCTTATCACTAGGTCTTGGGACCAGTTCCCAAGTGTCATTCTTAATGATCTGATCAAGTTTTTCTTTCATAGCATCATGCTAATTTGAATCTTTACAAGCATCTTCAACACTTAAAGGTTCAATCTGAGATAGTAAACATACCGCATCATTACTAGCTGAGTTCTTTGCTTGTGATCTTGTCAAGACTTTGTTGCTCTGTGTTAGAAAGTAAAGTCCACCAAGATAATTGAGAGGGGGGGGCAGTGAATTAGTTATCAGATAATTATATCTTTTATCATCTTCAAAAGCATTAAACCATATAAGAAATATACTTACCAACCATAGAAAGATATTCATACACAATAACACAATGACATAAGATATGTTGACTAGGGAACCTCTTGATTAGAGAGTAAACCCCGGTGGTATTCCTTATGAAAGAATGGACTCTGTTAGGAGTCTTATGCAATACATTCAGTACATATGAATCCTTGTTAGGAGATTTTGAATCCCTATTAAAATATTCTAACCCTGTTAAGAGTTATGGAAGACAGAAGGACTCACTACCCAAACAGCTTCAAGGTAAGCTCACTGAACACACTATCCAAATAATCTTTGTATTACTCAATAGAGTAATATGTTACTTTTACCCAAAATTTCCTATCATACAGATTTGGCATGTTTTCTCTTGTGAAGTAGATCCAAAAAGTTTTATGGTTTGTGACCTTGGCTCCATGTTCCTCAATATGTCACCAGGCTCCAGTTCTGATCACATGTGCTTAATCACAGGACCCAGGGAGATATTCAAGTTCTAATGTCTGCAGGGACATAGTTTATGTCGAGTGGTGTCAAATTTGTCTAAGTATAAAAACCCTTGATGTTTTCTATTTCTCTGATGCTTTTTTAGTTTTAAGTGAAAACCTTGGTTGTTTTCAACGTTGTGCCTTTCACATCTGCATGCTTATCTCTGATGTCAACATTTTTCATCTGCGCTGTTACAACTATGTAGGACCTGATTCTTCTTGGTGGTTCGGTCATTTGATCTCTAGATTTTTCTGGCGGTTAATTTCTTTTGGTGATTGGGTGACTGTGTGTTCACCTGATCTCTTGTTTCTAGCAGTTAAGTGTTTTTCCTTCAGTGACCTGATGTTTTCTTTAGTCGTGTGTTCACGCAACCTCAGTGGTTTGTGCCTTAGCCTTCAGGGATCTAATGAGTGGTTATGATATGTTATGTTTGGTGGTCTCAGTTATGAGGTGGTTAAAGTGCAAAAGGATCTATGGTTGTGGCATGATCATAAGGAATATTCTTCCCCTTTGCGATCTTGGAATAGCCATTCGATGGAAAGGTGATCTAACAGGTAGGTCCAAGGTGCCAGTCATGCGGCAGTGTTCATTTCTAGTTGGCTGAAGGGTGATGATGAGGACATGATGGTGGGCCCGAGGCTTTCAAGTGGGATGATAGTGCCTTGACCTATGGTTGTCACATGGTCCTAAGGAATGTTCTTCCCCTTTGTGATCATGCGACCACCATCCAATCAGGGCTGATAACTAGGTGGGTCCATTGCTGGGTTGCACTGGGTTGATCTAGGTTGTCCGATCTTCCAAGAAGAATGTGATCGACAGTCATGTTTTAAACTTGGACTTGGTAGCCATTGGAGCCCAAATTTGGATCTTTCTATGAAGTTTTCACTAGTGTTTGATCCAATGGGCCATATGTGAAGTGGGGGGTAGCTCAAAATTGATTTTTTTAGGATGGTTGCAGGTTGCAAAGATGATGAGGAAGATCAGGGTGGCCGTCGCATGTTGATTTCTTATTTCCTAAGGTACCATGTCAGTGTTTTTGCACCGAAGAAGCATTAAAGGGTTGGTGCCACCTATGACTATTTGTAATTTAAAAATAAAAATATTTACCAAGATTAGATTTGAGCATTCATGATAAACCCGATTTAGTAGAATCAAGGTCATGGTGGTGGCGTGGGGTTTTCAATTTGCAACAAAGTAGATTGATCAAGGTGGCTCATCTACAGGTAGTTATGGTGATGGAATTATGTACAGAGATGGATTTTTGATCGATCAAGATATTTTAACAATGCATTTATGATAAAAAATGATAGAATTAGGGTTTTCTACTATTATATGCAAAATCTATGTAACCCTAATCAGATTTTGGACTCCTACCTATGTGTAAGGGAGATGTATATATTAGTTTTAGAGCTCTTAGAGCTTAGAGTTTACAATTGTAAAAATATTTTCTCTTTCTTAGGTGTTAACTATGGCATTTTTTATACCCTCTAGCTCTTACAGTCTGTAACCTTTCATTGAAATCTCAGATTCAATAGAGGCTATCTATGGCATCAGTTCTACTGTCTGGTCTTTCCCTTGTCTATATTTCTCTTATTGAGTATAATATACTGGCTATGTTAGAGAAATCTTGGAGTTCCAGAGCCCTTCTTTATTTCATCTTATTTGTGTACTACTATGTCTAATTTGATTTGAGTGAGTTTGTGGGTATACTTCAACCCCCTATCATTTTGTCTCATTCTTGTGCCCTTTTGCTGAAGAGAACATTTTCTTGCAAGTCACAATCTGTGTCTTTTGTTTAGGCCTCTCTATGAAACACTTATGCAAGGCTGCTTAGGAAGATTGTGTTCTATTAGATCTAAGAGCCTTCATGCTAATTTGGTCAATATATTGTGCTCATTTTAGTTCAGCATATCACCTTGTTATACACTAAGTTTACACCCTTTGTTTCAAGCTCTCTTGGTCTTGATAACTTAGTATAACATGGGAATCATCTCTAGGTTGTGGGACCTTTGCTAACTAAGATGAGACCTCCAGGTTCTAGGCTAGTTCCTCTTGGATAATCACCTTAATTTTCTTTTTGACATAAAAGTAAAACTTTTGGAGGGAAAGGGATAGAAGGAATGCTTGTTATGGAAATGACTTGAAAGCAAACTACCTACTAGGTGATGCACCAAAATTAGGGTGTGGATCTCAGTATGTAGGAATGAAATCAATGAAAAGCTTAGGTCTAGTAGGTCACAACTTGCTAAATAGGCTTGCATAAGTATTTCATAAGAGGGCCTGAGAATAAGACACAACTTATGACCTGTAAATAGACATTCACTTCTACAACTCGATGTAGGATTGAGACAAGACTATTAAGGGGGTTGAGGTATACCCACAAGAACATCTAAATCAAATCAAACATAGTAACACACAAAATTGTAGAAAGCAAGAGGGATCAGGAACCCTAAACTATCATTGAAAACATGCACATACTTTGATCCAATAAGAGATAATCCAAACAAGGAAGCATAGGGACATGAAGGATTGTCACAAAATACCTCTACAATATTTGAATCATCAATGGGAGAAATACAACTGTATGAGCCAAAGGGTAGAAATGATACCACAGATAGCCTTTAAGAAAAAGGTGAATTTTCTTCTACAAATTGTCCAACCCCTCAGCACTAAAGGCTCCAAAATAATATATACATACTCAACTGCATGCAAGCAGGAGTCAAATTTAACCTAACTAGGGCTACAGATCCATAATAAAATGTCAAACCCTAGGTACACTAATGACCCATCATGAAAATCACTAAGAACCAATCATCAGATCAGATCTTTCTCTTTACATGTTGATCCTAGACTGAGTCCACCTGCAGACATAATAACTTTGACCCATCTACCCACTTGCAACTCCACTAAGCCATGAAGGCTTCAAATCCAATCTTATTTCCCTAGAAGAGGTACTGCTTGCAAAGGTGGCACCAACTCTTTTCATCACTTCTCAGTGTGGGAACATGGCATAGTACCTTGCAACACTAGCCAATGGTCACCTCCATCACCCTCTCAACCACAACTATCCTGAGAAATCAATTCTTGAGTTAACCGACGTTGTGCGTGGCTAAAAGGATGCAAAACCCTAGCAAAACCCTCATAGAGATATTCAAATTCAAATATTAATGGCTAGTAGATATATTTTAAAATGTGACCATCAATGAATAACCTTCTCGGTAGATGAATGGCCTAGATGTACCCTTTAAAATAGTCAAAACCCTTCCTGACAAGTCAACTACCACCGCGCCAGTCAACAACCAATCAAACTGTGTCATTTTGGATACACGTTGCAACCTTCTGACATCGGACCCACTACTTGAGATACCAATCTAACAGTGGGCACATGATCTTATAGCCCCAGAATATTCCTTATGCTTATACATCACCATTAGATCCTTTCTAAGTTGGGACCCCACTGACACATCAGTCCATCTAGAAATCCTCATCATCATTTAGTGGCCAATCAAAAGCATGCATGTTAGCAATACGTGTCACTGGGACCACCTGACATATCTCTTTATTCTGACCAATAAGGACTCGACAACTCATCCTGACTTGGCACTGGAACCACTAACAAGTCTGAACACTTTGGAAAATCTAATGGCTAGCACAAGATCTCATACTCTGACACAAACCTTTGTGAAGATATGCCAATAGTTGATCTTTATCTTTCTGACATCTTTGTTGGTCCTCTAACACGGTCCCACTACAACATCCAAGTCATTGCTATGTGGACCAATCGGATTCAAGCAAGTCAACACATAAGGAGCCATCGAAGGAAGTTCTGACACCAACCAAGATTAGCAGTTGTCATAAGATCATGAGCCCTGACACAAACCCTTGTGAAGATATGCCGATCATTGATCCTTTGCAGATGTCAGAGCCTCTAACTGTTGAAAGGGCCTAGCCCCACAGACAACCTTCCACCTATATTCAACCTCAACCAATCACAGGCTACCAAAATGGATCCACATAGCACTGGTCCCACTAACACATTGGACTCTACAGGTAGGAGAAATTGATGATCATCGCAAGATCTCAAGGAATCTTCTGACCCTATGAGATCATGTGACAACCGTCAAATTGAGAATCTTGACCTGGCCATTTGAACTAAGACCCCCAACCTAAACGATAACTGCTTGTGGGATCGCTGAGTGTTAAGGAGTTAACCGCCAGGAATCAGAGACTTGGTGACTGAAGGGTTAATAAAGGGCACGTGCAAATTGGAAACTTAAGTTTCCAAAAAGGTAACATAAAAATATAACAAGACCAAAGGGTCTTTAGGATTTTGAACACCAACCGCTAGTTTTATAAAAAATTTTGACTGCAAACTAGGGAGATAACAAATTTGCAGAGACCAGAGAACATGGAATAAATTTTTGAAAATTTCAAGGATGGTAGACATGGTAAAAATAGAGGCCTGGGTATGGTTTTTAGCCAAATTTGAATGCATATGAAAATTTGGGTAACACACCTAGTAGGTAGTTTTCTTTTAGTCATTTCCCTTCCAAGCATTCCTTCTATCCCTTTTCCCTCAAAGTTTACTTTTCTATCTAGAAGAAAATTAAGGTGATTATCCAAGAGGAACCATCCTAGAACCTAGAGGTCTCATCGTAGTTAGCAAAGGTCCCACAACCTAGAGATGATTCCCATGTTATACTAGGTTATCAAGACTACAAGAGCTTGAACCAAGGGTGCAAACTTAGTGTACAACATTTTTGGCACACCTGGTGGGACCCTAGAAGGAGTTCATCATTAAAATATTATGCTATCTCTGATATATTGATTGCATAATATAGACTCTTCAAAGTTTTTCTATCAATTATATCTGGTGACTCCACTGGTGTAAGGATTCAGGAGCCCTATTCAAAGTTTATGAGAAAGATAGAGACAAGGAGCTCAAAGCCCATTGAATTCTCAGAGCTTCCCTCAAAGAAAAAATATAGATGAAGGTTGTCTCAAAGGGCATCCCCTGTAAGGAGAATACAATCTACACCACCTGATACTTTAGAGAGGAGACCTTTGTCCTTTCATCTTGGAAGAAGAGGGAGATCTCTAACTAGAGATTTGGAAGAGGATTCAAATCCAACCTCAAATATAGCTCACACAGTTGCTACTCAAAAAATTTCAGCTCCTAAAATGGCTAGGCAGTTTGCCTTTGCACATTTTAACCAAGGAAGTCCATTGATCTTTTCTCAACATCATGATGTGCCCCTGGTGGCATTAAAAAGCTTACCTGATTTCACATGTGAGGGACAAACAAAAGCTTTTGAACACATAAGAGATGTGACTACTATTAGCAGTATACATAATATAACTCAGGAGGATGTAGCCACTAAGTTGTTGCCAGCTTCTCTCAAAGGTAAGGCTCTTGAGTGGTTTAGAACTCTAGCTGTTGGTTCCATTAATTCATGGGATGGATTAGGGGATGCATTGAGTAAACACTTTGAAGATAAATCAGACAACTTATCTTTGGTTGAATAGTTGACAACCATAAAAAGAGATCCTCAAGAGCAAATGACAGACAATAATAACAGATTTCTCAAGACATGGAATAGGATTCCAGTCTCAGTGAGGCCATCAGCCAATCATGCTTTCTTATAATTTTTACAAAGCTTGAATAGTTAAATTTCTATCATGATCCAATCTATGGGGGGTACCTCTTTACCCCAAGCTTTTGACATAGTTGTCAGGGCCGAAAATTGTTTAATTCAGGCAAGTATGATAGCAAGAAGGCCACCCACGCCCATATTTCCCAACCCCCAACCTATTGCACCTTTGTAAGTACCTTCTTTTACCCCTATTCCTACCATATTAGCACATCAGGCTAGTACTAGCAGTGAAGAATTAAAGGCAAGTTTCTCTCAGGAACTGTAAGAAATGAAAAATATTCAGCAAAATAGTCAGCAAGAAATGATGAATTTGCTGTAGACTTTGACTAAGGAAGTGACAAAATTAAAGAAGCAAGGGCAAGGAATTAGACCACCCTTTCAGCCACAAGGCCAAGGTCCTAATCAATAATATCATAATCAAGGACATCCTTACCAGCAAAATAGGTCACCATTCCAAGGAGGTTATCAGGGACAAAGGAAAATTTTTAATCAAAGACCATTCCAACCATACAACCCTGCACCTCTTAATTCTACAAATCCAGTCAGAGATATGGTCCATAGCCAAAACAATCTAGCTCTGGACAATGAATGGTGTTTTCCTTTTAATTAGCCCAACAATCAGGCTACATGTTCAAATGGGTGGATGAACCAAGCCCTAATGGTTCAGAATGCCTCACATATCCAATCAAAGGCCCCTTCTAATGAATCAATTCCTTGGCAAGAAGCACATAATGATGAGACTACTCTCTTCAAATGGGAGCAACAAGACTTCAATGGAGTTAGTGGTGAATCTTCCATTTCTACCAATGCAAGGTAAAAAAGAAGAGCCCAAGATAGGGAGCGGGCATATTTGAGGATTAAAGCTACTACATCTATAGAATCACTGCAGCCATTTGCTCTTGAGATTTTGAAGAAGGCTCTGATGGAGCCTATCATAGTAAAAACACAACAAAGAGTACACACTATGACACCTTTCAACATTGTAGACAACATGAAGAAGGTGAACATTACTATGTCTATGTGGAACTCTCTGGCTATTCTGGGACAACCTAAAATCTTGAAGAAGGCTATGACCAAAGTAATCACTCCTAAGCCTACAAATGATGTGACCAAGCCAATATTGGTCAAGACTGATCAAGAAAAGGAGGCTCTAAGTAGCAGCCTCAAAGAAAATACCATCCAAGGTAGGAACTTGAAACCACCTCCCTTTTATGTATCTTTAATCATTGGAAAATCCTTGGTACATAATTGTATGGTAGATAGTGGAGCTACTAGTACTGTAATGCCTAAAAAGGTGGCTAACTAATTAGGACTTAAATATGAACCCTTCCAAAAAAGGATGACACAACTTGATGGATCCTTAGTCAATACAATAGGTGTAGCCAAGGATACCTTTCTAATCCTACATGCAAGTCCTAACTTCTCCATCCTACTTGATATATATATCATAGATCTCCTTGCTTTATTTGCTATATGTTTATCAAGAGAATTTACAGCCAAGATAGGAGGTTATCTTTCTTCTGATTGGTCTCACATGCTCTTCCACACAAGATATGGTAGAAAGGTTGCCATTAAATTTGAATCATTGGCAGCTCACCATATAGAACCATATATATCCAATACAATCAATGCAAACTACCTTGCACTTGATAGTAGTGACTTCCCAATTATCAGAGAAGCAAACACTAAGATAGAAAATATCCTTGATATTTTTCTAGATGAACTAGAATCAGAAAAGGCTTCAGAAGCTTGAGAAAATTTTATTTGGGATGCTGGTTTGGGAAGTTATCTAATACAAGAAAGTGGATTCATAGAGCCAAACCTTCTTAAAAAGGGCACTGATTTAGAGGATCAAAGCAACCAGGTTTGGGAATTGTTTTTTGATGGAGCTAGAAGTAGACATGGCTCTAGTGGTGGTGATATGCTAGTATCCCCAAAAGGATAAAGA
Source organism: Chamaecyparis obtusa (assembly GCA_027943335.1). Classification (NCBI taxonomy): domain Eukaryota; kingdom Viridiplantae; phylum Streptophyta; class Pinopsida; order Cupressales; family Cupressaceae; genus Chamaecyparis; species Chamaecyparis obtusa. The sequence continues at coordinate 244,292 of BSBK01001029.1, forward strand.
TACTATACAACTTTCAAATTTAGTTTCTCCTGCACTAGCAACACTATAGAATATGAAAGTCTAGTGAATGGACTAGAGTGGGCTAGAAAAAGAGGACTCAGAGCCCTATAAGTTTACGGTGATAGTGAGTTAGTAGTTATCCAAGTAAGAGGGATAATTGAAACCAAAAATGACACCATGAAAGCATACAAACATAGAGTTTGGGATCCAATTGAAGACTTTTGTGCTTTCAAAATTGTTTCCATTCCTACGAAGTTAAATCAAAATGTAGATAGGTTAGTTGTTGTTGGATCTCAGTATGACATTCCTAATAGTGTTTCAAAAGAAAGGAACTAGCAGCACATTAAAGTGATTATCAGACCCTCTATTCCTGATAACAATGTCAATTGGTAGGTGTTTGACAATGACGAGAAAATTTTGCAGTTCTTGTTTGAAGAAGACGTCTTCTTGGAGCATAACCAAGATAGATTATTGTAGAGCTATGGTGATCAAGTGTTACAAATCAGATTCAATAAGATGCTAATGGGTCTTATCACTTTAGAGACTATCTTCAACAAGGATGATCAAGTTAAGAAGAATAAAGCTGGCCTAGCAGTTCAACAAGAACATTGTGCTGAATTAGAGTTGGAACCAGGTAAAAGCTTACAATATGGAAAGATAAATACTGATTTAGAAAAGTAGGCTTATGCCCAATTATTTAAGTAATTCAATTATATATTTTCATGGCAATATGAAGACATTAAAGGTTTTAATCCAGCCCTTTCTCAACACACCATTGAACTAGAGCCTAATACCAAACTAGTAAGACAAAAACAAAGGCCTACCAATCCCAAGCTTGAGCCACTTATGCATAGAGAAGTGCTCAAATTGATAGAAAGTGGTATCATCTACCCCATTAAACATACCAGTTGGGTTTCCAACCTTGTTCCTATCAGGAAGAAGAATGGGGAATTGAGGTTATGTGTTGAATTCAGGGATCTTAATAGAGCTTCTCTAAAAGATCGCCATCCATTACCCTCTATGGAACAAATCCTACAATGTGTCTTTGGGTCCTAGAGATTTTCATTATTGGATGGCTATTCAGGATATAATCAGATCCTAGTTAATGAAAAGGACCAATACAAGACTTCATTCACAACCAAGTGGGGAACCATGGCTTATCAAAAGATGCCCTTTGGTTTGTCAAATGCGGGTGCTAATTTTCAAAAGGAAATGGATATGGCCTTTAAAAGCCTCATGTACAAGTTTACATACTGGTCTACTTAGATGACATAACTGTCTATTCCAAACATGTAGCAGATCATATCAAACATCTAAGAAAGATATTTGAAAGGTGTAGAGAATTTGGGATATCTCTTAATCCCAAGAAATGTGTGTTTGCAGTTCATGAGGGGAAATTGTTAGGATATATAATATCCAAGAAAGGAATCATAGTAGACGCTGAGAGGATTGCAGCCATCCTAGAGCTACCCTTGCCACATCACAGGAAGAGCCTTCAATCCTTCATAGGAAGTATTAACTTTGCTAGGTGGTTCTTGCCTAATATTGTAGATTTATTAAAGCCTTTGACAACCATGTTAAAGAAGAGTGCAGTCTTCAACTGGACTCAAGAAAGGAAGGCCAATTTCTAGGCTATCAAAGAGGCCTTGACAAAAGTGTATGCTCTATTAAACCCAAATTTTAGTAAGGATTTTATCCTTTATGCTTATGGAGGCCATGATGTTATATCTGCAATGCTGACTCAAGAAAATTCAGAAGGATTAGAGTAGCATGTTTCTTTCTTCAACAAAGGTTTAGAAGAGTATGAACATAGATACTCTTTTGTGGAAAAACATGTGCTTGCTGTGGTAAAAAGTCTTAAAAATTTTAGGTATCTATTGACCCATAACAAAGTGCATTTGAAAGTTACTCATCCAAGTGTCAAAGAATTTTTGCTTTCCAAGGACCTAAATAAAAAGAGAGCTGGTTGGATTACCAAAGTAATGGAATACGACATTGATATTCAAACCACCAAACTAGTTCGAGGAAGTAGTCTTTGTGAGCAGCTAATAGAGGGTGAAGGTTCAAAGAAATCAGAACAAATGGATGCATCTCTGGTTGTGCATTCTATAGAAGAACACGCCAAGGTAGTAGGTTGGTTGCCTAACATGATTCATTTTTTGAAGATAGGACAATGTCCTATAGACCTAGATCCAGCAAAAAGAAGATATTATAGGCTACAATTGGTTCCCTTTGTGCTGATAAATGAAGTTCTTTTTAGAAAGGATCACAATGGTGTCCTTTTGAGATGTATTGATTCAGAAGAGGTAGCAGGTGTTCTATTTGTGTTTCATGATGGACCTTCTGGAGGTCACATTTCTCCTAGGACTACTACTTTTAAGATCATGAGGGCTGGATACTATTGGCCATCTATTTTCAAGGATTGCCATGATTATGTGAGAAAATGTATCAAATGTGCCATGTTTGTAGGCAAAGAAAGGATTACAACTCTTTCCCTTCAACCAATCAGAATAGAGAAACCTTTCATGAGATGGGGTATAGACTTTATTGGCATGATTAATCCTCCATCCAGTGCAAGCCACAAGTGGATAATCACCTGCAATGGATTACTTCACTAGATGGATATAAGTAGTTGCATTGAAAGAATCAAATGAGAGTGCAGTCTTAAGTTTTTATGATGACATAGTTCATAGATTTGATACTCCAGACAATATAATATCAGATAATGCATTGGCATTCATAGGCCTTAAGGTCTCAGAATGGAAAATCAAGAATGACATTTATCTAAATACAAGTTAAAATTACTACCCTTAGGGCAATGGTTTGGTAGAATCAACTAAAAAAAATTTGATTAAGATAATCAAGAAGACTCTGTAGGACAACCTATTGGTGTTCAAAATGACACTTATGCTCCTAGGCTGCCAATATACCCTCAGATAGATTTTAGGAATGGTTAGCTCCAAAATGTATAGGGATCTTAGGGTAACTGGACCAACTGTAGGGATAAGACTGCCCTCTTTTGCTTTAGGCTTTGCAAAACCAAGGTGGGTGCACCTAACCCAGTAAAAATTATACTTCACACACCAAAGAATGGGTCTAAACAATAGATTGAATAGTAAGAAAGTGCTAAATGCTAACCTCACATTCATTGACTCTCCATTACTATAGGGTAGAACATTACAACAAAAGACTTTAAAGTTTAGGAATGGTTCTTAATTTATGTGTTTGAATCATAACAACCTCAATCAATATATGTTAATAAAGAAGTACTCATCTAGGCCAGTGCCTCATCCATTGGGTAGAATAGCTTAGACAAACTATACACACACACCATAGTATATCTGAGATACAAAGCCATAAATACATTTACAATCTCCTTTACTACTTATAGAATATCCTTACATAGACAAGAGATAAATCTATGTCCCGTCTAGAGAATTATTTCATCTAATCCTGGATTAGAACTCAAGAATGAAGACACATACATAAATTAATAAGTAATGAACTAGAAAGCTCAAAAGCTATCTGTGTTGACACAAAGGAGAGAGAAGAATCATGTATCTACATTAAGTATGAAGAATCCTCAAGTGTATACAATTAGTCAAAGGAAACCATGCTTGCAAATTACAACTTAGACCTACAACTTTCTTTCTATTGTCAACAAATACTAAAACAAATCATTACCATTCAGACTGAGAAGAGGACTCACAACCAAAATATTTGAATACCTAACTCCCAATAATCTTGAATGATCGTAAAAATTCCCTTTATACCAGGGTAACAATACAAGCATAATGATGATTCCCAATTCAAAAATTCCAAACCACCTAAAACCATAGAGGAGTTAACACAGACACGATAGGGACCAAGCCACAGCTGGTAAGCTCAAAAATAGTTCAATTTCAATAGCTATCTAGTCTTGTACCGGTGCCAAGTACAAAATCATCACAAAACCCAAGAAATCCAGCCAAAATGATCCCTACAACACATCTTGAGTAGTACTTCATTTACTTTCCCATGGCAAGAAATTCCTCTGCAACTACCCATGGTAGCTTGGAACACACTGCAACAATTGACAACCATTTCCACCTACTCTAATCGCTGAAAAAATTGAATTCTAGTAATTTTTGTCATTGCAAATCCTCTGAAGAAATTTGAATTTGAATATAAATGGTCACTTTATGGCACCTGTAGTAGATCGGTGGTCCTCATTCAAATCTCAGTCAACTTTAAGTCGTGGTCGTCTAATTATTCCATTTCACAGGTTATGTTTTACTTTAGAAAAATCTGGCGAATGGGTGACTGAAAGACCTTTCACCCTTTCGTGAGAACTTTGAGAGCACCGCTAAACTATTTAGCGATTACATGACCATTATTCACCAAATCTCAAAGTCTACAAGACCTCCGCTAAAACATTACGCGAACCAGCGAACACTTGAAAAATTTGTCAGAACCGCTACATTTTATCCATTCTGCCAAGAACACTAGGAAACCTAAATGGGCCCGCACAAGAAGATCAAGGGCTATCTTAAGATCTCATAGACCCCTAAGATTCTATTAGAGCATATGCCATCCATCGATTAAGAATCTTACCCTGCTTGAAAGAAAACTGGCCCCACTGACACAACATAGTCAACAACATGTAGACCAATCAAAACACTCTGAATCAGCTCCACCTGACACTAGGACCATGACCAAAGAAACATCTAGGACAAATGAGATCAACAGCTAGCGTAAGATCTCAAGCCTCTAACAGATTCCATGAGAACTTATGCCTGTCATTGGATGGATTACGGATATCAAGACCCTTTAACCCATCAGAAAATCAGGTCCCACTAACACATGCTGAGTTGTTTACTCATGGACCAATAGGAAAATGCTGACATGGCACACCTGGAAGTTAGGACCCATCGAGAACTTTATACCACCTGGAAGATCAAATAGCTGGCACAAGATCTGAAAGGCTCCAAAGATTCTATGTGCTTATATGCCAACCATCGATCAGGAATCATCTAATTGAGATACTGGGCCCACCATGCCTTATAGGATATTTTGATGAATGATAGACCGCCACGTGAGCCTACCTAGCAATGGACCCACCTGCATTGAAAGGGTTACATCATGGAAATGAATCAATGGCCATCTCATCTTTGCAAGCCTCTGACACATCTCATGAGAAGATACACCCACCGTCAGATGAAGATACTTGTCAGATCCATTGGGCCTGGGAAACATTAAGCCAAAAGCATAGGAAATATTAAAGCATTGACTTAGGAAAATATTTTAATCTCACAGGGCACCAGACTTAGGAAATAAAAGGCCGCCAGGGGTAGAAAACTTAGGAAAAAATAAAGGGGACCCCGCTAGACATAAAAACCTAACCACGCGACATGAAAAGAAGACCTTTTAAAAGGCACATGTGGATGTAAGGTTTTAAGTGACCCCAAAAAGTAACATGAAATTATAATAGGGCCAGGGTATAATAAAGGGTATTTTTCACCAACGGCTAGTTTTTTGAAAATTTGCAAGGGTTTCAAGGCCAGAGACACAAAAAAGACTGCAAAGACCAAAATAAAAAGGGGAGAACCATGAAAATTTTACAAAGTGCTAACAGTGGCTCATATTAGGGGATGCACGCCTCCTGTAGTCATGGCAAGGATTCAAAATCATTGGGAGAGCAGACCGACTCAAATTTTTGACCTAGAAACAAAACAAAGACAAACTGAAAATAGGGGAAAACCTAAACTACTTTTCATGGAAAAGATACTTCAGGAGAAGTAAAACTTTAGAAATTGTCCATGAACAGGCAATTCCAAAGTACCACCAATTAAGTCCTTCAAGACATAAGAATATGTCCCCCATTTGTTTTCAATAAGATAAGGGCCCAACCAAATTGGATCAAATTTTCCATATTTCCCCTTATCTTCCAACCTTGCATTCCACATCAGGACCAGGTCGTCAATCTCAAAACTCCTTTGAGTAGTCTTCTTATCAAACAAATTTTTACATTGTCTCTACAATGCCTCATTTCTTTCATGTGCATCCCTCCTTACCTCCTCCAACTAGATTAGTTCATCCATTCTCACTCTCATCTCATCATTCAAATCTTCATCATATGCTTGAATAAACCTATACATCTGTAATAAGTTATTTTGAGGCAATCTAGCACTTATTCCATAAACTAGGTCAAATGGGGCACAACCTATGGCTTTCTTTACAGTTACTCTGTCAGCCCACAATGCCCACCACAACTTTGAGTCCCAGGCTTTCTTATTCTTGTCCAACACTCTCTTGAGAATCTTAATCAGACTTTTATTACTGGACTCAGCTTGGTCATTTCCTTGTGGATGGTATGGGGAAGAAAATTAAATGTGTATCCCATATTGTTGACAAAAATCACTAAACTCTTGTGATCTAAAACACATTGCATTATCAACCATAATTGTCTCTGGGCAACCAAATCTAGTGAGGATATTCTGCATCACAAAATCAGTCACAACCCTACTTGTGGCCTTTCTAGTAGGGATAGCTTCAACCCACTTGGTGAAATAGTCTATTGCCACTAGTATGTAGGAATGTCCACCGCTAGACTTGTTTGGAATTTCACCAATGAAATCCATACCCCACTTCTGGAAAGGAGCTTGAACTACAATAGGTCTAAGTGGAAAATTTCCATTGAATTTCAACTTTCCAAAAAATCTCTGACATGCATCACATTTTCTCACAAATTGATGTGCATATTTAAAAATTGTAGGCCACCAAAATCTAGACCTAATGATCTTGTGAGCTATGGTCTTTGCCATATAGTTTCCTCCACACACACCTTGGTGCATTTCTTTTAACATGGATTCAAACCTCTCATGGTCTATGCATTTTAGCAATACTCCTTCATTGCTTCTCCACCATAACTTACCATGTATAATGGCATACCTTGCAGATTGGAACTTGACAGTTCTTCTATTTTCATCCATCTCAAGGGGAAGGACTAATTTCTACAAGTAGCCAATGACATCACTGTACCAATCACAACAATCCATATCACAAATATATGGCCTTTGTTCTTCTTCTAACATATTTATATGATTTGTAATTAAATTACTTTGTGCCATGAATTTTGCAAGACCTAAGCCTCTTACCAACTTTGTGATCTGGATATCAATATTAAATTCTTGGATCTTGTTGATCCATCTACATCTTCTCCCTAAAACTTCTTGCTACACCAAAATATCCTTAACTACAGCACTAGGAACATAAGCAACCACCTTATCTCCTATAAGATAACATCTAAAAGCCTTGACTACTTTGACTAAGGCATAAGCCTATTTCTTAGTAATATCATATTTCAATTCTACTTCTTGCAAGGATTTACTAAAAAATGATATGGGTTGTTCATATCCATCTGAATTCTTTTGCAATAAAACTACTGCAACTGTATGATAAGAAGCAAAATAAAATATCTGCATGGGCTTACCATAATCAGGAGTCCCCAAAATAGGAGCATCCTTGATGGCCTTTTTGATACTTCTGAAAGATTCATCTGCTTCTTCATTTCATTCAATCTTTGCCTCTTTTCTCAACATCCTAAAGATAGGGATACTGATTTCTGCAAAATTTGTAACAAATCTCCTTAGAGAATTCACCTGCCCAAAGAAAGATTGTATTCCTTTAACATTTCTAGGTGGTGAAAGTTTATCTATAGCCATAACCCTTTCAGGGTCAATTCTCACTCCATCCTTGGACACAATATGTCCTAAGAGCTTGCCTTCCACAACACCAAAAGAACACATCTTTGGATTCAAAGAGATCCCATAATCCAAGGCCCTAATAAAAATTTTCTCAATATGTTCATAATGTTGACTTTCCTTATCTGAATATGTTGTGAGATCATCCTGACACACCACTAGAAATTTGTTTATAAAGTCTACAAAGGCTACATCCATAGCTCTCTGAAAAGTAGCTCCTGCATTTGTTAGACCAAAAGGCATCCTAACATAAACATATGTTCCCCAAGGGGTAGTGAATGTAGTCTTAAATTGTTTTGATTCCTTGACCATGACCTGATTATATCTAGAGAAACCATCCATCATGGACATTAACTCTGATCTAGTAACCTTCTGCAGCATATTCTCCATATTAGGCAAGCCATAATTGTCCTTCAAAGAATTGACATTCAAATTCCTAAAATCAACACATAACCTAATGTCACCATTCTTCTTCCTAACTGGAACCAAGTTTGACACCCAAGTAGAATGTTTGACAGGCTTAATAATGCCAGCATCCATCATCTTTTTAAGTTCATCTTGCATTTTTGGTGCCAAAGTAGGGTTCACAGGCCTTAACTTCTACCTAAAAGGTTTAGTGCCTTCCTTCAATGGTATCTCATGCTAGAATAAATCTTCTCTATAGGCTTTCAAATCATCATAAGACCATGCAAAGACATGTCTGAATCTTTTGAGAAGATCAATTAGATTCTTCCTTGTTCTTTGGGATAAACTTTTACCTATGTAAACATTTTTGGGCATTTGACCTATTCCTAAGTTTACTTCCTCCAAATCATTGACCTTATCAACAAATTTAGAAAGACAAGTCCTTTCCTTATTATCAAATTCCCTTGCAAGAGTAACCAATCCCTTTGGGATTCTATTTGACGTTAATTGCGAAACTTCCCTCCCAAGGACATTTTCTTTTCCATCTTTGATGTCAAAATAAGTGCTGAAATCCATCTCTTGACCATCAAAATGAGATTCACACTACAAAAATCTTAATATGTCTTGATCATCAGAAAATACTTGCCAATTCTCAATATTATCTAGGATAGAAGGCCTGGATTTACACTCAATTTTGGATATCCCTGCAAAGGTAATATCTTCTAGCCTTAAAGCTAAGTTTGCTAACAAGTCAACCATCCTATTTTGGCTTCTATCCACCCAATTAATACCAAAGGCACTGAAACCTTCAATTTCATCCCAAACAAAATTTCTATATTGTTTCAGCCTTTGATTCTTAGATGCATACTTTGATCTAATCTGAGAAATCACTAACTCAAAATCACCAATCACCCTAAGATGTTTGATCCCATGTTTTGATGCTTGTCTCAAACCGATTAGTAGGGCCTCATATTCAGCAACATTATTTGTGCAAGGGAACAAGAGAGTGAATGAAAACTTGAAAGTCTTACCACTTGGGGATATCAATAGCACTCTTCCTCTAGCACTTTCTTTAGAACTTTCTGCATCAAAATATAGGGTCCATAATACATTACCTTCTACCATGTTACTTTTATCATCACCCAAAAAGATAGGCTTGACCTTCTCTTGTAACTCTCTCTCCTGAACTTGGAAAGAACCAATGTCAGTGTCCACAAAACAATTCATATTGTCCTCTTCATCCTCCTTAATCATATGTGGAGTTCTAGCTTCCCTTGAAACTTTCACACATTCACCTTCAATGCTAAAAGTGGCAAAGGACAAGTCGCATTGAATACTTCCTCCCATGGAGGCACTCCACTTTCTAGATAACAACATTCCATATTGAGGGGGAATGTCGACTACAAGAACACTCATAGTTAATTGTTTGTCAGGAAATGCTGCTAATTTATAAGGCAACGCCTTAATGGTACCAATAACTAGCACCTCTCTTGAGTCTATAGCTTGGCATCTTCCATGAGGTGTATCAACCTTTAGTCCCAGTGACTTCATGATCTCTGCACGCATGACAGTGTTTGATGCTCCAAAATCAATCATGCAATTCTTCAATAATTTTCCATTTATCATAAGGGACAAGAAAAAAGGATCAACTATCCTTGATGTAGTATTTACAATGTTTGCATCGAAATACCTCTAAGGAATCTCAGAGATAATTTCTTCATTTTTACTATCAGGTGTGTCATCTAAAGTAGCCACATGCTTGTCACCTCTGTTCATTTCTTGGACCTTTATGGAAGAGGCACCATTTACCCAATCCAAGGTTGACCTTGTGCTCTTCTATTCTCATCATTTCTAACAATGGAACCTTGACAGTTATTTGTGAAAGCAATTTAGTCATGTCAATGGGAACATAAGAATGGTTGCCCATATCTTCCTTAATATCAGAGATACCTTTATCCTCTTTTTGGACAATCAAGTCAAAGTTACTCTTTTGTACAAATTCATCTTCCTTTTGAGGTATGGGGATAGCTACTTCTGATGTCTTTACTTTATTCTTAGGTGCTGTAGTGGGCCCACTCTTCTTTTTTATTTTAATGTGACTGACAACACTAGCACCATTTTCCTTCTCCTCATGTTGTTGTGTGTTCCTTTCAGAATTCTTGATAAACATGCTACATGGTTTACCACTTGTGCCTCCAACTGTCTTGTTTCTCAAATTGTAATTACTCCTAGCTTGAGTGACCATGTCCTGCAGTGATTTGTGCAATTTCCTCATTAGAGGGTCTCCTTAAGGAACCATGTTCCTCACACTTCACTGCACCACATCCAACATCATCAAATTCTTCCTCCTCATCAGTAGAGTCAACCTCATCCCATGCATGTGAAGAATTCATTCCACAACCACTTTTATCATATTGTTCATCTTGTTCTTGGTTATCAGGTAAATTCAAAGCAATAACAGAATGCTCTGGACTATGAGGAGATTGACAAATAGTACACCATGGGATATCATCATTCATGTTAACTAAATTTATTTGCAAAGGATCATGGATCCTGCTGTCAGGCCTATCTTGCTTGGTTGGGAAGATGGGCTTGCCATCTTTCCACTGAGTATTATAAGGGTAATTTTTCATTCTTGGTTGTCTACTAAAATTGTTTGGAACTAACCTCTCCATAGCCATATCCCTATTGTTTCCTTTCTCACCAAGCTTTATTCCTTCTAAACCCTTCAAAATTTGTTTTAGATTGTCATCCTCCTTGGGCTTAGAGTCCACAGACCTTCCCATTTCTTTCTTTTTTTGCACTTGAGGCCTATAATCTTCTCTTCTCCCTAATTTTCCTGATATTCTTCTATTACTTTCTATTTTGATGGCCAACTTGTAAGCTTCCCCAAGATTTCTAGGGTTCTTATCCCTTAAGAGGTAACCCATCTTTGCATCAAAAGCATTTAAGTATGTCACAAGACACACCCTATCATCTAATCTGATAACATGTAGTAGCCTATGCATAGCCTTTTGGAATCTTATATTAAATTCAAGGACCTCCTTATTCTGATTTTTCTTTATGTTATTGAATTCGTTCAAGATAAAACCCTCATTTTTTTTATCTCCATAATGCTCTTTGAAACAATTCTTGAATTCATTCCAAGATCCTATACTAGCATGGGGTAATCCTCTAAACCAATCCCTAGCATCCTTAGTCAGAGATTGCACAAATAGATTCATTATGACATCATCAAGCTCAATATTATAATCATCTATTATATCTATAAAATTCTTTAGATGTTCTTCACATGTGATGACATTATTTCCAATAAATTTAGGGATTTTTTTCTAATTTCATTAGGAATTATATTAGGATAACCAGGAATACCAAGAAAGATAAGTTTCTTGTACCTTTCATGAATAGGAACTCCATGTGGTGGGTCCATCCCTTGAGATGTAGATGTCCTTGTGTTTGAACCATCAAGAATTTTAGTAGCACCTGGAATACCATTTGTTTGAGCTGCAAGGTCACCATGATTTCCACCTTGCCCCAACAAAGAAGCAGCAACATTTGAAGGCCCTGAGGTATGCTTGAGAAAATCAATCTTCTTCCTCATTTCTGCAGTAGTAGCCTCCAACTCTGCCTTCTCTAGTTCTTTAGCCCACATTTCTTTCTCTTTTCTAGCCCTCTCAAGGTCTGCATCTAATCTCAACCCTTGATCTAATGTGTTTTCCACATGAATCTGTTCACTAATCTACACTCCAACAATTTTTTGCCCTTATCTCTAGGCCTAGTTATCTCATGTTTTTTATACACAATAGGTTGTTCCTCTACTCTTTCAGGCTCTGGGACAAAGTTAATTGCCTCCAAATCTAACAACTACCTCTTTAGCTGATCAGCCCTTATCATGGCTTGTCTTACTTTATTTCTTTATCTTTTTCTCTCTGTTGCTTGATGGAAAGTTGTTCTTAGACCCTTCTTTTCAATTCAGAGACCTCTTGAAAGATCTTTTTTGATTCTAGGAGAGTAGTCTCAGACTCATCATCTCCCACTTGAATTTCATCCTCATACTGGTTCAATCCCAAATCAATAGCCTCTTCATATTCTGAATTGTTTTCTTCTTGACCAAGATTGATTTGAGTCCCTTGTCTTGTATCTTTCTTATTTCTCTAAGTATGAGAGACATTTCTTCTCTTCTTTCCTCCCCTTGTCTGACTAGGCCTAGAAGTGCTTGGAATACCTTCTTCCATTATATCTTCAGGATTCTCCTTTCTCCGAGACCTAGTAGCTCTATAACTCATTTGATAAAATAAATCCACTGACTAGCACTGCTGCAAAGATGTTTGAGTCACCACCCAAGTATATTGGGAATATTACAATAAAACTTAAAAACTTTACAAAATACCCAAATGAGCTAGATAAGACAAGGGACAAGAATAACCTTATTTCTTCCAATGATGACCCACTGGTTACAATAAACTTGTGTAACATTTCCCCAGCAGAGTCACCATCTTGTTGGTGTTCAAAATGATGCTTATGCTCCTGGGCTGCCAATATACCCTCAAATCAATTTTAGGAATGGTTAGCTCCAAAATGTATAGGGATCTTAGGGTAACTGGACCAATTGTAGGGACAAGACTACCCTCTTCTACTTTAGGCTCTGCAAAACCAAGGCGGGTGCACCTAACCCAGTGAAAATTATACTTCACACACTAAAGACTGGGTCTAAACAATAGATTGAATAGTAAGAAAGTGCTAAATGCTAACCTCACATTCATTGACTCTCCATTACTATAGGGTAGAACATTACAACCAAAGACTTTAAAGTTTAGGAATGGTTCTTAATTTATGTGTTTGAATCATAACAACCTCAATCAATATATGTTAATAAAGAAGTACTCATCTAGGCCAGTGCCTCATCCATTGGGTAGAATCTCTTAGAAAAACTATACACACACACCAGAGTATATCTGAGATTCAAAGCCATAAATACATTTATAATCTCCTTTACCACTTATAGAATATCCTTACATAGACAAGAGATAAATCTATGTCCCATCTAGAGCATTATTTCATCTAGTCCTAGATTAGAACTCAAGAATGAAGACACATACATAAATTAATATGTAATGAACTAGAAAGCTCAAAAGCTATCTGCATTGACACAAAGGAGAGAGAAGAATCATGTATCTGCATTAAGTATGAAGAATCATCAAGTGTATACAATCAGTCCAAGAAAACCATGCTTGCAAATTATAGCTTAGACCTACAACTTTCTTTCTATTTTCAACAAATACTAAAACAAATCATTACCATTCAGACTGAGAAGAGGACTCACAACCAAAAGATTTGAATACCTAACTCCCAATAATCTTGAATGATCATAAAAATTCCCTTTATACTAGGGTAACAATACAAGCATAATGATCATTCTCAATTCAAAAATTCAAAACCACCTAACACCATAGAGTATTTAACACAGACATGACAGGGACCAAGCCGCAATGAGTAAGCTCAAAAATAGTTCAATTTCAACAGCTATCTAGTCCTGTACCAGTCCCAAGTACAAAATCATCACAAAACCTAGGAAATCCAGCCAAAATGATCCCTACAACACATCTTGAGTATTGCTTCATTTACTTTCCCACTGCAAGACATTCCTCTACAACTACCCATGGCAGCCTGGACCACACTGCAATAGTTGACAACCATTTCCACCTACTGTAGCTCTCAAAAAATTGAATTCCATTACTTTTTGTCATTGCAAACCCTTTGCAAAAATTTGAATTTGAATATAAACGGTCACTTTATGGTGCCTGTATCAGACTGGCGGTCCTCATTCAAATCTCAATCAACTTTAAGTCATGGCCATCTGATTATTCCATTTCATGGGTTATGTTTTACTTTATAAAAATCTGGCGAATGGGTGACTGAAAGACCTTTTGCCCATTCGTGAGAACTTTGAGAGCACCGCTAAACTATTTAGTGATTACACAACCACTGTTCACCAAATCGCTAAGTCTACAAGACCTTCGCTAAAACATTATGCGAACTAGCGAACACTTGAAAAATTTGTCAGAACCGCTACATTTTATCCATTCTACCAAGAACATCAGGAAACCTAACTGGGCTAGCACAAGAAGATGAAGGGCTATCTTAAGATCTCATATACCCCCAAGATTCTATCAGAACATACACCATCCGTCGATTAAGAATCTTACCCTGCTTGAAAGAAAACCAGCCCCAGTGACACAACACAGTCAGCAACACGCGGACCAATCAAAACACTCTGAATGAACTCCACCTAACACTGGGACCACCACCAAAGAAATGTCTATGACAAACAAGATCAATGGTTGGCATAAGATCTCAAGCCTCTGACAGATTCCATGAGAACTTACGCCAATTGTTGGATGGATTACGAATGTCACGACCCTTTGACCCATCAGAAAATCAAGTCCCACTAACACATGCTGAGTTGTTTACCCATGGACCAATAGGAAAATGCTGACATGGCACACCTGGTATTTAGGACCCACTGAGAACTTTATACCACCTGGAAGATCGAATGGTTGGCACAAGATCTGAAAGGCTCCAAAGATTCTATGTGCTTATACACCAACCATTGATTAGGAATTATCTGATTGAGATACCGGGCCCACCATGCCTTATAGGATATTTTGATGAATGATAGACCATCACATGAGCCTACCTAGTAGTGGACCTGCCTACATTGAAAGGGTTACGTCATGGAAATGAATCAATGGTTGTCTCATCTTCGCAAGCCTCTGACACATCTCATGAGAAGATACACCCACTGTTGGATGAAGATACTTGTTAGATCCATTGGGCCTAGGAAGTATTAAGCCAAAAGCATAGGAAATATTAAAGCATTAACTTAGGAAAAGATTTTAATTTCACAGGGTACTAGACTTAGGAAATAAAAGGTTGCCAGGGGTAGAAAACTTAGGAAAAAATAAAGGGGACCCCGTCAGACATAAAAACCTAAGCAGGTGACATGAAAAGAAGACCTTTTAAAAGGCACATGTGGATATAAGGTTTTAAGTCACCCCAAAAAGTAACATGAAATTATAACAGGGCCAGGGTATAACAAAGGGTATTTTTCACCAATAGCTAGTTTTTTGAAAATTTGCAAGGGTTTCAAGGCCAGAGACACAAAAAAGACTGTAGAGACCAAAATAAAAAGGGGAGAACCATGAAAATTTTACAGAGTGCTAATACAACCAAAGGGATTGGCATACTAAGTTAAAATTTGCCTTATGGTTAGATAGGATTACCCCAAAAAAGATCATTGGGAATTCTCCTTACATGTTAGTGTTTGGCAGGGAGGCTAAGTTGTCCATTTCAATTGAATTGTCAGCTTTGGACTTAGCCACTCAATCTGTTCTATTCGAAGAAGGGGATCCCTTACAAATCAGGTATGCCCAGCTCATGGAGTTAGAAGAATTTAGAGATAAATCCATGAATGATATGGAATTCCATAAAATACAAACAAAGAGGAGTTTTGATAAAAGAGCCAAAGCCAGAAAATTCAAAGTTGGAGATGTAGTTCTCAAATGGGATGAATTTAGATCAAAGCCTGGCAGGCACACAAAGTTTGATTCCTTTTGGGGTGGACCATTTTTTATCACCGAGTGCAAGGGGCTTAATGATATTCAGCTATCAACTCTTGGAGGAGATGCCTTTCCCATATCATTTAATGGATTTCACTTGAAGCCTTGCTTTGAAGCTAATCCTTCCTTGTAAATCTCTGTAAATATGTTTTCTCTATTTTTCTATCCCTACTTTCTAGAGTAATTTTCCTATTTTCCAAGAAGTGCTTGAGCATAGTTTTTGTTCCTCTCTCTATCAAGAAGGTCCTCATGTTCTTAAGATAACTCTTGTACCCAATGGATTGGATCAAGGCTACTAATCTAATGTCTAGCAGGCTAACATCCTGTACAAATTGCCAAAATGTTACCCAAAATTTCCTATCATACAGATTTGGCATGTTTTCTCTTGCGAAGTAGATCCATAAAGTTTTATGGTTTGTGACCTTGGCCCCATCTTCCTCAATATGTCACCAGGCTCTAGTTCTGATTGCATGTGCTTAATCATAGGAACCAAGGAGATATTAAAGTTCTAAGGTCTGCAAGGACATAGTTTATGTCGAGTGGTGTCACATTTGTCTAAGTATAAAAACCCTCGATGTTTTCTATTTCTCTAATAGTTTTTTAGTTTTAAGTGAAAACCTTGTTGTTTTTGACCTTGTGCCTTTCACATCTATGCGCTTATCTCTGATGTCAACATTTTTCATCTGCGTTGTTGTGACTGCATAGGACCTAGTTCTTCTTGGTGGTTTGGTCACTTGATCTCCAGATTTTTCTAGCGATTAATTTCTTTTGGCAATTGGGTGACTGTGTGTTCGCTTGATCTCTTGTTTCTAGTAGTTAAGTGTTTTTCCTTTAGTGACCTGGTGTTTTCTTCAGCCACATGTTCACACAACCTCAGTGGTTTGTGCCTTAGCCTTCAGTGATTCGATGAGCGGTTATGATATGTTATGTTTGGCGGTCTCAGTTCTGAGGTGGTTAAAGTGCAAAAGGATCTACAATTGTCACATGATCATAAGGAATATTCTTCCCCTTTGCAATCTTGCAACAACCTTTCAATGGAAAGGTGATCTGACAGGTGGGTCCAAGGTGTCAGTCATGCGGCAGTGTTCATTTTTGGTTGGCCAAAGGGTGATGACGAGGACATGATGGTGGGCCCAAGGCTTTCAAGTGGGATGACAATGCCTTGATCTACGGTTCTCACATGGTTGTAAGGAATGTTTTTCCCCTTTATGATCATACAACCATCATTCGATCAGGGCTAATAACTAGGTGGGTATGTTGTCGGGTTGCTCTGGGTTGATCTAGGTCATCCGATCTGTTGGGAAGAATGTGATCAATGGTCATGTTTTAAACTTGGACCTGGTAGCCGTTGGAGCCTGAATTTGGATCTTTCTATGATGTTTTCACCATTGTTTGATCCAATGGGCCATATGAAAAGTGGGGGTTAGCTTAGAATTCATTTTTTTAGGATGGTTGCAAGTTGCGAAGATGATGAGGAAGATCAGGGTGGCCCTCGCGTGTTGATTTCTTGTTTCCTGAGGTACCATGTCGGTGTTTTTGCACCCAAAAAACATTAAAGGGTTGGCCCCACCTGTGACTGTTTGTACTTCAAAATACAAATATTTACCAAGATTAGATTTGATCATTCATGATAAACCTGATTTAGCAAAATCAAGGTCATGGTGGTGCATGGGGTTTTTAACTTGCAGTTAAGTAGATGGATCAAGGTGGCTTGTTTGCAGGTAGTTATGGTGATGGAATTATGTGCAGAGATGGATTTTTGATCGATCAAGATATTTCAACAATGCATTTATGATAAAAAATGACAAAATTAGGGTTTTCTATTATTATATGCAAAATTTGTGTAACCCTAATCAGATTTTGGACTCCTACCTACATGCAAGGGAGATGTATATATTAGTTTTAGAGCTCTTAGAGCTTAGAGTTTACAATTGTAAAAAGAGTTTCTCTTTCTTAGGAGTTATCCATGGCATTTGTTCTACCCTCTTGCTCTTACAGTCTGTAATCTTGCATTGAAATCTTAGATTCAATAGAGGCTATCTGTGGCATCAGTTCTACCCTCTAGTCTTTCCCTTGTCTGTATTTCTCTTATTGAGTATAATATACTAGCTATGTTAGAGAAATCTTGAAATTATAGAGCCCTTCTTTATTTCATCTTATTTGTGTACTACTATTTCTTATTTGATTTGAGTGAGTTTGTGGGTATACTTCAACCCCCTGTCATTATGTCTCATTCCTATGCCCTTTTGTTGAAGAGAACATTTTCTTGCAAGTCATAGTTTGTGTCTTTTGTTCAGGCCTCTCTGTGAAACACTTATGCAAGCCTGCTTAGGAAGATTGTGTTCTATTAGATCTGAGAGCCTTCATGCTAATTTGGTTAATATATTGTCCTCATTTCAGTTTGGTGCATCACCTAGTAGGTAGTTTTCTTTTAGTCATTTCCCTTCCAAGCATTCCTTCTATCCCTTTTCCCTCAAAGTTTACTTTTCTGTCTAGAAGAAAATTAAGGTGATTATCCAAGAGGAACAAGCCTAGAACCTGGAGGTCTCATCTCAATTAGCAAAGGTCCCACAACCTGGAGATGATTCCCATGTTATACTAGGTTATCAAGACTAAGAGAGCTTGAACTAAGGGTGAAAAGTTAGTGTATAACAATTATCTCTTCTTTGACTGTGCCAAACTGCACTCACTATTACACTAGATCTCAATTTTAGATCTATGTACCTCACATGTCTTCCTTCACAAATTCACTTTCATACTTAGCTCTTTTCTTCACTTCATGCATACAAAATCACACACAACCACTACAACCATATTACAACAAGGAAAAACATTCCTTCCTTTATACCACACTCAAATAATTACAAATGAGTCACCATACAAAATTTTTTCCACATGCTACATCAAAATTACACAAAACTGTCAACTTCCAAATATAATAAATCTTTTCTCATGTGACCTCAAATTTTGCACTGTCATCCATGTAAATATCAATGTGTCTTCAAATTCCCTTTAACTGTGCAAAACCATATTCCATCCCAATTAGGAGATATCATCCGATTTCCACAAACCACTACTCAGGAACACCTACCTGAATACTGCTTCCACCAAAGTGCTCATAACTTCCATGAATAAATGAATTACTATCTACACTCTTAACCATAGAAATATAACATATCAAAGAGTATATCCTCAACATCACATAGCTCCAAGTGCAATAACCCACATGCACTAATCCAAATTCTATCTGCTTCTCTGCAAGTCTTCGGTAAATCACTATGTTGACATCAATGACAATCATAGTCATGAATGCAACAACAATTGCTATAGAATGGCTGCAAAACATTTAGCATTAATTCTTAACAATCTCCTCCATTGGCATTGATGGAAACATAGATGAAAAAACATCCAATGTTCCAAAAATCCAATACTGCAACACTGTGTTAGTCCATTTTCCTGTCAATGCAAAATCTTTTGAAAATGGCCCATTTCCTTGCAAGTTTTTGTGAAGTGTCCTGCCCCTGGTAGTTTAATGTGTCACCTTGCTCTAGTCCAAATTGCACATGCTGAGTCACAAAACCTAGGGAGTTATTAAAGTTTTAAGGTCTGCAGGAAACAAATTTTTAAAATCTACCACAGTGTCAAAAACCCACAGTGTTTTTGAAAATCCATGATGTTTTCAGTCTGTGTGAAAATGCTCATTGTTTTCAACCTTGTGCCTCCCAGCTTTTGTGCGCTTATCTTTTGATCTTGAAAACCTTATGTGTTTTTTATCTTTTCCACCGAAAACCTTGTGTGTTTTCGACCCCGCACTTCTGCCCTATTTGTTGGCATTCTCTAACTGCACAAGTCTGACTGGATGGTGGGCCCAAGTCTTCAAAGGTTTCAAAGTGATTGGTTGTCGCATGGCCGCATGTTAGACTTTTATGACATGCAATCATGTGACTGCTTACCACCTGTCCGTGTGGGTCCTAGTTCTTCCATTGCCTAGTGTGGTTAAATTTTAGACAAGATCAGTGATCAGTGTAAGTTCACATGGTAAAGATGCACGGTGTTTATCCCTTATGCTTTTGCAGTAGCCGTCAGATTTTCTTGTGTGGGCGTGCCATGGGTCCAGGTGGGTCTGTGTGTCAGACAATGCTGAGGTGCTCATTTTTGATTGGTCCATGTGGTGATGAGTCAGGTATGTCAGCGGTGCTTATGATAGTGATTTCAATCTATGGTCAGCATGTGATCACAAGGAATATTCTTTCCCTTTGCGATCATGTGCCCATCATCCAATTGGATGTCGATGGGTTTGTTTGTAGAGGGCCCGCTGTCAGATAATGTTGATGTGGAAAGGTTCTATTGGATGCAAGGTAGAGATGTGGACCCAATGTTAGAAGGGAGGTGGGGGTGCATGTTCTTATTGGTTGTCGCATGATTGCATGTCAGAAATTTCTGACATGCGACCATGAGACTGGTTGACGTCTATCTTGTGAGGCTATTGGTGGAGAGGTGGCGGTCTTATGGCCTTGTCGCATTATCACAAGGGCCATTTTCACAGCTTGCGACCATGGGACAAGGTTCTTCCTTGCTGAAGCCTAGTGGTAGTTGGTGATGTGGCATCTTTTAGTTGGTCTAAGGTGGTGATGAGGTTGGTCGGTGGGCCCATTGTCTTTTGTTGCGAAGGTGCACATTTTGTGCGGTGGGTCCAAGATGTCATACAGTGCTAGTGTTCACTTTTCATTAGCCGGTGAGTGACAATGTGGTGGTCTTATGGCTTTGTCACATGATCGCAAGGGCCATTTCCATAGCTTGCGATCATGTGATAAACCCCTTGGTGTTAACTTTATGTAGTGTGGCAGTGACGAAAGTAAAGGTCTTGGGGTTTTTGCATGTTCTTAGAGACCATTTCTGAGCTATGTGATCATGCGACAAGGGTGCCATGTTGGCTGGGGCCCATTTGTAGCTGTTTGGTGATCCCATTAGCAGGTGGTGTCGTGGCAGTTCCTGATTGGTCAACATGGTGCTAGTTGTGGTGATTGCTAGTGGTTAGTCACATGTTCGCATAGCCCATTTCTTGGCTATGCGATCATGCGACTAACATTTTGTGGTAGGCAGCAGCGGTGGTTATGCGGCAAGGAAAAGGTCTGCAGGTTGTCGCATGTTTGCATAGCCCATTTCCTAGCTATGCAATCATGCGAGACCTATTTGATGTCACTGTTGTGGAGTTAAGTGGGTCCATGGTACCAGTGGTGCTGACATGCTGGATTTTAATTAGCTATTGACTGGCTAGCCGTTGGTGCCCAAATTCAAATGTGATTGCAAGGTTTCTTGCTGGTGTTTTCATAGTGAGCTATTTGTGACATGTGTGGTAGCTCAGATTTGAATTCTATAGGGCTGTAGCAGTTGCGATAATGATGAAGAGGATTTGTGTGGCTTTCCTAGTCTGATTTTGCTACCTGGGATCTCTTGCTAATTTAAATGTAGTGGACTGTTGTTTTGGCATAGGTGGCTAAGGGTTTGATTGATGCTAGAGATCTCTATGTTTTGTACATGAGAAGTCTTCAAACTAGCTCTAGCATTGAAGTTGTTCTTCCTGTAGCAAGAAATCATTTCTACTTGTGGTCACAGTTAGCTTGTGGTGAGGAAATCAATGCAATTGTACACCTAATTTCTTCCTGGGTTTCCAGGCTTTTCTACAAATTCTCATTTCTTGTTGTACTTAGTGGCTGTTGTAGACTTAATTTTACCCTGGTTACCCATTGCTTGTTGCATCCTACTATTTGGGATTCCAAGGTAACCAGTGGTATAAATTACAAGTTGTTCAATTTTGTAAGGGTTTCTTCTTCTGCAAATTTTTGAGGAGAATTGGTTCCAAGTGAAGGGTCCTTTTCCTGTAGATTTTTCTCTTCTTCTTTTCATATAGAGTGTTCCTCTTTCTCTTGTTGGTTCTGAGAACATAATACATATTGTAAGAAACTTGTCTTATGTATGGGAAGTTAATATACTCTTACTGTTGTCAAGCTATCTCCATTTGAATTCTGAACTCATTAGTCATGCATCAAGGATGTCTAGTTTTTCTACTTTGCATTTCCTAAGAGCTTATAGGTGGAGTTGTCTTCACAGAGATAACTGGTTCAGGGTTAGTATTCATGTATGTATGAGCTGAAATATCAAGGATAGGTCATGCTTGTCTTCTAGTGGATGCTGGTTAATGTATTGTCTATTCATAGGTCTCTTCTAAGAGGAGGGTCAAAATCCTTTGATGAGTAATAACATATTTGAATACATAGGTGGGAACTAAGTTGAGGTTTGGTCATGGTGTGTGATTGATGTCAAGCCTCAACACATTGAATATATGTTGTTTCTTATTTCATACCTATCATCTGCAATAGGGTATTTGACTCTGTGACCCAATGGATAAGGCACTGGTTTATGAAAGACTTAGGGTATCTTAGGGGTCCCTTCAAACTCATTTTAAAATCATTTTCCTTTAGCTCCACACTTTCCCTTTCTTGTTGTTAGAATAGGTCTCTAGCTTTCAATCTCATTCCATGCAAGTAGGGCTATTGCATGAGATTTTCTATCATCAGGGTACAGGATACCTATAGGAGATTGATTGCTATTCCACATTAATCTATCTGTAGGCTTTTGGTTTGTCATGAGGTGTCTTGAATGTGCAGATAAGGTAGTACATGCTTGAGTGATTATGGAACTCAAAGAAGAAGGAGGATGTTCTCTATTCTCATCAATTAGACTGTTTCCTAGTCAAACTTGAGTGTCTAACTGAGATCTAAGCCCAACTATTTGATTCAAGTTTGGTCCTGCAAGAAAAAGCTCCAACAAGATGGCGACTCTGCTAGGGAGAGTCTAGAATAGAGTTAGAAATAAAAATTAGGCATTTACAAAATTTTCTCACCTAGTTGTGAGTGGCGGCTCTGAAATCTTTGTTTGATCAGTGCACTCCCTGATAAACAATGTATAAATCCTAGTTAAGTTTTGGTTGATTGAAAGAAGAAACACAAAGACAAGTGAAACATTTTTCCTCTACAAGGAGGTGATGACTCTAAAAGAAAAGAACTTGATGGAGTTGTATGGTGAACTCTAGATCTGCCTTGCTTTCCAGTCAATAGGTTTCAAGCTGCAAAACTTTCAGGTATTCTTTTGTTGAAAATGTTTCCCTATCAAGTGTGTAGCACTGCTGTAAAGGGATAAGTGGTGGGCAGTTCCTTATGGAGGAATATAGCTCCTTTTGTTTTGATGACATTGAAGGTGCCCCTAATGAGTTCTTTGCTAAGGATGGGAAGTGCTTGCCAAGATTCATGGCTGGTGGATCTATTTCTGTAAGGCAACATGTTGATGTTGTCATGGGTATTTTTGGAGGTATGGATGTTGAACATGAAGATATTACCATGAGGTTATTTGTGTACACATTTTTTGATGGTGCAAGGAAGTGGTTCTTGTCCTTGCCCTCATGTTCAATCCCTTCTTGGGATGTGTTGAGAGCTAAGTTTTTTGAGCATTTTGATAAAGTTGCTGCTCTCAAGAAGGAATTAGCGAGGTTGAAAATGGTGAACTGGCAGTTAGCAGAGGACATAAGATTACTAAGACTGGTGGCTCCTGATGATGTTCATGAGGAGGCCAGTGTTTCTGATGTTGATTCTCACTATGCAAAGAGTGTTGATTATGAAGCTGATTCTGAGATCAGTGCATGTGAGGATGTTGAAGATGAATCTGAGGATGGCAATATTTCTTTTTTGTCTACAGATTTTTCTTCTTATCAACATGAGAGGGCAATCTTCTTGTCCCAGTTTGATGATGTTTTGTGTGAGAGGCAAGAATATGATTACAATTCAGATGATGATTCCTACATTGATTTCTTCACACAAGATGATCTAAGGCCAGAACTGTGTATCCTTATTCCTCACAAGGATGATATTTGTAGCACTAGGGGTGAAGCTGAGGAAAATGATATCAAAGCCCAAAGTCTATTGAGTAGTGAATGGATTTCGGCACTCTTGGCTGAAGATTTAGAGGTATACCCCTGCTTTGGATTTTGATTTGTAGCTCCCCTATGATGTATCCTTTGACACTGAAAATGAGGCCAGTGTTCAAAGTGATAGTGATGATCCTTTTTCATCAGAGATCCCCTCATGTAATGACCCTGTAGAAGAAGAGGTAGAAGGACATGATAGTGTGTTTTCCTATCATCAAGATTGCAATGATGAACAAATCTATTGTTCAAGTCCTTTTCCTTCTCTTGCAAAGTATGATACTGAGTGTGATAGTGTTGAGGATCTAATCTTCAATAGTTGGGACAAAAAATTTTTTGGTGAAAATGATGATGCAGTGTTCCCCTGTCATAGAAGCTTTAAAGAAGACCTTCACTTGGTTCATGATCCAATTCATGAAGACATCATTGATGAACTAAGTTGCTTAGTGGCTGAGGCAATGTAGGAAGGAAAATTAGAGGATCTAATTCCTTCTTAGTCAGGTAATTTTATGGTAATGCATGACAGTCAATATGTTCCATTTTCTAATGCATTACAAGATCAAAATTTTGTTTCTAGCCATCAAAAAGAAGTAGATGATGTTCCCTACTTCTTGGAATATGAATATGAGTGTGAATACGGTAGTTGTGACTGGAAAAACATGGGTAGTGATCGGCATAGTTTCATTTCTTAGCCCATGGTTATTCACATATGTTTGCAGCAGAATGGTAAAGAATTTTTCAGACTTGGGGTCACATATGTGGATGAAAACTAGATTTTTGATGCAGGAGGGTCTATGATTTTCTTTTGGTGGCCTGGGGCCATCAAGTAAATTTGTAAAGTTGTAAATCTTGTAAATTTATGTAAATACTTTCCCTTTCCTATTGTGTGTTTTTCCTTCCTATTCCTTGCATTTTTTGAAGTTTCCTATTTTTGTCCAGTGGGTGGTCTACTCTCCCAGAAATCTTAAATTCTCGCATGGGCACAAGTTACTGATCGTCCCCAACTAGAGCCACTATTAGTCCATTTTCTTGTCAATGCAAAATCTTTTGAGAATGACCCATTTCCTTGTAAGTTTTCTTGAAGTGTCCTGCCCCTGGTAGTTTAATGTGTCACCTTGCTCTAGTCCAAATTGCACGTGCTGAGTCACAAAACCCAGGGAGTTATTAAAGTTTTAAGGTCTGCAAGAAACAAATTTTTAAAATCTACCACAGTGTCAAAAACCCACAGTGTTTTTGAAAACTCATGATGTTTTTGGTCTGTGTGAAAACTCTCATTGTTTTCAACCTTGTGCCTCCCAGCTTTTGTGTGCTTATCTTTTGATGTCAAAAACCTTGTGTGTTTTTGATCTTTTCCACTGAAAACCCTATGTGTTTTTGACCCCGCACTTCTGCCGTATTTGTTGGCATTCTCTAACTACGCAAGTCTAACTGGATGGTGGGCCCAAGTCTTCAAAGGTTTCAAAGTGATTGGTTGTCCCATGGCCGCATGTCAGACTTTTCTGACATGCGATCATGCGACTGCTTGCCAGCTGTCTGTGTGGGTCCCAGTTCTTCCCATTGCCCGGTGAGGTTAAAGTTCAGACAAAATCAGTGGTCAGCATAGGTTTGCATGGTAAAGATGCATGATGTTTATCCCTTACACTTTTGTGGCAGCCATCAGATTTTCTTGTGTGGATGTGTCGTGGGTCCAGGTGGGTCTGCCTGTCAGACAGTGCTAAGGTGCTCATTTCTGATTGGTCCATGTGGTGATGAGTCAGATATGTCAATGGGGCTTGTGATAGTGATTTCAATCTACAGTCGGCATGTGATCGCAAGGAATATTCTTTCCTCTTGCAATCATGCGCCCACTATCCAATTGGATGCCGACGGGTTTGTTTGCAGAGGGCCCGCTATCAGATAATGTTGATGTGGCAAGGTTCTATTGGATGCAAGGTAGAGATGTGGGCCCAGTGTCAGAAGGGAGGCAGGGGTAGATGTTCTTATTGGTTGTCGCATGATCACATGTTAGGAATTTTTGACATGCGACCATGCAACTGGTTGACATCTGTCTTGTGGGGCCATTGGTGGAGAGGTGGTGGTCTTATGGCCTTGTCCAATGATCGCAAGGGCCATTTTCACAGCTTGTGACCATGCGACAAGGTTCTTCCTTGCTGAGGCCCGGTGGCAAGTGGTGATGTGGTGTCTTCTAGTTGGTCCGAGGTGGTGATGAGGCTGGTCAGTGGGCACATTGTCTTTTTTTGTGGAGGTGCGCATTTTGTGTGGTGGGTCCAAGATGTCATGCGGTGCTGGTGTTCACTTTTCATTAGCTGGTGAGTGACAATGTGGCATTCTTATGGCCTTGTTGCATGATCGCAAGGGCCACTTCCATATCTTGCAATCATGTGACAAACCCCTTAGTGTTAACTTTATGCGGTGTGGCGGTGATGGAAGTAAAGGTCTGCAGGTTGTCGCATGTTCTCATAGCCTATTTCTAAGCTATGCAATCATGCGACAAGGGTGCCATGTGTGCTGGGGCCTATTTGTAGCTGTTTGGTGATCCCCTTGGCAGGTGGTGTCATGGTGGTTCCTGATTGGTCAACATGGTGATATCAGTGGTGATTGCTAGCGATTAGTTGCATGTTTGCATAGCCCATTTCCTAGCTATGCGATCATGCGACTAACATTTTTTGGCAGGTAGCGGCGGCGGTTATGCGACAAGGAAAAGGTCTGCGGGTTGTCACATGTTTGCATAGCCTATTTCCTGGCTATGTGATCATGTGACAATTGTTTGATGTCACTGTTGTGGAGTTAAGTGGGTCCATGGTACCAGTGGTGCTGACATGCTAGATTTTAATTGGTTGTTGACTGGCTAGCCGTTGGTGCCCAAATTCAAATGTGATTGCAGGGTTTCTTGCCAGTGTTTTCATAGTGAGCTATTTGGGACATGTGTGGTAGCTCAGATTTGAATTCTATAGGGTTGTAGTAGTTGCGATAATGATGAAGAGGATCTATGTGATCGTCCTGATCTGATTTTGCTGCCTGGGATGTCTTGCCGATTTAAATGTAGTGGATTGTTGTTTTGGCATGGGTGGCTAAGGTTTTGATTGATGCCACAAATCTCTATGTTTTTTACATGTGAAGTCTTCAGACTAGCTCTAGTATTGAAGTTGTTCTTCCTGCAGCAAGAAATCACTTCTACTTGTGGTCGCAGTTAGCTTGTGGTGAGGAAACCAATGCAATTGTACACCTAATTTCTTCCTGGGTTTCCAAGCTTTTCTACAAATTCTCATTTCTTTTTTTACTTAGTGGTTGTTGTAGACTTAATTTTACCCTAGTTACCCATTGCTTGTTGCATCCTACTATTTGGGATTCCAAGGTAACCAGTGGTATAAATTGCAGGCTATTCAATTTTGTAAGGGTTCCTTCTTCTACAAAATTTTGAGGAGAATTGGTTCCAAGTGAAGGGTCCTTTTCCTATAGATTTTTCTCTTCTTCTTTTCATATAGAGTGTTCCTCTTTCTCTTGTTGGTTATGAGAACACAATACATATTGTAAGTGACTTGTCTTATGTATGGGAAGTTAATATACTCTTACTATTGTCAAGCTATCTCCATTTGAATTCTGAACTCATTAGTCATGAATCAAGGATGTCTGGTTTTTCTACTTTGCATTGCCTAAGAGCTTGTAGGTGGAGTTGTCTTCACAGAGATAACTGGTTCAGGGTTAGTATTCATGTATGTATGAGCTAAAATATCAAGGATAGGTCATGCTTGTTTTTCAGTGGATGTTGGTTAATGTATTGTCTATTCATAGGTCTCTTCTAAGGGGAGGGTCAAAATCCTCTGATGGGTAATAACATATTTGAATACACAGGTGGGAACTACGTTGAGGTTTGGTCATGGTGTGTGATTGATGTCAGGCATCAACACATTGAATATATGTTGTTTCTTATTTCATAGTTGTCATCTGCAATAGGGTATTTGACTCTGTGACCCAATGGATAAGGCACTGGTTTATGAAAGACTTAGGGTATCTCAGGGGTCCCTTCAAACTCATTTTAAAATCATTTCCCTTCAGCTCCACCCTTTCTCTTTCTTTCTATTAGGATAGGTCTCTAGCTTTCAATCTCATTCCATGCAAGTAGGGCTATTGCATGAGATTTTCTATCATCAGGGTATAGGATACCTATAGGAGATTGATTGCTATTCCACATTAATCTATCTGCAGGCATTTGGTTTGTCATGAGGTGTCTTGAATGTGCAGATAAGGCAGTACCTACCTAAGTGATTATGGAGCTCAAAGAAGAAGGAGGATGTTCTCTATCCTCATCAATTGGACTATTTCCTTGTCAAACTTGAGTGTCTAACCGAGATCTAAGCCCAACTATTTGATTCAAGTTTGGTCCTACAAGAAAAAGCTCCAACACACTACTTCTTCAAATCCTCTTCATCAATCAAATCTGGCTTCATTTTTCTATTTAGTTCTCTCCAATAGATGTTTCAGATGGTTTTTCATGTATACTTCTCCCCCATTGACATTAATGACAGAAATTTCATCACTATGTCAACAATAGTTCCAATGTTAAAAGACACTATTTAGAAAATACATTCACTAGAGTCCTCATGACTCAACTCAGATACACATACTCCCCCATAGAGGAAGTACTAACATCTAGTCCAGAAGAAAGATAAGGCTCATATACCACTGGACGGATGCAACCAACTACATCACTTTTCAAAAGTAGGCTCGGGCATAACCCCAACCATACCTCTCAGATACTCAAATGTATCCTTAGGCAAAGGCTTTGTGAATATATTTGCTATCTGCTCCTTTGTACTTATGTACTCGAGTCTGACTTCTTTCTCAGCAACTTTCTCTCTTACAACATGATACTTAATCTCTATATGCTTTGTCTTAGAATGTAATATACGATTCTTAGACATACTAACTATGTTGTTGTTGTCACAATGTATGACAACAAGTTCAACAAACTTTATTCCAATATCCTTCAGCATTTGCTTCATCCAAATTATCTGGTTACAATTGTTTGCTACTGCTACATATTCTGCTTCTAATGTGCTTTGTGAGATACAATTCTGCTTCTTTCTTAGCCAAGAAACCAGTCTTCCTCCAAGGAAAAATGCTCCACCACTGGTGCTTTTCTTATCATCAACACTACCTCCCCAATCAGCATTTGTATATGCACATAAGGTAAAATCATCAGATTTTTCATACCATAATCCATAGTCCATTGTGCCTCTTAAATATCTTAGTATCCTCTTTACTGCTGCATAATGTGATTCTCTAGGTTCAGCTTGAAATCTTGCTACAATTCCAACTGAATGTGCTATATCAGGTCTTGTATGAGTCAAATACTGCAATCCTCCAAGCATAGATCCGTATTTCTTCTATTCCACTATAGGAGTCTCATCTGTGCTAGATAGCTTATGTCCAGTCACCATGGGTGTTCCAACTAGTTTACAATTCTCCATTCCAAATCTTTTCAGCAAGTCATTCAGGTACTTTTTCTGACTTACAAAGATACCATCATTGTTTTGTGTTATCTGTAATCCCAAAAAGTATTTCATTTCACCAATCATACTCATTTCAAATTTAGTCTTCATTTCATCAGCAAATTTGTCACTAGCTTCATCTTCTCCTCCAAAGATAATGTCATAAAAAAAATAACTATAACCAACAAACCATTTTCAATTTCTTTTGTGTACAAATTTCTATCAGCTGTTCCTTTTGTAAATCCCAATTTTAACAAATACTTATCCAGTCTTGCATACCAAGTTCTAGGTTCTTGTTTAAGTCCATATAAAGCTTTCTTTAGTTTACATACCATGTCTCCTTCTTGAGTCAAAGGAAAACCTTTAGGCTTCTCAATGTAGACTTCTTCTTCCAAGTCTCCATTCAAAAATGTTGACTTCACATCCATCTAATATACTTTGAATTTCTTGTAAGCTGCATAAGCTAAAAACATTCTTACTGCTTCAATTCTTGCAACAGGTGCAAAGGTTTCTTCATAGTCAATTCCTTCTTGATGTGAGTAACACTTACATACCAATCTTGCTTTTTTTCTTACTACTTCTCCTATTTCATTCATCTTGTTTCTAAATACCCATTTAGTTCTAATAATATTCTTATCTTTAGGTCTAGGGACCAGTTCCCATGTCTTATTCTTTTCAATCTGATCTAGTTCTTCTTTCATAGCATTAGTCCAACTTTCATCTTCACAAGCTTCATTAGTAGTCTATGGTTCAATTTGAGAAATCAAACATAACTATTCTTGTACCTTATTTCGAGTAAGAACTCCTCTTTTGATGCTTCCAATAATTTTTCCAATAGGATGATTTCTTAAAAAAATCTTGCTAGGTGTCACTATCTCAAACCTCACTTCAGATGTAGGTTCTTCAATGACTTCATTGTGGCTTTCATTCAAAAAATCACTGTTAGTTTCATAAAATAATTTAGTAGATCTAGTGTTAGGTTTAGGATGAGCTTCTTCATCTGATTCATAGTCAAGCATTCTTTCCTAAATTTTGAACTTTTCGTCAAATTTAACAAAGTATTCCATTGTTTCCATATCTTGGTCCTGACTAGTTGATTTGTGATCTGCAATTTCTAGCAATATGTCCAACTTTGTTGCATCTATAACATACTACTCCATTTCTTCTGTTCATATCTTTAGTAGGTCTCTTATCTGCATGGTTAGTATTTCTAAACATTCTATTAGTATTATTATTCTCAATAAATTTAGGTTTTCTACATTCAATAGCTCTATGTCCAAAACCATGACAATTATAACAATAACCATTAAGAGATTTAAATTTCTTACCAATACATCTTTCTTCATATGACCAAAAGTATTACAAGAAAAGCATATACCTTTAAATTCTCTTTGCGTACCTTTAGGTGACTCTTCTTATTTAGGTGGTTCTTCTTATTTAGGTGTATCTTTAGATTTGTCAACTTCATTAGACTTCTTTTCTTCTACGCTTTTAGAAACTTTCAGATTTGGTTCCTTTCTCTCTTTACTCACTTTAGATGAGTTAAATCCAAGACTAGTTTTATCATAGAATGGCTTTTGATAAGACAATTGTTCATCAATCTTCTCACTTGTTGAATATAGTCTCTCAAGTTGCTGCTTAGATTGAGTTAGTTCACCTTTCACAATTGTATTGTACTTCTCAAGTTCAACATACTATAATTTGGTTTTCTCAAGTTCAGATGTCACTTCACAAAGTTTAGATTTCAGATCTTTTTTCTCAGATTTCAAATTTTCATTCTCAGATTTCATATTTTCTTCATTCTTGCTATTTCCATCTTTCAAACTCAACTTCAGATGTACTAACTTTAGTTCATGTTTAAGGATCTCATTTTCTTTTTCCAAGTTGTCATCACAATATTCAATTTGAATTGTAGATTCCTTTTTTGATTTCAGATTGTCCAACTTGTTCTTTAGTTTCTCAATGAGGTTCTTTGCATCATCATATTTTCCTTTCAAAGTGTCTCTTTCTTCAGTAAGCATAACACTATATTCAAGAGCTTCGTCAAGATTCTTCTGTAGCCGATCCATATCCATAGAGATCTTACTCAAGCCGCTAGGCTTTCCTTGAATGATTCTTTTCTGAGTAACTAGGCTCTGATACCAATTGTTAGAAATAGGGAATATTGGAGGGGGGGGTGAATTAGTATTCTACAAACTTTTACTTTTTCCCAGTTATGGATATAAAAAATTAACTTGATACATGCATAACATAGTAAACTAAAGAATATGCATAACAGTAAATCAAATGAACTGATAACACATTATTTATTCTCGAGGAAACCCTAGTGAAGGGAAAACCCCGGTGGGGATGGTACCCACAAATATCCACTAATCAAAAGTATCATGTTAAGGATGTTGACCCTGTTAGGAGCCTATTACATGAATATAGTGTCTCAGTCCTGATTAAGGGATTTTAGGC
Organism: Chamaecyparis obtusa; assembly: GCA_027943335.1. Taxonomy (NCBI): domain Eukaryota; kingdom Viridiplantae; phylum Streptophyta; class Pinopsida; order Cupressales; family Cupressaceae; genus Chamaecyparis; species Chamaecyparis obtusa. The sequence continues at coordinate 275,988 of BSBK01001029.1, forward strand.
CTTGTTAGAAGCCTCAACCCTGCTAAGAGCTAGTAGTACAAAATATGATTACTAGATGAGCCCACTGCCCAAACAAGTAATGTATAATGATTACTGATTATAAAATATGCAAAGGTACATAACCTTATACTATTTTCTTGCTTTCACAACTTCGCATCAATATCTCTTCGCTATACCATCTATATCATTACAATTTGTTATATCTTTCTCGCATTTACAAATGCTTCATATTTATACAAGTTATTAAGACTAATAAGTTTTACAGTCAACTTAACAAAAGAATTATAAAAAATACATATTTACCCAAAGGTTAACATCTAGGATGTCATCCCTTTATATTGTTAAGACATTATTTTGATAAACAAAATAATCCCTTAACTCTTTACCAATTCTGTCTTCATATATTGTCATGTCAGATTAACACTATCTTTGGTAAAACTATCATAACTTATTCCACACATGACATACTACCTTGTGCTCTTAGCTAAGTCTTCTATAGTCATCATAGTATCTATGTTCAAGTGCACAAGCACTGAACTTAATCCAATCATCATCGCTAACCAAAACTATCTCTGAGTACACTGGAGAAACACTGTCTTAGACAATTTTGCTTTGCGCTCAGACATACTTGCTCACTGTCATATGCAATCTTCATGTAGATCATATGTTTCCATAATGAAAAAATCTAAGTATCTAACTCAACCAAATTTCCAACATAAAATACATATGATAATATATATAAGTTTACTTATATTTACTATAGTATATATTGTAAATACCAAATGAGCTCCATATTTAATTTAAATAAACAAAAAAATTATTATCATTTCTGAAATTATATATATATATATATATATATATATATATATATATATATATATATATAATATGAATATAGAATGAACTTCTTATGAAATTTAAATAAAATGATAGTTGTATTAAATAAAAACTAAATAAATAAATAAAACATAATTTAAAATTTATAATATGAAAATATAAATATACTATAAAATATTAGGGGGGGAGGGCCGAACCCTACCTCCCCCCTTTCCTTCTTTCTATTGTTGGCCGACACTACATAACAGCACCCGCGCGGTGTTGTATGACAACACCATTCACGGTTCTACCATAAAACACCCGCGAGGTGCTACATTGCAGCACTGTTGACATTGTTACAATGCAACACCTTTGGGGGCTTCCTTGCAGCACCGTTCCACCCCCCCCCCCCCCCCCCCCTCTCAAGCAAGCGCAGGAAAAAAAAATTGAAATGTTGCTGGGGACAGGGGCCGAGGACGGCCATGGCCACCGGCTCTATTCCGACTAGGGTATGAGGAACCCTAGTTAAAAATAAAGATTATTGTTAATGTAACAATAAGAAAAAATATATATAAAATAAAATAAAACAACAATATTATTTCTTGATGCATTTTGCTAAAGAAAGAATCATATCCAGCTAAAATGGATCAAAAAGTTACATACTCAAACCCTAGGAACAATTTTTTTTTTACAGATCTTCAAAAGATCTAAGAGTTGCATGCTTGTTGAAGTCAAGTAGTTGGACACACTATATTTCCTCATAAGAGAATAAGTGTGTATATACACACCATAGGTGTGTATATACATACCTTCTCTCATGAGAGATCACAATAAATATCCCTCTCTCCAAACCTTGCTCCACCTTGCCTGCAATGAACAAATGAGTAGATTAGGGTTTCTGAGGGATTATAAATATGGATCCAACCCTAATTTCAAATTAGGGTTTGGAGAGCCATTTATTTATGTATCATTTTATTTTTGTGATATTTATTTCTCTTTTGATTATTATTGATGTGTAGCCCTTAGAATATATATTTATTTTTGCAAAGGGTGAATATTAGTTGGTAAATGTATGATTTTTATAAGTCAGTGTTTATCTTTAAAAGTGATATATTAGATTTTAATTATCTAAATTGTTTCCAATATGTAAGTATTAGAAAAGAAAACTATATAGATGTAATTTAATTTTTTTATTTTTTATTTGGAATGTTTAATTAGTGTTGTCATTATAATTATGTAAATGACCTTATTCACTTTAGTAAAACTTTAAATTATAAGAATAATATGTTGTAAACTTTTATAATCCTATGAGTGGAATAAACGATATTAAATTCTTTTAAATCTTAAAGGACTATATTAAATGGTTAATTTAATAAGATTGTGATTTAATATTTTCTTTTGAATTATTTTCTTGTAATAAATCTAATTAATTTTTTATTACTAAACTATTATGGATAAACTATAGAATTTATTTATTTACCTTTATCCATTCTATCTATTAAAGATATTTGGGTTAAGTCATTTTTGGACTCTAATAATTAAATGATATAATTATTAAAAAAAAAATTAAGGGGAATGTGATGTTAGACTTAACACAATATGTGAATGTAATTTTGATAATAATATTGAATTTTAGATATTTTAAATTTAAATGATAATCAAGGGAAGATTAATTTTTATTCCTTTAAGAATCGTAGGGTTATACAATATTAACCCAAAACTATCTCAGGATATTTAGGGAGATGTTTTTCCCTTTGGTATGGCTTATTCCTTGTCACCTAATGTCTTCCGTCAGGTAAGGGAGGAAGGCACACCAGTGCATGCCTCATGTTCCCTTAGATGATGTTGGGTGACTAGCCTGTGCGATCTAATGATCTCAAAGCTTCACATCGATGGGCTTGTGAGTAACCTAGTTTCCGTAATGTGTCCATTTTAGTGTTTCAAAAAAAAATTGTTTTGTTTTTTTCATTATATTTTGGGCATTACAAGAGTGTGTGAAGTAGTGAGCCATTAGCATAAGGTCTATGTGACCAAGTGAAGATTTTATGCTATACATTGAAACTGATCCAGATAGCAGGTCAAAGCGCAATTGACCAAGACCCAGATATAGTGTGTATCTATTATTTAGAAGGTTGTAGCCTTCACCCCTTTGAGTAGTGTTATCTTAGATAGTGCATCCTCTCCCCTAATAGGGTTAATTGTAAAAGACTCCTAACAGGGTTCGACCCTTGACCAGGTCACTGTACTAAATGCATTGTAAAGACAAATCCTAATAGGGTTAAGGATCTTCTAACAAGGATCATAATACACTAGTGTAGATTATTAGTGGGTGTCAATTCCCACTGGGTTTTTTACCTATTTGGGTTTCCCTATAACCAAAATATTGGTGTTGTGTTCAAGTGTTCTTCATTGTGTTTATGCTTTATGTTTAAGTATACTTAATTGGATAAAGAATTGAAACTTGTAGATAACTGATTCACCCCGCCCCCCCCCCCCCCTACAGTTATATCTTGGGGCTATTCCTAACAATTGGTATCAGAGCCAAGTACCTCAGAGAGAAATTTTAATAGCTTGAGGTTGATCAGATGGTATTCTTTAGAAAAGAAAGTGCTAACTTTGATGGAGAAAATTATCTTGATTGGAAGAACAAGATGGTGACACATTTGCAATGCATTGATTTTGAAGTTTTTGATGTAACTATCAAAGAAGTCAAGATCCCTACTTTAGCAGACCTTGCAAAGGATGATGCTACTAAAAATCATAAGGAATTGTTTCATCAAAATGCAATAGCCAAAGAGGCCCTTATCAACGCCCTATCTGATAGTGAGTTTTCAGAGATAAAGAAAGTAGATACAACCGACAAGATATGGAAGCACCTAGAAGACATGTTTGAAGGAGATAAACAAGAAAAGGATGCACACAGAAAAGATACAATGCATTAGAGCTTCTACTTGAAGAAAACATCATAGCTTACAACCAAAGGATTATTGAAGCAGTTGTAGGAATCAAGAACAATGGTGGAGAGATATCAGAAGAAGACATTATGGATAAGTTGATGACCACTCTCATAGAAAAGTATGAAAACAAGATCAATATCCTTGATGAGACCATGCATCTTACATCAAATTTCAAAAGACAGACCATGATCAGCAAAATTTTAGCTTTTGAGATTTCAAGACTAAAGACTGAACCTAAAATTGAGATAGCCTTCAAAGCGTCAGTCTATAGTAAGAAATCTGTAAGCACTTTTGGTAATTTTGATGATGATGATGAAGAGAAAGCACTAGATGATTTCATTTCTATGATCTCTAAAAGAGAAAAGAAAGGAAAAGGGAAATATGAAGGTCAATTTCCATTTAAATGCTTTTCATGTAATAAGATTAGTCAATTTGCATCTAAGTGTCCTACAAGAGCTAAAAAGTTTAGAAATGATTACAAACCTAAGTATTCAAAGGAATGTTACTATGTTGGAGATGGAGTATCAGATGATGATTCAACTATAAATGAAATTGGATTCATTTCTATTATAGATAAAATGAATAATGGAGATGAGAAAAAGGAAGAAAAGTTAGTGTTGATCTCACAAGAAGAGATAAGGATAGATTGGATCATAGATAGTGGTTGTTCACATCACATGATAGGTGATAAAGAAAGGTTTGTTCATTTAGACAAGTACAATGGTGGCATGGTTATATTTGGAGAGAACACTCCTATACCTATCATTGGTAGAGGAGCTATCACATTAGATGGAAAGAAAAACACTGGCAATGTTCTCTATGTAGATGGTTTGAAGCATAACCTTCTTAGTGTTGGACAGTTACTTGAAAAAGGTTATCATTTGGAGTTAAAAGACAATAAGTGCATCATTAAAAAAAAGGATGGTGTTATGATTACATCATGCTCAAAGACTAAAAGTAATGTTTTTCAACTTAATTTTGAAGAAAGTTGTTTTGTTGCTAAAGTTGATGATAGTTGGATGTGGCATAAAAGACTATGTCATATCAACTTTGATAACATAGTAAAGATAAGCAATTTTAAGGTAGTAAGAGATCTACCTAGCATAGAAAAGCTAATTGATACTATATGTAGGGAATGTGTGATGGGATTTAGCATGTGAGAAATTCATTCACCAGCAAGCATAATTTAGTAGAGAACAAGTTGGATCTTATTCATACAGACCTATGTGGACCAAGTCAAACAAGATCATACTATGAAGAAAGGTATTGCATTTTGTTTGTAGATGATTATTCTAGAATGATGTCGGTTGCATTCTTGAAAGATAAGTCAAAAGCCTTTGAGAAGCTCAAAATATTCAAAGCTAAGGTTGAGAATGAATCTAGACTAAAGATAAAATGTCTAAGATTGGATAGAGGAGGAGAATTCACCTTTGATAGATTCTATGAGTACTGCAAAGAACATGGCATAAAGAGATAGTTGAGTGCACCTATAACCCCTCAATAGAATGGGATTACATAGAGAAGGCATAGGATCATCCTTGAAACAGTGCGCACCATCATGATTGAAGGAAAAGTTGCACAAACCTATTGGAGAGATGCACTCAATACAACAGTCTACACAATCAATAGAATACAATTGAGACTAGGCATGGACAAGACACCTTATGAGCTATGGTTTGGTAATGTTCTCATAGTAAAATAATTTAGAATCTTTGGAAGCAAGTGCTACACCAAGAGGGATGAAGCAGTAGGCAAGTTTGATGCAAGAAGTGATGAAGGTATTTTCCTTGGTTACTTCACTAAGAGAAAAGATTATAGATGTTTTAATCTAAGATTGGAGAAGATCATTGAAAGTTCTTGTGTTAATATTGATGAAAATTTTATGGTCCAAGAAAGATATCATGATTATTCACCCATGATTGAAGGAGAACCTAGACCTTCCACTAGTGAGATGGTTGTTGAAGAGATGTTTGACAGTATTGATGTATTGTTCAATGACCCTGAAACAAGTGAAGAAGAAACTCAGAAGGTAGATGATACAATATCACCTAAAGTTCCAAAGTTTACATCTAGATATCATTCTAAGGATAACATCATTAGAGATCAGAGCGGAAAAGTCACAACAAGATCAAAAGAAAGTTCAACAAGAAATGAGGTGGTATGTTTACTATCTCAGATTGAACCTTTAACTATTGAAGATGCATCTAATGATTCAGATTGGCATGCTTCTATGAGAGAAGAAATAGATCATATTATCAAGAATGATACTTGGGAACTGGTCCCAAGACCTAGTGATAAGAATGTGATTGGAACAAAATGGATATTCAAAAATAAGATGAATGAAGATGGTATAATAGTAAGAAACAAGGCAAGGTTAGTATGTAAGGTGTTGGGAGTTCCCTTTGATCTTCAACTTGTAGATTTATACTTTGATGGATAACTTTAATATAACTTTGACTCTATCACCACTCCAAAGTCTACAAGGAAGAGGGCTAATTAACAAGGATCAACAATGAGATACTCCTACACTTTGAGCCTTAATGCTCAGGTGGGTGTACCCTTGACTCACCTCTCCAAAGGAGTCTCAAAACAATATACAACTATACCCCTTACTAATTGATTGAAAGATTTTATCATTTAATTTGTGTGTGTGATTGATGATGATGGACTGCCTCTAGAGAAGGGATCAGTGCCTTAACTAGGGCATAGAGTCACCTAGTAGCATACATCAACCGAAAACCCTAACTCAAAAACACTTGAATTCAGGATAAGTGCTTTTCCTATTATCCTTCTCACTCACATATCAGGACATCAAATCCTTATCTAGCCATGAACTCACTGAAACTACCTGAAAGACTTTAATCCTAACTTTTTTAGGAACTCAAAGATAATCTCAAAATACTCTTTGTTTACCATATGCTAACCCACTTTGTGAAATTAACATAGATGAGCTCAAGAACAAAACAAGAAGACATACACCACTATGAGATTGGAATTCAACTATATTCTTATTAAGACTTGCAAAATCAATACATTATCAGACAACAAAATGCCAAAGAAATAGACACAAAATCTAGGCTCTCCTTGCTCAGTATAATACCATCAACAATAACCAGGGACCAAAAAGAAAGTTTTGGAACCCCAACTAAATAAAAAATGCTACAATATATACTCCCCTAGTCATCTTGAAATCCCAAAATAGGATGCAACAAGCTATGGATGACTAGGGTTAGGGTTTTCAACCACCCAACCAACTAGAAATGGTCACAAATTTATTACAGGGGAAGAAACCTAGGCAACCAAGAGAAGACAGATCCTGGAGTGATCCTCAATCATGATAATTTCATTGAGAAGGTACTGAGAACCACAAAAATGCCCAAATGTCAACCCATTCAGCCACCTGCAGCATGCCTTGAGCATAAAAAAACACAGTACAGACCCCTGTAGATGATCATGGAACACCCTAGACCACACTATAACAACAAGTGCCAACAAACAAATCAAATCCAACCATGAAAGCATTCAATTCTGGTCCTTTCTGTCGCTGAGAAACCCTCTGCAAATTTGAATTTAAAAAATAATGGTCATTTTGAAGCACCAGTAGCAAATCGGCAGTTGACATTTGAAATCAGATCAACTTTAAGTCATGGTCATTAGATCCTTCCATTTCATGGGCTTTATGTCCTTAACCCATCTAGATACCCTAGGTTTACGTCTAGTGAACATGCGACAAAGCATTTCTTATTCATGAAGTGAAATATTAACTCATTGCTTAACCCCGCGAATTGGTTACCAAAGGAATATATTTAACCTTGGTCCCTTTTAGCGAACTGGTGACTGAAGGCTTTCATTAGTTTGAAAAGAACTTTATCTATCTACCAAATAGTTTAGTGATCACATGAATACACATTCACTAAATTGCCAGTCAATCTAGAGTACCGCCATCTCATTTCGCGAATGAGCGAAAAGCATTGAAATTCATCGGGCTGCTAACCTCTTATTAGGACCACCAAAAGACTAAGGGAATTTTAATGGGCCTACATCAAGAAGATCAACGGTTGTCTCATCTTCGCATAGAACTCCAAGATTCCTTCAGATCATAAGACAACCATCAATCGAAGAATCTTTCCCTACTCTGACAACCCTCTGATAGGATATGAAATCAACGGTGGGCGCATGATCTCAAACCTCTGACAAAACCCATAAGATCATATGCCCATCGTTGATCAACTGACAATGTCAGGACCCTCTGACATGCCAGAAACTTAGGTCCCACTTCTTTGAAATGTCATGTCATCAGGAAAGATCAACGGCTGGTGTAAGATCTCAAGCTTCTGACACAGTCTATGAGAACTTACGCCAACCGTCGAATTGAGATGTGTCAGAAGACCAGGCCTAGGAAATAATAAGTCAAAACATAGGAAATATTAAAAGGCGTGACTTAGGAAAATATTAGCGCTAGGACTTAGGGAAATAAAACAAAGGGGTTTGACATAAAACCCTAGTCGCATGATCGCATGACATGAAAAATGTTCATACGATCATGCGACAAAGAGGTTAACAATTTTAACAGATGTGTTATAGGACTTTTAAGTGTCCTGAATAAAGTAACACAAAATTAGAACAAGGCTAGGGCATTATAAAGGGTTTCAATACAACAACTAGTTTTTCAAAAAATTGATCTAAGGGTTTATGTTAGAGACCTAAAAAATGACTGCAAAGACCAGAAGGAAAGGGCTAGAGCCATGAAATTTTTTCAAGGTGCTAACATAAGGGATTTCCACAAAGAGAAGTCATTGATTACTCAAACACATTTTCAACCGTGATCAGATTAGAATCTATTAAGTTGTTTCTATCAGATGGATGTCAAGTCAGCATTCTTGAATGGAGAGTTAAAAGAAGTATATATTGAGAAACCATAAGGATTCACCCGATCAGAAAGACCTGATATGGTATGTAGATTAAATAAGGCCCTCTATGGACTTAAGAAAGCCCCTAGAGCTTGGTATGAGAGACTTGATGGATATCTAACAAAAATTAGATTCAAGAAAGGAGCAGTAGATTGTAATCTATTCATAAGAGAGACATCTGAAGGAATACTACTTGTAGCTATATTTGTTGATGACATTATCTTTGGAGGTATTTTCAATAGAAGATTAAATGTGCAGCAGACAGAGAAAGGTATTTTCATTAATCAGTCCAAGTATGTGAAATAAATATTAAAAAAATTCAAGATTTATGATTGCAAGCCAATAGGGACACCTATGATAATTGGATGCAAGATTACAAAAGAAGATGACTCAGGAGCAGTAGATATAGCATTGTACATGTCTATGGTTTGAAAATTCATTTATCTTACCCAAACTAGACCTGATATTTCCAATGCAGTTGGCATAGTTGGAAGATTTACAGATGAGCCTAAACAAAGTCACCTCATGGCAGTAAAAAGAATATTTAGATACTTGCAAAGAACTATAGACTATGATCTATGGTATCCTAATTCAAAAAATGTTGAGCTTCATGTGTATATTAATGCCAATTGGGAAGGATGCATTGATGATAGAAAGAGTACATCAGGAGGAGCAGTGTTTCTTGGTGATAGACTTGTCACTTGGACAAACAAGAAGCAAAATTTTATCTCTCAGTCAATAGCATAAGCGAAGTATGTTGTAGTAGCCCTGAATTGTTCTACAATTGTTTGGATCAAGAAAATGATAAAAGATTTTGGAATTCAGATTGATTATCCTATTGTTATACACTGTGATAACACTAGCACTATCAACATGTCAAAGAACCCTGTGATGCATGCAAAGATAAAAACACATTGATATCAAGTATCACTTCCTAGGAGAGAAAGTAGTAGAGAAAGAAGTCAAGTTGGAATATGTGAGTACTAAAGATTAGTTAGCAAACATATTCACAAAGCCCTTGCCAAAGGATACTTTTGAGTATCTTAGGGAGAAGTTGGGAGTAATTCCCTTCCCTGATTCTTCTTAGAAGAAAGTAGAAAGAGCATTAGTCCTTAGGGACTTATGGATGGTTGACTACTCTACTTCAGGAGTAGTACTAGTGCTTAAACAGATTGGAACCCTTTTCCATTGATGTCAAATGGGGAGTAATATATAGTCAAAAAAAATAGAAGTAAATGAGTAATATACTAAAGGGGAGTAGTATTCAGTTGAGAAAATGGAGAATGTTGAAGAAAATTGTAGTAGATGGAGGATTCATCCTTGTGGGTGTTTTGATGAGGAAATGGAGAATGTTATAAAATAATTTTTCATTTGGGTTGGTGGTCTTTTTCATTCCATATGTTTCCATCAATGCCAAAGGGGGAGATTGTTGGAGACTTACTAGCAAGCCAGTGCTGACTGTATGTTTGTCATTGATGACAACATATGGTAAGGAGCATGCATGGAGGACTTATTTAGTAAGTCTTGAGTATATGAAGCATGGGAATGTTATCAGCATCAAATCATGGACACAGAGATTAACTATTAGTATAGACAGTTATATAGGAGCTTGTGTCAGCAGTGTTCCTGACAAAGTTACAAGCAGTGTTATGTGATTGATTGTCTGTATAGTTATCATGGAGCCTTGTGCATTTGGATATGTGATGGAGACATGTTAGAGATGTTAAGTTCATGGAGGTAGAGTCTAATGATTAGTAGAAGTAAAGTTATGTAGTCGCTATTCACCAGTTGCAGTATTCTATGTTTATTCAGAAGAGCTGACAGAGATTTTATTGGTTCAGGAGTTGTGCCTATTATTTTGGTATGCACCCTTGGATTAATGATTGGAGAAGATTTAATAATGTTTGGTTAAGAGCACATGATGCAATTTATCTTGAGGAGAAAGTTACAGTTAATTTGGTAGAGTTGATAGTGTGTAGCGTGCGTCTACAATTATTGTTTTAGATAGATCCCAGTTTATGATGTGTACTTAGTAGAGACAACAAAATTTTTATTGGAGTATGTTATAGTTTCTCTAATATGATTTCAAGCTGGTTCTAATAGGATGACTTGATTATATCATTTGGTGGAAAGATATTTATAGGTAGTCATTTGTGATTGCTAAGATATGGTTAAGAGTTGATTGTGAAGAGAAGAGTAGAGTGTGCGAAGTAGTGAGCCATTAGCAGAAGGTCTATGTGACCAAGTGAAGAGTTTATGATATAAATTGGAACTAATCTAGATAGAAATTCAAAGCACAGTTCACCAAGATCTATATATAGTGTGTACCAGTTATTGTGAAGGTTGTAGCTTTCACTCCTTTGAGCAGTGTGCTCTCCGATAGTGCATCCTCACCCCTAACATGGTTAATTGTAAAAGAATCCTAATAGGGCCTAACCCTTGATTAGGTCACTATACTAAATGAATTATAAAGACAACTCCTAACAGGGTTAAGGATCTTCTAACAAGGATCATAATACACTAGTCCAGATTATTAGTGGGTGTCAATTCCCACCGGGGTTTTTACCTATTTGGGTTTCCCCGTAACCAAAATATTGGTGTTGTGTTCATGTATTATTTCATTGTGTTTATGCTTTATGTTTAAGTATACTTAATTGGATAAATAATTGAAACCTTTAGATACCTTATTCACCCCCCCTCTCATTTATCTCTTGGGACTATCCCTAATGTCATGCCCATTAAATTTTACTCTAAAATCACACCAACTTTTTTTTTTTTTTTCAAGGGTAAATTAAGTCCAAGTTTAAGTTGTAGGGTAATAGGTGACTCTAACAATAGTTCGAAAAGACTCTGAAGAACAAGTCCTTTACCAACGTTGGTTTCCAAAAGGTTACTAGTTGATAAATATTCAATTAAGGTGGTGACGTTGTAACCAAGTTCAATAGGGTTAGGATGAACAATTCTTGATTAGCATTTGGTGATGACAACAAGGTCTATCCAAGAATTTCTATTAGGTTAACAAATCACTATTTGTTTTGTTAGAGTGACCCTTTTGCGAAAGAATTAACTAAAATTAAACTATTCACAATAAGGTCACCCTACTAGTTACAACTAAATTACAATCTATGGAGGTCTAATTCCATAATTTATATTATTAATGATGCCAAGTGGTTTTCAAAATTAGGAGGTTTCGTTAATTGAATTTAGCGAATGATTCATTGTTTTAGTAATCACATAGGTTATTTAGAGTTAAAAGAACATTGCCTAGAATATTCTTTAAATAATGTTCTTATAAATATTGATTATCAATTTTGATATGCTTAAACTAATATCAACTTTGTTTATTAAAATTATAAAGATAATTTATATTGATCCATAATGTGTTAAGTTATAACAACCAATTAAATGATGATTATAATTATATGAGACATATATTAATAAACTAATTATAAAATATCAATTAATTAATGTGATTATTAACCAATTAATAAAATTATAATATCATTGGATACTATATTTAATAAGCAATAACAATTAAGCAATACATATATATATATATATATATATATATATATATATATATATATATATATATATATATATATATATATATATATATATATATATATATATATATATATATATATATATATATATATATATATATATATATATATAAATTAATAAATAATTGTAATATAATAACTAATGAATAAAATATTAATTAATTATTATATTATAATATATTAATTATTAATACATATATATTAAATAGATACTACAATAAAATTTTACTAAAACAAACTTATAAAAATAACAATTAAATAAAACAATAAAAATTCATAAAGGAATTATCCAATGCTAAGCAAATTAACCACAAAATAAAATCTACCTAAACTAAATACTAATCTAATCTCCCCCTAATTCCTAGCAACCACTTACCCCTACCCCCTATCCTACTTCCCCCTTGACCCACGTGCCTAGGGAGGGAAGTCCAACAACTAATCATGCAAAGCATTGGGCACGCCAATAAAGGGAGGGGAGGCTTCAAGGAAAGGATAAGTGCTAAAGGGGGAGGCTTACGAGGTCTCCTAAGGAAATATTCAAACAAGAAATAGTCCCCATAACCAGCACATGGATGGTGGTGTGGCTGGGAAGACAAGTGGGTGTTGGGACCCACCTCAACTACATGCCAAATTAGAGCCCTCACATAGGTTAGAAAGGTGCTTGGAAAGTCATTTTGCAAGGACATGTGCAGGTTAGGAGGTGTCTTAGGAGTATACACCTAGGATTAATTTTATATGCCTGCACTAGTACAAGTGCATTGGCCAATGAAAGTTTGTTTTAATTAATGCAAGCCTAGCCTCTATACACTGCGCCACTTTTTGGGAATGGAATTAAAAAGGTAAGGAGATATAAATATTATTATTATTTTATTGTTTTTTTGACTATGAGTTGGCAAGTTTATAATTTTATAAGGACTGTGGCAAGGAAAATGTATGGGAATTAGTTCCCATACATTTTCTAGAGACCTGTAGGTCTCCATTGTCATTTTTTTTTTTGCATAGTTTGTCTTTATTGGTTTTAATTTTACTCCTAAAATTAAATCTCTAAGGGGTTAATAGTTTTAATCTAAGAGTGCATAAAGAAGTTAAGAGTTTTTCTTCACTTTTATTTCAAATCTTTCTATGAATTTTTCAATACATCAAAAAAATCCAAGAGCAATTAACATGCTAACACTTGAACTTCTTTCTCATTTCTCCATTTTAACATTACTATCAACTTAATCATTAAATCTTGCATGTAATAAATTGAAGTAGAGTGTATAATATAAATTCTTTCTCATTTACAACAAACATAACACAATGACTATTTCAAACAAAACTTATGAAACTAACTTCTTTTTTTATCCTTACAAATACATGCTTGAAAGTAACTCAAAAACATCTAAATGTAATGGCTTCTTCTTCAAAGAAATATTTTATATGCACCAAATTAATGCTATCAACATATTGTATCAACTTGTTCAAATTTTATTTTATTTAAAGAACATGATTCTACATTTACAACAATGTATCTATCAACAAGAAGATCATACTTCATTTCAAAAAAAACTTCAATCCACAACACTAAGATACAATCCAAATATTGGAGTGTCAACTCCTACTACAAAACAATTAAATTGAGCCAATGGATATCACATGATATCCTTACAAAAGCTTATACACAATACAAATGATACTTCAACAATAAGAAGATTTCTTCACATTTCCACAAGAGCCATGTTTCAACAATAAGTCTTCAAGGCTTCCAATACCTATAATAAACCAAATGCATAGGCCAAGGAGTTCTCACCTCCCAACCTAGGCTTCTAAGAAGCCACCCCCAAGCTTGGGGAAACATCACAAGAACAAGGGAAACACTCATACAAACCACAATACTACATCATAAAACAACAACACAAGAAATTTCCCTCCCAAGGTTATTTTACAAAGAGTCACAACATGACTCAATAAGGGTGAAGGTGGAACCAATACAAGAGGAGAAGCACATCTCTTTGATGAGGACTAGCCATCACTTGGCTTCCTCATAACATATCTATCTCCACAAAAACATAATCTTCACAACTTCTTATGACCCCTAATTTTTACAAAACAAAAACTAGAGATGGCTACATGGAGCCCATACTTCCATGTTGCATCCCTCTCCTATCCAAGGAGAGACTCTACACTCTAGATTGTCCCAAAAAATTTCCTTCACCCTCAAGGCTACTCTTCCCTCCCAATGGTGAGTTTGGCCTTGATAACTCCTTCAAAAAATCTCAACAACACATAATAGAAAACAAATCTACAAGAACAACAATCTAACTTCACATTTGCAAAAGAAAAATAAGAATCATGCTCTCTACAAGCTCATGATTCTCTTAACATCTACAAAAGAACAAATCTACACAACACAAGATCACAATACTACAACAACAAAACAAAAATCACATAATCTCCATTAACACTACAATACTAAACTCACACATACAATACAAAAGAATAGCAAGAGTTTTGCATACAAGAAAATAGAAACAAGAGAGCTCTTTCTCTCATCATGAAAACAAAAATAGAATAAATAAGAATGAAATTTCACCAACCTAGAGTCCAATGCTTAATGGAAGATAGTTGTAGAAGAGCTATCCACTTTCCAAGCTTTTTCCAAAATTAGTCAATCTCTAAATCTAGAGAGTGGGTGTCAACCTTTTCCAAATGAAGAGGGCCCTCTAAAAAGGCCTCCACACACTCTCCTAGAGATGGGATTTCCTTCCAATTGGATGACCTTCCCAAGTTCTTACAAAGTTTCTAAAAATGGGTTTCTAAAAAGGTAGTCCAAAAAGTGATTTCAAAGACTTTCTTTTTAATTGGTTGAAGACTCCATCCATGCACATATTTCCAAAGTGGATTTTCGTCCATTTTAAAAATTCAACTTTTGGAGGGGTCCTATGGTCAACAAGGGGTTGTTCTATGGTTAAAAATACCCCTTACCCATAGGTATAACAAGTGGGCTCACTAAGATAGGTTCAAACTCTTCCCTTGACACTTCTAAGCCTCCTAAAATCTCATGTGAAGATCAAATCCGAAAATCTATGATATGACAAAACCTCTAGCTCCCTTACCAAGTGATTTTCATGGGGATCCTAAAGGGTACCTTTCTAGGTTGGTGTTTAACCAATCCCCAAGTGGACATGTCATGGCCACAAGTACACAACACATGTGTCAAGTGACACAACCAAAAAGACACATCACAAGCCATGTGGCATGTACACTTGGCATTCACACATAATTAACAATTACAATAACATAAAAATCAAACATAATCATGCATCACACATTCACAAATAAAACACGATTACAATGAGGTTTTAAGCTTCTTTCTAGAAGCAGCCTTGGCTTAACTGAATTTTCACAAATATCCCTGTGATGTTTCCCCAAATTTACCTTGGCCTACTTCCCTGTACACTCAAATCCAATATCAGTAGTCCAAGGAGATAAAAATAACATGTAAATGCATAGCATCAATAACCAAGTTAATTCATTTGACAATTCATAAATTACATGACATAATTGATTATCCATGACATACATACAACTCATCTTAAATACTTAATTCAATTGAATTCAAACATAACATTGCATCCATACATAATCCCATTTGCAATTAAACTTCATCATCATAATCATTCATAAATTAAAATTAAAACACACACATGTTTAAGTCCCAAATCAATGTCTCAATATTCATCATATAATCATAATATAATATCCATCAATCTACTAAGTGATAAAACCACATCATAAAGTATCAATAAAATCCATAAGGCATCAAAATATAATCATAAAATATGTCTATGTCAAAAGCATAACTGAATGGCTATGATAGGCTAGGGGTGAGGCCTCACACCTAACATATGCCTTATTTCAATGTTCCTCTATCTTCACATGCCTTCATAACATTGCAACTTACTGATATCTGTTAGAAAGTAAAGTATACTAGGATAATTGAGAGGGGGGGTGAATTAGTTATTAGAGAAATGTAACTTTTATCAACTTCAATATATTTTAACCATGTAAGCAATGTAACCAACAACCATAGAAATATATTCATACACAATGACACAAGATATGTTAACTAGGGAACCTCTTGATACAAGAGTAAACCCTGGTGGGAATGATGCCCACAAAAGATGCACTAATATGAAATTTCCTTGTGAGAGGATGGAATCTGTTAGGAGTTTTATGAAATACATTCAATACATATGAGTCCTTGTTAGGAGACTTTTAATCCCTGTTAAAAGATTCTAACTTTGTTAGGAGTTACGGAAGACAGAAGGACCCACTGCCCAAATAGCTTTAGCGTAAGATTATCAAACTCACTATCCAATTGATCTTTGTATTACTCAACATAATAATACCAAAATATTACTAATCTCAAAAATTCAATACTCCTTCTCTGACTGTGCCAAACTGCACCAATTGCTTCTTCAGATCTCAATACCAGGTCTCTATACTTAGCATATCCTCTTTCAACAATTTTTCTTTCAGAATTTCTTCATACAAACTTACATTCATTACACCTCACTTTACAAGAAGGAAAAAATTCCTTCCTTTATACCACACTCAAGTAATTACAAATGATTCAGCTTACAAATTAGAAAATAAAAGTTTCTACATATTACATCAAAATTACACAAAACTATTAGCTTCCAATTAAGATAATTCTTCAGTCGTACGACCTTAGATCTTGCACTCACATCCACATCACTATTAACATGTCTTCAAATACCTCATAACTACACATGATTAGATTCCATCCCGATTAGGAGATATCATCTGATTTCCACAAACTGCTACTCAAGAACACTACCTGAATACTGCTTCCACTGATCTCCTCATAACTATCATGAATAAATGAATTTCCATCTACACTCTTAACAAAGATCTTATAACACATCATATACTAAGTCCTCAACATCACATAGCTTCATCTTCAATATCCCAAGTGCACTAACTCAAAAACTATCTGCTTCTCTACTAATCTTCAATAGATCACTGTGTTGACATCAATGACAATCATAGTCATGAATGCAACAACAACTGCTACAGAATGGCTGCTAATACTCCATAGGATATATTCAACATTCATTCCTAACAATCTCCCCCATTGGCATTGATGGAAACATAGATGAAAAAACATCCAAGTTCCATAAATCCAATAATCCAACACCGCTGCTATGAAAATACTTTCAAGCCCCTTCATCAATCAAATCTTGCTTCATTTTCCTATCAATTCTCTCCAACAAATGGTTCATATAGTTTTTCATGTATACTTCTCCCCCATTGACATCAATGACAAAAGTTTCATCATTATGTCAATAACAACTTCAATGTCAAAAGACATTGTTCAGAAAAATACATCCACTAGAGTCCTCATGACTCACCTCAAATACACATACTCCCCCATAGAGGAAGTACCACCATCTTGTCCAAAAGAAAGATAGGGTTCATATACCATTGGATAGATGCAATAATCTACATCACTTCTCAAGAGTAGACTGGGGCATAACCCCAAGCATACCTATCAGATACTCAAATGTATCTTGAGGTAAAAGTTTTGTAAATATGTCTGCAATCTACTCCTTTGTGCTTATGTACTCAAGTATAAATTCTTTCTTAGCAACTTTCTCTTTTACTACATGATACTTCATTTCTATATGCTTTGTCTTAGAATGTAACACATGATTCGTAGACATACTAACTGTGTTGGTGTTATCACAATGTATAACAATAGGCTCAACAAATTTTATTTTAATATCCTTCAACATTTTTTTCATCTAAATTATTTGATTACAAGCTTTTGTTGTTGCCACATACTTTGCTTCTGCTATGCTTTGTGAAATATAATTTTGCTTCTTTCTTAGCAAAGAAACTAATCTTCCTCCAAGGAAAAATGCTCCACCACTAGTGCTCTTTTTATCATCAACACTACCTCCCCAATCAGCATCTGTATATGCACATAGGGTAAAATCATCAGATTTTTCATACCAAAATCCATACTCAATTATGTCTCTTAAGTACCTCAGTATCCTCTTTAATACTGCATAATATGATTCTCTAGGTTCATCTTGAAATCTTGCTACAATTCCAACAAAATGTACTATATCAGGTCTTGTATGAGTCAAATATTGCAATCCTCCAATCATAGATCTGTACTTCTTTTATTCCACTGTAGGAGTCTCATCTATGCTAGATAACTTGTGTCCAATTACTATAGGTGTTCCAACTGGTTTACAACTCTCCATTCCAAATCTCTTCAATAAATAATTCAATTACTTTTTCTGACTTACAAAGATACTGTTGGTTGCTTTTCCTTGCAAGACCAAACTTGAATCAAAAGGTGGGCTTGATCCCCAAATTAGGCACTCAAGTTTGCCAAGAAAACATAACCAATTGATGAGGATAGAGAACATCCTCCTTCTTCTTTGAGGTCCACATCACACAGGTGGGTATTGCCTTATCTGCACACTCAAGACACCTCATGATAAATAATAGACCTGCAGATAGATTATTGTGGAATAGTCTTCAAACCCCTTATGGGTATCTAGTACACCAATGAAACCAAGATCTCATGCCATAGCCCTACTTTCATAGAATGAGTCTGAAGACCAGAGACCTATACTAACAACACAAAAGGGAAAGGGTGGAACTGAAAGTAAATGATTTAAAGATGGGTTGAAAGGAGCCCTGATATGTCCTAAGTCCTTGATAGACCAGTGTCTTGACCAATGGGCCACAAAGACAAATACCCTATTACAATAGATAGCTATGAAATAAGAAGACAAAATACTCAATGTGTCAATGCCTAACATCAATCACACACCATGACCAAACCTCCCTTTAAAAACCCACTTGTGTATCCAAGTATGTTATTACCCATTCAAAGGATTTTAACCCTCCCCTTAGAAGAGACCTATAAGCAGATAATACATTAACCAGCATCCATTGGAAGACAAGCATGACATATCCTTGATACCTCAGCTCATACATACATGAAAAATAATCCTAAACTAGTCATCTCTGTGAAGACAACTCCACTTGCAAACATATAGGCAATGCAAATAGAAAAATCAAACACCCTTGATGTATGATTAATGCATTTAGAATTCAAATGAAGATAGCTTAGTAATAGTAAGAATATACTGAATCCTCATACATAAGACAAATCAATTAGAACATGTATTATATTCCCTGAACCAACAAGGTAAGGAAGAACACCCTATATGCAGAGAAGTAGAGAAAATCTATAGGAAAAAGGACCCTTCATGGAACCAGTTCTCCACAAAAATGTAGAAGAAGGAACCTCTACAAAATCAAAACTTTAACCATATATACCACTAACTGCCTTGGAATCCTAAATAGGTTAGGATGCAACAAGCTTCGAATAGCTAGGGTAAGGGTTAGGGTTTCAACCACCAGACCAACTGAAATGGTCACAAATTTATTTCAAGGGAGAAACCCAGGTAACTAGGAGAAAGAAAATCTTGGATTGATCCTAATCATGAAAATCTCACTAAGAAGGTACTGAGAATCACAAAAACATCCAAAAATTCAACCCCCTATGGCCACCTGCAACACACCTTGAGCACAAAACTACATAGTACAAACCCCTACAAATGATCATGGCATACCCTGGACCACACTACAACAGCAAGTGCCACCAAACAAATCAAATCTAGTCATGAAAACATTCAATTTCAGTCCTTTCTATCGCTAAGAAATCCTCAAAAATTCAAATTTGAAAATAAACGGCTACTTTATGGCACTTCCAACAAATTGGCAGTTGATATTTGAATCTCCATCAACTTTAAGTTGTGACTGTCTGATCTCTCTTTTTTGTGGTCCTTTAAGTCTTTAACTCAACTGCCACCCTGGGTTTACCTCCAACGAATATGCAACAATGCATTTCTAATTCATGAAAAGAAAACTTAACCCATCACTTAACTCCATGACTTGGCGACCACAAGAAAATATTAACCTCGGTCCTACATTTAGTGAACTAGCAACAAAAGGTCACCGCTAGTTCGCGAAACACTTCATCTATCTGCCAAAAATTTTAGCAATTCTACGAATGCTTGTTCGTTGAACCGCTAAAACATTTAGAGAACCACCACTATCTCATGCAAACAAGTGAAGCCTTATTAAATTTGTCGGCTGCTAAAACACTTATCCCAACTACCAAAAGATTGAGAAACTTTGACCGGGCCCACATCAGGAAGATCGACAGCTGTCTGAAGTTCGCATAGGCCTCCAAGATTCTATCATATTTCATGCCCACCGTCAGATGAAGAATCTTCTCCTACCCTGACAACCCTCTGACAGGATACAAAATCAATGATCATTGCAAGATCTTAAGCCTCTGTAACACTCGATGAGATCATATGCCATTCGTCAATTCACTAACAAGATCAGGACCCTCTGACACATCTGGCAACCACGTCCCACTGACAGCATGCCACGGTGCTAATAAATGGATCAATAAAAAGCTACCAACTATGCAAACATGTCAATGGACCCACCTGCCTTCCTTATGAGAATCAATGACTGTCACCTGATCGCTGCATTAAAAATTGAGCATGTTATATCAATGGTATAACGATAGCAACAAGATCAGACCAAACCTTAATCCACCTGAATGCTGAGAAGACCAATCTGATTGACAACACTCCACTGTTGGCATTAAGCAGAATTGCCACTAGTGACAACACTTATTTGCATTCTGGATACAAATCGAGCAGACAGTACAAACTGAGCAGACAGTGCAAACCGAGCAGACAGTGCAAACTGAGCAGATAGTACAAACTGAGCAGATAGTACAAACCGAGTAGACAGTGCAAACCGAGCAGACAGTGCAAACTGAGCAGACAGTACAAACCGAGCAGACAGTGCAAACCGAGCAGACAGTGCAAACTGAGTAGACAGTGCAAACCGAGCAGACAGTGTAAACTGAGCAGACAGTGCAAATCGAGCAGACAGTGCAAACCGAGCAAGTTAGTACAAACCGAACAGGATAGTGTAAACCGAGTAACATCATGTCTACCGAGTCACCAGTATTTACCGAGTTCAAAACCTACCGAGTGATCAGTATGAACCGTGCCTTCACTTCTACCGAGTGCATGATGATGCCGAGTAATGCAGTGGACACCGAGTATCAGAAAGTCACCGAGTTAGTCTGCAGGAACTGTGTAACCATACTTGGGCCGACTTAGTAGCACTTATGTTTATTTATCAAGCTGACTTTGCTATTGTAATTGTAATTAATTGTTTAAGACTTGTATATAAATAATGTTGTAAAAATGTCAAGATGTATGAAGTAGAATATATGTGAAAGAGAAAGAAAGGCAGAGATAAGCGAATTACAGAAGGCTTCAGAAGTATAAGGTACAGCAAAGACAAATTCATCACAGAAGGTGATCAGTACATCAGTGAATCTCAATCAGCAATCCAGTTGCAAAGCAAGAGATCTACTATTTCATTCTAACAGGTGAATCAGTACTAAATCCTTTAACCGGGTAGACTTAATAGTCTTTTGTAAAATCTCTTTACCGAGTGCATACTTCATTGTATGTTTTTTAAATCCTTTAACAGGGTGGATTTAGCAATCCTTATTGCTCCTAACAGGGTAGATCATCAGAAGTGATCAAATTGTAAGCCTTAACCGGCCAACTTTATTCTACAGTATTAAAGCTTTGTGGGTTTCATCCCCACCCCAGTTTTACTTTCTTTTGGAAGGTTTCTGGGTAACCAAATCTATGTGTCATTATTGTGAATGCTTTTAAGTTTCATGCTTTCTGTATGCAAAGGTTAAAAAGTAAATTACATGTTAAAATTGTGAGAAAATTTGGAGTTACTGATTCACCCCTCCCCTCTCAGTAACTCGGTTAATTCTTGAATATTTCCAACAATTGGTATCAGAGCAGCATTGGTTCTCAAGATAAAGCTTAACTAGCTTGAGTAAAGATCCAAGACAATGGAGGTATTCAAACTGAACAAGGTGATTGAAAATGAAAAGCTAGATCTGGAAATGGCCATAGCTAAACTCAAAGAAGCAAAAGAACATCTTTCCCAATCCCTAAGAAGAAGGAAGGAACTTGCAAATCAGATGAATGATCAGAATTACATTGAAGAAAAGATTGAAGATCTTCTTCCCTCAAATAACTCAGATGAAGCAAACAATGCTGTCAAAGAACTCCTAGAAAAGAATGGGTCTCTGCAGGAAGAAGTGAGAAAATTAAAAAAAGAACAAGAGCTACACTCTACAAGATTCTATGAGATCTTGGAATAGAGAAACAAGTTGAAAGATGAATTAGATGGAAGAAACATTGAAGTCCAAAATAAAACCCTTCAGCTAGAAAACCTAATTGATCAGATCTCTCATACAAATGAGGAAATTCTGAATCTAAGATCAGAAATAGAAAGCACAAGAGAAGAACTAAGATTGGTGGATGACCTAAACGATGAAAAATAAATCAATGAAGGAATGCTGAAAAGTCAAGAAGACTTGAATCAGCTGTATGAGTGAAATCTTCATAGGTAAAAAGGAAAAGTAGGACTTGGATACAAAGGAGAAGGCGAATCCTCTAAGCAAGGTACTCAAAGAAATCAAAAACCTACTTGTAATCATTGTAGTAAAATAGGACATACTTCAAATAAATGTTGGAACAATGAAAAAGTAGAATTCAATGGAAAATGTTACAGCTGCAATCAACCTGGTCACAAAGAAAATGAATGCAGGGAAAAACCTAGATTCAGAGGTAATTGTCACAAGTGCAACAAACAAGGTCACAAGGCATCCGAGTGCAGATCCAAGACATTTAATCCAGCAGAACAAATTATGAAAGCAATGTTTGGATGGGACTACAACACCTGGTGTAGATGTCATTACTGTGGAGAATATGGACACATTGGGATGAATTGCATAAAACATCATCTAAGGAAAAGAGATACTACCGTAAGATGTTTCAAATGCACTAAACTCGGTCACATAGCCAGAAACTGCATGAATGCTAGTGAATTTGAAGATGAAAAGAAGAATGAAGCAACTAAGGTCAGGAAACAGGTGAGACAAAAATGGATTCCTAAAGCTACCGAGCAATCCAGTCCAAGTAATGGAATGGATGGCTCTACCGACTCAAACTAAATTTCCAAGGAAGCACTGGAACTGTACTCTCATAGACCAATTTCAAGCATTTCCAGAACTGAAATTAAAAGAAAGATCTAAATCAGCATGCAAGATGCAGTGAGATCACAGGGAGGTCGGTATCAGTCTTCACCGAGCAAGGTCGGTACCCGTCTTTAACGAGCGAGGTCGGAGCAATATGAATTCTTGAGTTCACCGAGTTGCGAAGTCTTTTCCGAGCAATTAATTCTTAGTGGGTGACAGTCTGTCAGAATTCATACCCTAATTTGAAATGAGCATTAATGACAGAGTTGTAAACAAAAAGCAAGTAATCGAACTCATTCTTCACCACGAACCTTTAGCACTTTGAGAGCAGAAAATTTCAAGAGCAACCCAGCGATTCAATACTTTTGCGAAAGGAATTTTCTGTGAGCTACCATGGCATCATCCAGCACTTCAGCGAAGAAAGGATCTGATATGTTAGTCCAAGGGGAGTGGAAAGCACCAGATTTTAAGATCGTGCCCGCAATTGCAGCAGCCCTAGATCTGAACGGAGCTCAATCTCATATTCCTCCTAAGGTACTGCTTATTAATGATATCCGCAATCATTTTAACTATTCAATTCATGAAATGGGGAACCTAGAACTAGATATTGTGTGTGAGTAACTATGTGTGGATGGTATTCTGAAACCCGAGCACAAACATCTGGAAGATAAAGGTTTAGTTCACATTGCACATCTACCTCAAAACTTTTGAGATAAATGGGTTAGATATATTCTCAGCCGTGTACATGATGGCAAGATTTGGCTTGAGCAACCTATTGAGATCACAAAGAAGATGATTCAACAAGTCACCGGTCTTCCCATGTTGAACAAAGCTAAAACTACCAAAACCCTAGGTCGGATGGAACTAGAGAAGAAAACCCTAGCCGAGTGGGATGGTAGAGGCATGAAAGTTAGCAGCATTACCGACGCTAAACTGAAGTTTGGTACACACATTATTGCCCATAAGATTTATAGTTCTAGTCGACAGAACAGTGTCTCCTGTGAAGCTATTGACCTAGCATACAAAGTGGTCAAGAATAACTTGACATTTGACCTAGCAGACTTATTGTTAAAGCAGTTTAACAAAAACATGGAAAGCATTAAAACTTCCAAAAACAATCCATGTAAGTTTGGATCCTTGTTGGTCTGTTTATTCTTCTATGTTCAGAAATTCTTCCCTTCTAAAGGAAAAGTTGTATGGAGAAAAGATGTGCCAGTCCTCTATGAAATAAATGAATACATCTCAGAAATGGGTGAAAACTTTGAAAGCATCATGGATAATTATTTTGAGTCTTTCAAAGAGAAAATGAATGACAGATTCTGGATTCCACAGAAGTTGGTGGAAGATTACAAAGATGACATCTGTTTTATGGTGGATTGTGATAATGTGTATATTCAAGCAGTTAAACCGAGGACTGTATATGTAAAACCTCTTCCTTATGAGGTAAATATTGATGAAACCAAGAATATCATTGAAGCTCTTCTTAATCAGCCTGTCAATCCCAAAGCTCCATATTTTGGAAGATATGATGAAGCTAAGGTGAGAATTGAACTAAGCATAAAGCTTCCACAGGTGGTAAACAAAGGAAAGAAGAGGATAGCCAAAATGCAAATGATAATCGAGGACAAAGAAGAAAAAGATGAAAAAGAAGAGGAAAAGGATGAGAAAACAGAGGAACCAGAACCTGCAAAGAAGAAAGGAAAAGTTTTCATCACTAAGGCACCTATGCCTCCCACTGCTGTGTTTACAAGGAGAAATACAAGAGGCAAGGCAGACAAGGCAGACAAGGCAGATAAAGACATAGTATTCAAAAGGCCTCCTCTAAACTTTCAAGAAAAGCTCAAACTCTTTAGAGATGGATCAGGATCTGGAGTAAGTAACATAAAATCCTTAAGATATGAAACTAGATCGGAAGCAGAACAGAAGGAAATAGAAGATGTTGTTATTGAGAAGATGGGATAGTGGAAATACTCTCCTGAAGAAATTGCCCCACAGGTTCCAGCAGTTCTATTGAATCCAATAAAAATGAGATGGAGCAATGCAAAGCAAACGGTGATAGACATATTTGATCAAAACCTGAGACAGTTGATGCCGAGCTTGAATAATGATGAAGTAAAGAAGGCATTAAAAGAAAATGAAAATAAGATGACATTGAAGTTCAATACTTGTTTGATTTTGATCAACAATATTGAATCGGTTGTGAAGGCTGCAAATGCCACATGGAAGAACATATACCACCTTCACCAACTGAGTATTGAAACTGTAATAATAAAAGATATTGAAGATGACAGTGATGAACAAGAAGAAGACACTGAGGTAGATGATACTGTGAGGATAGCAGCAGAAGTCATTGCATCCCTTCCTACCTCTCCAGTGAAAGTTTCTACATCCAGCCCGGAGACACCTTCAAGCATGGTTGTGACAACTTCCACATTTGTCCAATCATCCATAGCAACAACAGAAGCAGCTACCATTTCTTCTACCGAGCTGCAGTCTCCTGCACCATCAAGTTTTCCAGCAGTAAGTTTTCCAGTTTTTGAATCTTCAAGTGTAAATATTTTAAGTTCTACAGTAGAAAGTATACCAGTATCTATAGCCAGCCCTACTTTATCTACTGTCACTACTACCAAAGCATTAAGTACAGATAAGCCTAAGGCTCTACCGAGTATAAAATTTTTGGGAAAGAATGTAGTAGAGGATATAGACCTAGATGAAGAGATAGAGATTCCTACATTAGATTTTGCAAATCTATCAGCGGACCAGATGCAAAATATAGGTGAGATCCTCCAAAGGAAAGCAAAACAAAAGAAGCTTAAAGAGGAGAGAGACAAGGAGTATCAAATCATCAAGGATGCTAAGGACATTTTGTCTGATGCATTAGGCATTAAAGTAGACTCCTCCCAGCATGTTTTGTTACAATTAGTAGAAGCAGTTGAGAAATACAATGAGGATTCATCCGGGATAGAAAAGTTAGTTGAAAGAGCCAAGAAGAGATTCAACAATAAAGTGCTTGAGCACATTGCTCAGTACATAGCTATTAACCAAGTGGAATTGTCTTCAGTTTTGTCTAACATTGAATCTATCTATTTGAATGCTACCTCTCTTTTGGCCAGACTATGCAATATTGCCGAGTTCACAAAAGATGTTAAGGATAAAATGGATGAGGATATGAAGATTAGCATACAGAAGCTGCAACTTGAACCAAGTTCAAGCTCTGCTCATCACATGAAAATTTCACACCTATCTAATATGCAGTCTGATCTACTGAAAGAAGACACAAGGATCCGGTCCACACTGCTAGACATCCAACACATGATCCTTCCCATCATGAATACAATGTATAAGCACATTGAACATTCCAAAACATTGATTCATGACAATCAATTCTCTATAGCAGATCACATGATTGAACTCTCTGCAGAAGTCCAAATTGCTATACAAACATGTAAGATCCTGCAAAAAAGTTGGGACAGAACCCTGGCACTAATAATGAAGGTACATTCTGATTTTCTATCAAATTTTGAATTCTCTCTGTAAATAACTTGTATATGCACCTTTGGCATTATCGTCAAAAAGGGGGAGATATGTATAGAAGGAGAGATATGTATAGATTTGTATAAGAAACAGTTAGCACATTGAAAGGGGGAGACAATGTATAAAGCCCTATAACAAAGACAAATTTTGAAAAATCAAAATATAACTCAGCATGATTCGTGTATATAAATTTTGGCCAATAAGTGTTTTTGTCACTAATGCCAAAGGGGGAGATTGTTGGCATTAAGCAGAATTGCCACTAGTGACAACACTTATTTGCATTCTGGATACAAACCGAGCAGACAGTACAAACCGAGCAGACAGTGCAAACTGAGCAGACAGTGCAAACCGAGCAGACAGTACAAACCGAGCAGACAGTACAAACCGAGCAGACAGTGCAAACCGAGCAGACAGTACAAACCGAGCAGACAGTGCAAACTGAGCAGACAGTGCAAACTAAGCAGACAGTGCAAACCGAGTAGAAAGTGCAAACCGAGCAGACAGTGCAAACCGAGCAGACAGTGCAAACCGAGCAAGTTAGTACCAACCGAACAGGACAGTGTAAACTGAGTAACATCATGTCTACCGAGTCACCAGTATTTACCGAGTTCAAAACCTACCGAGTGATCAGTATGAACCGTGCCTTCACTTCTACCGAGTGCATGACGATGCCGAGTAATGCAGTGGACGCCGAGTATCAGAAAGTCACCGAGTTAGTCTGCAGGAACCGTGTAACCATACTTGGGCCGACTTAGTAGCACTTATGTTTATTTGTCAAGCTGACTTTGCTATTGTAATTGTAATTAATTGTTTAAGACTTGTATATAAACAATGTTGTAAAAATGTCAAGATGTATGAAGTAGAATATATGTGAAAGAGAAAGAAAGGCAGAGATAAGCGAATTACAGAAGGCTTCAGAAGTATAAGGTACAGCAAAGACAAATTCATCACAGAAGGTGATCAGTACATCAGTGAATCTCAATCAGCAATCCAGTTGCAAAGCAAGAGATCTACTGTTTCATTCTAACAGGTGAATCAGTACTAAATCCTTTAACCGGGTAGACTTAACAGTCTTTTGTAAAATCTCTTTACCGAGTGCATACTTCATTGTATGTTTTGTAAATCCTTTAACAGGGTGGATTTAGCAATCCTTATTGCTCCTAACAGGGCAGATCATCAGAAGTGATCAAATTGTAAGCCTTAACCGGCCAACTTTATTCTGCAGTATTAAAGCTTTGTGGGTTTCATCTCCACCCCAGTTTTACTTTCTTTTGGAAGGTTTCTGGGTAACCAAATCTATGTGTCATTATTGTGAATGCTTTTAAGTTTCATGCTTTCTGTATGCAAAGGTTAAAAAGTAAATTACATGTTAAAATTGTAAGAAAATTTGGAGTTACTGATTCACCCCTCCCCTCTCAGTAACTCGGTTAATTCTTAAATATTTCCAACATCCACCTCATACTCCCATGGACCAATGAGATACTGCCAAGTTAGCACACCTAGCAAGTGGACCCGCTCGAAAAGAAAGGCTACGCCATCAGGAAAAATCAATGATCAGCATAAGATCTCAAGCTTCTAACAAAGTCTATGAGAGCTTATGCTAACCGTCAGATGGAAATGCTGTCAAAAGACCAGGCCTAGAAAACATATTAAGCTAGAACATAGGAAAAATTAGTGCATGGATGTAGGCTTTAAAGAAAATATTAGGTGCAAGCAACTATAGGAAAATATTTAATTCACCGGTCATTTTAACTTAGGAAAAAATTAAAGCCCGTCGGGGTATAGGAACTTAGGAAAAATTAATAACTTACCCCGCAAAGTGATAAAATATAAAGCACATGTGAATTAGGACCTTTAAGTGTCCCACGAAAAGTAACATGAAAATATAACAAGGCTAGGGTAATGACAAACGGTTTTTGCATGCAACGACTATATTTTCAAAAATTTGAACTAGGGCTAAAGGCAGAGACCTAAAAATAACTGCAAAGACCAGGGGAAAAGGGCTAGAGCCATGAAATTTTTTCTAGGTGCTAATAGCGGCTCTAGTTGGGGATGCATGCCTCCTGTAGGCATGGCAAGAAACCAAATCTCTAGAAAAAGTAGACCACCGACTGGAAGAAGGGCACATAGACCTCAAAAAATACAGGGAACAAACCAAGGAAAATAGGAAGGGAAACTATATACAAAGTGTACACATTTTTTACAAAAAGCTTGAAACCTCAAAACTTGAACCAATCTTTGCCCCTGTCAAAAATCTAGTTTTCATTTCTTTCTTCTTGAGGTAAACTGGATACTTTATTCCCATTTGTTTCACTAGGCATATCAATACTTTCAATCAATCCATCAGGCAAAACAAAATTTTTGTCTTCATTCCCATAGTGCAAGTAAAAATCTGAAGCATTTTCATCATCTTCCTCACTATGGAAGTAAAACTCAGCATGCTTATGAATACTATCATCAAATTGAAACTGTTCTTTCTCTACTGATTCATGTATGCCATCAATCTGAAATGCAAAAGTCACATACTTTATTTGATAGAAATCTTCATTCATACCTTGACTTTGCATATCCTCAAGTGTAGCTGGTGGGAGTTCAAAAGAGTAATCACATTTATACTTACACATGTCATCATCATCAAAATCTATAACATTTGAGACCTCCATGTGTTCTTCAAACAATGGGTTGATAATTCCATGTAATACTCCTTGTTGCACATTATGACAAAAAATAGGCTGATCATCATCATAGTCCTCATCATATAAAGTATTAGAAAACACTTTAAACTCACTACCCATTTCATCTCCATGGAGATTCTCAGCACACAAAGAAGAAACATAATTATATGAAGATTCATAGTGAAGATCACCTACCAAACATATAGTGTCCACAATTATATCTTTTTCATTATCTTGTTTAGGAAAACCATCATAGCAAAACCATGGTTCACTCCTAAACACTCTATCATATGCTGCAACCTCATTATCCAATGTAGGACCATTAGATAACCTTAAACTCAAACCTTCATATTCATCCTCACTAATATCACATTGAATTACCATTTCTTTATCTTCAAACTTTGAGGATAAAACACCCTCAACATCTTCATACTCAAGTTGATTTGTATTATGCAAAGACTAAGATGCACTATCACTTTTAGATTCATAAAATGAAAACATACCTTGACTAATAAAGGAATGTTCACTTCCATCATTAATTTCTTCCTCCCATGTTGCATCTGACTCATATGAAGATACCTCGATATCACTGCCTTCATCACTCTCACCTGAGTAACCACTTTTAGCACTATGTTCCTCTAACTGTGATTGACATATCTGTGAATGACATTCCTCATCTTGTGTAGCAACTTCAAACTCATCATTAGAGACAAAAATTTTAGCCTCCTCATCTGTATAACACTGAGACATAGAAGTAGCAACCTCATGCCTAGGAACATAAGCAAAATCATGCTTATAATATATATTACAAGAATTGACCATAGTGGCAAATTTACAACTCAAAACACCATCACACTACTCAATTCTACCAAGGTCTGGAATATATCTTACTAGTATAGCATCTTGAACACATCTCATTAGTAGCAAAAGACTCAACAACATTTATACACATATCTTGATTTGACATTTCAACTTGATTACAAACTATAGCAGAAGTGTTGGTACACCAATTTGGAATTGTGGTACCAACACTACAGTCTTCTCTTCTTTCATATTCATTATACTAGCACACACTCATGGAAAAATGACCTTTGGTCAATCCATATTTCAAATTGTTTTCAATGTCCATCGTAGTTATAAATCCCTGATATAATGACCTAGGTTCCTTATCCCTCAGCAAGTAGTTCATTTTCTTACCAAATGCATCAAAGTAGACATTTATACATACTTGATCATTGGGTCTATAATTTTCAGGGATTTCATTCAATACTTTTGCAAATCTGATATTGAAATGAGGAACAAGTTCAGCATTCCCAATATGAATCTTTAAAAACTTGTCATAGGAATCAGATATGCTTACCCTTTCTCCAAATTGCTCAATGAAGGCCAAATGCATCTCACTCCAAGATGAGATAGAACATGCTGGCAGAAAAGAGAACCAGTCTCTAGCATCACCTTCTAGAGTTTGAACAAACAATTTCATCCATAGGTCTTCATGGCACACATCAAAATCACACATTACATCAACAAAGCATTGAACATGTTTCATTGCTGACTGATGCTGGTCCCTATCATAATTTGGTAAATATCCCTTGATTCCATCAGGGATCTTATTAGGGAAACCAGGTATGCCATCATAACAAAATGGCACATATCCTCTAACAAAAGAAACTCTATGAACATCCATCACCAGCTGTAGCTCTTGCACACCCACTTGAAAATCTTCAAGATTAATGATAGGAAATCTATACTTGAACTTAGTCTTCTTTTGTCACTGAACCCTTCCTACATACTTCACACCTACTCCATTTCTTAGTGCTTGATCACTTAATAAGGAGACATTTTAGATCTTTGAGAAATACCTGAGAGTTTTGTAGTAGAAAACCTTGTTGACTAGAAGGTGGGGTAGATCTAGAACTCATCTTGCAGCTCCATCAAGTTCTTTGCTATGTAGAGTTGCCACCTCCCTAAAGAGGAAATTAATGCACTTGTTCTTGTTTCTTCTTCCAATCAACACAAAACTCCACCAAGTAAACATGCACTGTTTATCAGAAGATGCACTGATCAAACAGAGAAATCAGAGCCGCCACTCAACACTTAGTGATAAAATTTTACAAATGTGTTTTTTATATTTGACTCTTTGATCATTTAACCAGACTCTGGGATGATCTATCCAAGCAAGGAAGCTTGCTATCTTTTACTTCTTCCCCAGCGGAGTTGCCAATTTGTTGGTTGCTTTTCCTTGCAGGACCAAACTTGAATCAAAAGGTGGGCTTGATCCTCAAATTAGGCACTCAAGTTTGACAAGAAAATATAACCAACTGATGAGGATAGAGAACATCATCCTTCTTCTTTGAGCTCCACATCACTCGGGTGGGTATTGCCTTATCTGCACACTCAAGACACCTCATGATAAACAATAGGCCTGCAGATAGATTATTTTGGAATAGTCTTCAAACCCCTATGGGTATCTTGTACCCCAATGAAACCAAGATCTCATGCCATAGCCCTACTTGCATAGAATGAGTCTAAAGACCAAAGATCTATACTAACAACATGAAAAGGAAAGGGTGGAACTAAAATTAAATGATTTAAAGATGGGTTGAAAGGACCCCTGAGATGTCCTAAGTCACTGATAGACCAGTGCCTTGTCCAATGGGCCACAGAGTCAAATACCCTATTGCAATAGACAACTATGAAATAAGAAGACAAAATACTTAATGTGTCGATGCCTAACATCAATCACACACCCTGACCAAACCTCACTTTAACAACCCACCTATGTATCCAAGTATGTTATTACCCATTCAAAGGATTTTAACCCTCCCCTTAGAAGAGACCTATAAGTAGATAATACATTAACCAACATCCACTAGAAGACAAGCATGACGTATCTTTGATACCTCAGCTCATACATACATGAAAAATAATCCTAAACCAGTCATCTTTGTGAAGACAACTCCACTTGCAAACAAATAGGCAATGCAAATAAAAAAATCAAACACCCTTGATGTATGATTAATGAATTTAGAATTCAAATAGACATAGCTTAGTAACAGTAAGAATATATTGAATCCTCATACATAAGACAAATCAATTACAACATGTATTATATTCCCTGAACCAACAAGGGAAGGAAGAACACCTTATATGCGGAGAAGTAGAGAAAATCTATAGGAAAAAGTACCCTTCATGGAACCAGTTCTCCACAAAAATGCAGAAGAAGGAACCTCTACAAAATCAAAACTTCAACCATATATACCACTAACTTCCTTGGAATCCTAAATAGGTTAGGATGCAACAAGCTTCAGACAGCTAGGGTAAGGGTTAGGGTTTCAACCACCAGACCAACTAAAATGGTCACAAATTTATTCTAGGGGAGAAAACCAAGCAACTAGGAGAAAGAAAATCCTGGATTGATCCTAATCATGAAAATCTCACTGAGAAGGTATTGATAATCACAAAAACATCCAAAAAAGTCAACCCCCTGTTGCCACCTGCAACACACCTCAAGCACAAAAATGCATAGTATAGACCCCTACAGATGATCATGGCATACCCTGGACCACACTACAATAGAAAGCACCACCAAACAAATCAAATCTGGCCTTGAAAACATTCAATTTCAGTCCTTTCTGTTGTTGAGAAATCCTCAAAAATTCAAATTTGAAAATAAATGACTACTTTATGGCGCTTGCAGCAAATCGGTAGTCGATATTTGAATCTCCATCAACTTTAAGTCATGACCATCCAATCTCTCTTTTTCATGGTCCTTTAAGTCTTTAAATCAACTTCCACCCTGGGTTTACCTTCAGCGAACATGCGACAATGCATTTCCAATTCACGAAAAGAAAACTTAACCCATCACTTAACTCCATGACTTGGCGACCATAGGAAAACATTAACCTCAGTCCTACATTTAGTGAACTAGCGACAAAAGGTCACCGCCAGTTTGTGAAACACTTTATTTATCCACCAAAAAGTTTAGCGATTCCGTGAACGCTTGTTCGCTAAACTGCTAAAACATTTAGAGAATCGCCACTATCTCATGTGAACAAGTGAAGCCTTATTAAATTTTTTAGCTGCCAAAACACTTATCTCAACCACCAAAAGACTGAGAAAATTTGATCGGGTCCGCATCAGGAAGATCGACGGTTGTCTGAAGTTCACATAGGCCTCCAAGATTCTAGCAGATTTCATGCCCACCGTCAGATGAAGAATCTTCTCCCTTCCCTAACAACCTTCT
Organism: Chamaecyparis obtusa; assembly: GCA_027943335.1. Classification (NCBI taxonomy): domain Eukaryota; kingdom Viridiplantae; phylum Streptophyta; class Pinopsida; order Cupressales; family Cupressaceae; genus Chamaecyparis; species Chamaecyparis obtusa. The sequence continues at coordinate 309,889 of BSBK01001029.1, forward strand.
GACAAGATACAAAATCAATGGCCATCGCAAGATCTTAAGCCTTTGACACACTCGATGAGATCATATGCCATTCATCAATTCACTGACAAGATCAGGACCCTCTGATACATTCGACAACCAGGTCCCACTGACAACATGCCACGGTGCTAATACATGGATCAATAAAAAGCCACCAACTATGCAAACATGTCAACGGACCCACCTTCCTTCATTATGAGATTCAATGGCTGTTGCTATACCACTGCGTTAAAAATCAAGCATGTTATATCAATGGTATAATGATAGCCACAAGATCAGACTGAACCTTAATCCACCTAAACACTGAGAAGATTGGTCCCACTAACAACACTCCACCTCATACTCTTCTGGACCAATGAGATACTACCAAGTCAACACACATGGCAAGTTGACCCACTCGAAAAGAAAGGCTACGTCATCAGGAAAAATCAATGATCGGCGTAAGATCTCAAGCTTCTGACAAAGTCTATGAGAACTTATGCTAACCGTCGGATGGAAATGATGTCAGAAGACTGGGCCCAAAAAACATATTAAGCTAGAACATAGGAAAATTTAGTGCATGGACTTAGGCTTTAAAGAAAATATCAGGTGCAGGGGACTATAGGAATATATTTAATTCACTGGTCATTTGAACTTAGGAAAAAATTAAAGCCCGCCGAGGTATAGGAACTTAGGAAAAATTAACAGCCGACCCTGCAAAGTGATTAAATATAAAGCACATGTGAATTAGGACCTTTAAGTGACCCGCGAAAAGTAACATGAAAATATAACAAGGCTAGGGTAAAGATAAAGGGTTTTTGTATGCAATGGCTATATTTTCAAAAATTTCAACTAGGGCTAAAGGCAGAGACCTAAAAATAACTGTAGAGACCAGGGGAAAAGGGCTAGAGCCATGAAAAATTTTCTAGGTGCTATCAGTGACTCCGCTTGTTCGCTAAACCACTAAAACATTTAGAGAACCACCACTATCTCATGTGAACAAGCAAAGCCTTATTAAATTTGTCAGCCATTAAAACACTTATCCCAACCACCAAAAGACTAAGAAACTTTGACCGAGCCCGCATCAGGAAGATCAACAGTCATCTAAAGTTCACATAGCCTCCAAGATTCTATTAGATTTCACACCTACCGTTGAATGAAGAATCTTCTCCCTGCCCTAACAACCCTCTAACAAGATACAAAATCAATGTTCATTGTAAGATCTTAAGCCTCGAACACACTCGATGAGATCATACATCATTCATCAATTCACTGACAAGATCAGGACCCTCTGACACATCCGGCAACCAGGTCCCACTGACAGAATGCCACGGTGCTAATACATGGATCAATAAAAAGCTGCCAACTGTGCAAATGTGTCAATGGACCCACCTGCCTTCCTTATGAGAATCAACGGCTATCGCTATACCACTGCGTTAAAAATCAAGCATGTTATACCAATGGTATAATGACAGCCACAAGATCAGACCGAACCTTCATCTCCCTAAACACTGTGTTGGTGTTCTTTTTTCCCAAAGGTCAGCTTGGCATTAGGATTGACAGGGCTAGTGTCACATTCACTCAACACTCCAAATCTGGCAGGAAAAAGGGCCAACTGACAAGGATCAAAGAGAGATCCTTCTACACTTTGAGCTCCACATCACTTAGGTGGGTGTACCTCATCTACACACTCATACAACTTGTGTCACACTATAGGCCTACAAGTAACTAATTGTGGAATGGTTCTCAAACTCTTCTACGTATCCTGTACCTCAATGAAGCCAATATCTCATGCAATAGCCCAACTTACATGGAGTGAGTATGAAAACTAGAGACCTACACTAACAATAAGAAATAGAAAAGGTGGGACTGAATGGAAATGATTTGAATGGATTGAAAGGACCCCTAAGATACTCTAAGTCTCTCATAGACTAGTGCCTTGTCCATTGGGCCATAGAGTCAAATACAATATTGCAAGGGATAGCTATGAAACAAGAAAATAGTATACTCAATGTGTTGATGCCTAACATCAATCACACACCATGGCCAAACCTCAACTTAGTTCCCACCTATGCATTCAAATATGTTATTACCCATCAAAGGATTTTGACCCTCCCCTTAGAAGAGACCTATGAATAGACAATACATTAACCAGCATCCACTGGAAGACAAGCATGACATATCCTTGATATTTCAGCCCATACATACATGAACACTAACCCTGAACCAGTTATCTCTGCGAAGACAACTCCACTTGCAAACACATAGGCAATACAAGTAGACAAATCAAACACCCTTAATGTATGACTAATGGACTCAGAATTCAAATGGAGATAGTTTGGTAACAGTAAAAATATATTACATCCTCACACATAAGACAAATCTATTACAATATGCACTGTATTCTCTGAACCAACAAGAGAAAGAGGAACACTCTATATGCAGAGAGAAGGAGAAAATCTATAGGACAGAATCCTTCACTAGAACTAGAAAGGAACTCTAAGCTGGAACCTTTAAAAAGTCAAAATTTCTACAATTTATACCACTGGTTACCTTGGAATCCTAAACCAGTAGGATGCAACTAGCTATGGGTAACCAGGGTTAAGACTTCAACCACCCAACCAATCAAATCAAAACTCAAAACAATTTACCACAATCAGAGGGAAAAACACTGAACCCTGCAAGCAATTAACACTTGATCTTCAATCATGAAAGAATCTTTGAAAGGCACTGAAGATCAATAAAAAATCTACAAAATTCAAACTGGAAGTGACCCTGCAACTTCTTTTGGTACATTTCATTTACTCCTCTACGTCAAGACACTCCTCTTCTACAATCATCTCACACCTTGGAGCACACTGGAGCGGTGGAGAAAATTAGTTTTACCAACTCTGGCCCTTTCTGTCATCAATTTCAATCCTTTTTGGTCATAGGAAATGTTCTTAGAGATTCAAAAATGAAAGCAAATGGTCACCATGCACTTCACAGGCTTCAATTTTTAACCATCCAAACACCTCGGGTTAACTCCGCAACGACGATGCCAAATAGTTGTCGAATGATCGCATAGCCTAGAAATGGGCTATGCGAACATGTGACATGCCACTTCCCATTGTCTTCTTCATAACCACTAATGCTACCGCTGCCACAAAAGGGTTGGTCACATGTTTGCAAGCTAGAAAACTGGCTCATGCGAACATGTGACAAGCCACTAACATGCATCCTGCTGGTTGTCATGTCACTGCCGAGAAACTAACAGCACATCGGTGATCCACAAATCAAACTGAGACCAACACTAAGTCCCTACCATCAGATCCTCCTATCCTCCTGGGTTCATGACTTTAACTCATCTAGGCACCTCAGGTTACTTTCAGTGAACACGCGATAAAGAAAAATCTCAGTCATGGAATGAAAGTCTAAACCCCAGTTAGATTCAGAGAACACATGACTACACGTGTCAAAATAACCCCTTAAGTTATTTGGTGAACTGGTGACTGAAGACATTTTGCCAGTTCACAGAAATAATAGCGTTGCCGCTAAAACATCACATGAACCAGCGACAGGAAGAAGATTTTGTCGGGCCACCAAATACTTTATCCACACTACCAAAAACACCAAGAAATTCAACCAAGTCCATGCAGGAAAATCCACGGCCATCTCATAATCTCATAGATCTGACACACTTCATAAGTTTTTGTGCCAACCATTGATTCTATTCAAATGTTAGGTCCCACTACAATTCCACATCACCATTTGGCTCTACCAACTGAAAATTTACACATTAGTGCCATCGATCAGATAGGTCCCACCGCACAACTCCGCAACTGCGACACCAGACCATTGTCGCATGATTGCATAGCCTGAAAATGGCCCTTGTGATCATGTGACAAGGCCATAAGACCGCCACATCACCACCTACCAGCCAATGAAAAGTGAACACCTCAGCATCTGGAAGATGCCCCATCACCACCTACCACCAGGCTCCAGAGACACGTGTCAACCGGTCGCATGATCACATGTTAGAAAAATATGACATGTGATCATGCGACAGCCAACCCCAGGCTACCACATCACCGCTAGTGGGACCACCAAACTGCATCACCGATGGGCCACAACATAAAAGGGTAATCGGTCACATGGTCACATGTCAGAAAACTCTAACATGCGATCATGTGACAACCAGTCAAAACACATACCTTCGCCTCCCCTCTGACATCGGGCCCACCTCTTGAAACAAAAAAAATCAACGGTAGGCACATGATCGCATGGGGTGAGAATATTCCATGTGATCACACACCAACCGTCGATCTCCTCCCTCTATCGCTTAAAGAATCTAGGCCCACCAACCATCGCACTTGTGCACTTAAAATTGATGAAGAAGGAGTGCTGGCAAAAAAGAAGAAAAGCAAGGTCGAAAACACATAGGGTTTTTGGTGAAAGATCGAAAACACACAAAGTTTCTAGCACCAAAAGACAAGTGCACAAAAGCTGGAAGGCACAGATCGAAAACAATGAGGGTTTTCACAAAGACTGAAAACATCATGGATTTTCAAAAATACTGTGGGTTTTCGATAATGTGGCAGATTTTGAAATTATTTCCTTGCAGATCTTAGAACTTTAAAAACTCCCTAGGTTTGCGATTCAACACATGCAAATTGGACTAGAGCTTGGTGACAACATGAAGAACACAGGGTAGGAGCTCAAACCATGAAACACTATGGACATTCTTTGCAAGATAAAATTGTGTTGCAGTAGGGTGGGAAGAAACAACATTACAAAACTTGCAGGGAAAAGGCCATTTTCGTTGGATTTTTGCATTGATTAGAAAATGGCCTAACATGTTGAGAAGACTGGTCCCACTGATAACACTCCACCTCATACTCCCATGGACCAATGAGATACTACCAAGTTAGCACACCTGGCAAGTGGACCCACTCATAAAGAAAGGCTACGTCATTAGGAAAAATCAACGATCAGTGTAAGATCTCAAGCTTCTGACAAAGTCTATGAGAACTTACGCTGACTGTCAGATGGAAATGTTGTTAAAAGGTCAGGCCTAGAAAACATATTAAGCCAAAACATAGGAAAAATTAGTGCATGGACTTAGGCTTTAAAGAAAATATCAGGCGTAGGGGACTATAGGAAAATATTTAATTCACCGGTCATTTGAACTTCGGAAAAAATTAAAGGCCACCAGGGTATAGGAATTTAGGAAAAATTAATAGCCAACCCCACAAAGTGATAAAATATAAAGCACATGCGAATTAGGACCTTTAAGTGACCCGTGAAAAGTAACATGAAAATATAACAAGGCAGGGTAAAGACAAAAGGTTTTTGTATGCAACGGCTATATTTTCAAAAATTTGAACTAGGGCTAAATGCAAAGACCTAAAAATAACTGCAGAGACCAGGGGAAAAGGGCTAGAGCCATGAAAATTTTTCTAGGTGCTAACAAATACCATCACTAGTCTATGTTATCTACAATCCTAAAAAATATTTCATTTCACCAATCATACTCATTTCAAGTTCAGTCTTCATTTCATCTACAAATTTACCACTGGCTTCATCTTCTCCTCCAAAAATAATATCATAAACCAAAATAACTACAACCAACAAACCATTTTCAATTTCTTTTACATATAGGTTGCTATCAGCTGTGCCCTTTGTAAATCCTAAATTCAACAAATACTTATCTAATCTCGCATAACAAGTTCTAGGTGCTTACTTCAGTCCATATAAAGCTTTCTTTAGTTTGCATACCATGTCTCCTTCTTCATTAAAAGGAAAACCTTCAGGCTACTCAATGTAGACTTCTTCTTCCAATTCTGAATTCAAAAATGCTAACTTCGTATCCATTTAATACACTTTGAATTTCTTGTATGGTGCATAAGGTAAAAAAATTCTCACTAGTTCAATTCTTGCTACTGGTGCAAAAGTTTATTCGTAGTCAATTCCTTCTTGCTATGAGTATCCTTTACATACCAATCTTTCTTTGTTCCTTACTACTTCTCCTTGTTCATTCATCTTGTTTCTAAATACCCATTTTGTTCCTATAACATTCGTATCTTTAGGTCTAGGGACCAATTCCCATGTCTTGTTCTTTTGAATCTGATCTAGTTTTTCTTTCATAGCTTTGATCCAATGTTCATCTTCACAGGCTTCACTAGTAGTTTTAGGTTCAATTTGAGAAATCAAACATAACTATTCTTGTACCTTATTTCAATTCTAAACTCCTTTGTCTATGCTTCCAATAATCTACTCAACAGGGTGATTCCTTCATAGATTCCTATTAGGTGTCACTGTCTTAGTACTTTTTTTTGCTTTAGGTTCTTCAATGGATCCTTCACTATGGCTTTCATTCAACAAATCACTATCAGTTTCATAGAATAATTCAGTGATCTCTGGATTAGGTTTAGGATGAGATTCTTCATCTAATTCATAATCAAGCATTCTTTCCTAAATTTTGAACTTTACATCAACTTTAACATTTGTGCTCTCAACAATAGTCTTAGTTCTCTTATTGTAACATCTATAAGCTTTTCTCTTCAATAAATATCCAAGAAATATACCTTCATCATTTCTAGGATCAAAATTTCCAATGTCATCATCTCTCTTAATATAACATTTTCTTCCAAAAATTCTAAAATACTTAACTGATGGTTCATGTCCAAACCATAGTTCATAGGGTTTCTTTTTTGTGTCTGCTCTGATTTGTACTCTTTTCATTGTATACACTATTGTGTTCACTACTCTCCAGAATATCTTCGTCAAGTCTTTCTCAAATAACACAGCTCTTGCTTCTTTAGTCACTGATTTTTTCCTTCTTTCTACAATACCATTTTGTTCAAGTTTCCTATGGGCTAACAACTGTCTCTTAATACCATTCACTTCATAAAAAATGTTAAATTATTTTGAAGTAAATTCTCCACCTCTATCTGATCTCAAACATTTAATCTTCATTCCAAATTCATTCTCAACTTTGTTCTTAATGATCTTAAACTTATCAAATGCTCCAGATTTTTCTTTAAGAAATGCAATCCAAATCATTTTGTTTAGCCATCACACATTCCTTGCAAATCATGTTAGTAGGCTTCATCATTTTAGGAAAATCTCTTACTGCAAGTGTAGTACTTACTTTCACAATGTTATCATAGTTTATATGACAAAATCTTTTGTGCCATAACCAACTATCATCAATCTTAGTAATCAAACATGTCATCTTAGTAGGATTCAACTGAAATACATTACCTTTGGTTCTAGATCCAGTACCAATCAAATTACCATCCTTATCTTTTATCATACAAGTCTTCTCAGTAAACCAAACTTGATATCCCTTGTCAACTAGTTATCCAACACTCAAAAGATTATGTTTCAAATCATCCACAAAGTAAACATCATCAGTATTAGTCTTTCCATCAATAGTAATAGATCCTATACCCTTAATCAAACAAGGTGCATTGTTTCCAACTCTAACAACTCCTCCATCATAATTGTTAAAATTCATAAACTTTTTCATGTCTCCAGTCATATGATGTGAACAATCACTATCTATAATCCAATCAGCTTTCTTTTCTACTTTAGAATCTAAATCTTTTTCTTCCTTAATTTCAGGTTAAGGATTTTCTTCTTTTATTGCTATAAATCCTATATCATCATTATTCTTAGTATCACTTTCACTTAAGGTTTTGTCCACACTAGCTTCAAGTTCTTCATCATTAGCATAATAACATTCTTTAGATCTTCTGGGCTTAAAGTTATTTCTATACTTCTTAACTCTCTTAGGAAATTTAGATGCAAAATGACCATATTCTTGACAAGTCCAACATTTAAAAAATTTCTTACCATCTGGTTCTCTCTTCATAAGAAAGGAAATACCTTCTTCAATCTTCCTATCTTCTTCATTTCTAGATCTTCTACTACTAGAAAAATCTCCACTTACACTGATGCTTCTTGACAAAGTAGGGTGAACACTAAGAGCACTGAATACTATCTCCATTCTAGGTAAGTCTCTTGATAACCTCAATTTCATCTCTACTACTTCCAATCTTCCAAGAAGAGTCTCTCTCTTAAATTTCATAGTACAAGGTATAACTTGTTCAATCATTTGTGTTGTCTGCTTAAATGCAGGAGTCAATGTCCTCAAAATTTTCCATATCACTTCATTGTTTGTCTTTGTTCCTCCACAAGATTTTATACCTACAACAATCTCTGACATTCTACCAATATAGCTTCTAACATATTCATCTTCCATCATTCTAATATCTTCAAATGCACATATCCAATTATGTAATCTGAATTTTTTTGCATGTTCATCACCTTCAAAAGTAGATTGTAAAGCTAACCAAATTTTATGAGATGTATTTAGATATTTTACCTAACTGTACTCATTCTACAGAAGGGATGACAAAAGTACTTCTCTAGAAAGTATGTTACACATGAATAGATCCCTTTCTCCATCAGTACAATCTTCAATTTTTGTCCTCATTAATGATATTCTTCTCATTCTTTGTGATTAACCAATAACTTGGTCCTAAACAAAGTAGGTGTATCTTCATCTTTTCTTTCCAACTGTCAAAATTTACTCCATCAAACTTAGGGATTTATTTCCTAAAATTATTCACCATGGATCTCCTTAAGTTGTTAAACTTTTCCTTCAAGGACCTGTCGTTCTTATACCAATTGTTAGAAAGTAAAGTCCACCAAGATAACAGAGAGGGGGGGAAGAATAAGTTATCAGACAAATATAACTTTTATCAACTTCAATAGATTTTAACCATGTAAGAAATGTAACCAACAACCATAGAAAGATATTTATACACAATAATGCTGATGAAGGGTGCTCCCCTTAATACCACAAACACATAACAGAAATAGAAAAACAACAACAATATGCAAGAACAGAAAATTCGCTTCTTATTATCTCCACAAATGTGGAATTACAAACTTTCAGAATTACAATATGCAAAGCCACATGGGCATTCCCTTACAATATTCTGTAGGACAAAGCCTCGAACTATTACCCAAATCTACTATCCAGAACTATTCTGAACTGCCTAAGACAATAATACAGCCTTCCTTATATAGGCAATTTTCCACCGCCTGGGAAGGTTCCAGAATTTTTAGCCAATAAGGCCGACCAAACTTAGAATTATTTTATTTTACATTTTATTACATCATAGTCGGCTCAAGATAACCTTTGAAACCTGAACAGAAATTTTGAAGAAAATTATTTTTTGCCATTTCAGGTGGCCCAACTTCCGAAGACCATAAGTCATCACCCGTTGACCCGCTCGGCTATTATAACCCCATTTCGGAAACGCCACGAAGCACTCTACAGGTTTGACCAGCGCAAGCGCTTGTCGCCCAAATTTTCGACCTCATCCGGGGCCTCTAAAGCCTTCAAAACTGAGTCCAAAGTTTCTGTACCCTGCTGCCAATACCGAAAATCTTCAATATCTTCCAACATACACTTGATCTGGAAATGAAACTTTACTGGTAGACTTATATGACCAAAATGAACCTCCAAGAAAGAAATTAGATCATTCTGAGCACATACGAAAATTACCAAAAATAGTAACTTTCCATAAATAGTAGCTCTGCACAAAGCAGCCCTTATTGAAAAAAAAATATATATATATATATTTTTGGGTGATGCAAGATTGCTCTTACACCCAGGATGCTCCTGCATCAAATGCAATGCCACAAGATATGTTAACTAGGGAACCTATTGATCAAAGATTAAACCCCGATGGGAATGATGCCCACAAACGATGCACTAATATGAAAGTTCCTTGTGAGAGGATGGATTCTCTTAGGAGTCTTATGAAATACATTCAGTACATATGAGTCCCTGTTAGGAGACTTTGAATCCCTGTTAAAATATTCTAACTCTATTGGGAGTTATGGAAGATAGAAGGACCCACCACCTAAACAGCTTCATGGTAAGATCACCAAACTGACTGTCTAACTGATCTTTGTATTACTCAATAGAATAATACCAAAAGATTATTGATCTCAATAATTCAATACTCCTTCTCTGACTGTACCAGACCACACCAACTGCTTCTTCAAATCTCAATACGAGATCTCTATGTTAGAAAGTTGTCTATACTAAAGTATATGACTAGATATAGTGTTGTCACAATGGCAAAAAAGTCATATAGTAGTTTGGAGTCAGCACACTAACTGTAAAGATCAGAAATTAGTTAAGTGTTGAAGATTAGACAGCATATAGAGTTCCTACAACTCAGAGCACTTGCACCCATGCCTACTAATGAATTATGGTATGTGCCCTAAAAGTTAAGGTTGTTAGACTATACTTATGCTTATTCTAAGAGCACATAAGTAGATATACAAAGATGTGAAAGTTACAGTCAGTTGAAGTTGCACAGCCAGTGTGTGCCAGCAGAGAACAGAGCATAGAGCCAACAGTGACTATTTTGGTTTGGGAGTGTAAATTAATGTTGTAGAGGCTATGCACCCATTGTATTTAGGTTTCTAAAATATTTACATGTATAGTTGTAAGCACCATTAAGCCAATTCATTTGGAAGTGTTATTTGTAACTAGTTATAGGTTTGACCTAATTATATAATGTGTATGAGAGCATAAATATAAGGTGCACCCATTGTATTCAGTATGGAAGTGGAAATAGAGTTGTGACAAGCAGAGTAGAGGTATGCAAAGAGAGCATATGATGTATTACACCTTTGCAAGAGGTCAAAGCATCAGTGCACCAAAGGAAATGATTTGACAAGTAGTGTCACAATAACAGTTCACTTGCAGATATAGTGCGTATTTGATTCAGAAGTTGGTAGCCTTCATCATTTGAGCAGTGAGCTCTAGGAGAGTGAGTCCACTCCCCTAACAGGGATCATTTTAAAAGACTCCTAATAGGGTCCGACCCTTAACAACATCTATTTTACTAAAAGCATTGTAAAGCTACTCCTAATAGGGTAAAGGATCTTCTAACAAGGATCACAAAACACAGTGCAAATTATTAGTGGGTATCAAGTCCCACCAGGGTTTTTACCTATTTTGGGTTTCCCCATAACCATATTGGTGTCATGTGTTGATTTCATGTTTCATGTTTATGTAAATGTTTAATTCAGTACTTAAGCATTTATAATTCAGTATTCAGATTAAAGTGAAAATTTAAAATACAGTGAGCACTGATTCACCCCCCCTCTCAGTGTTCCCATTCCTAACAATTGGTATCAGAGCTTTGGTCCTCAGCAAAGAAGTTTAACCAATTGAGGAAATCATGGACAAAGAATATTTGAAGAAGAATCTTGAAGCAGCTCTTGAAGACCTAGAAAACTCAGAAAGAGAAATTGAAAAACTAAAAGAAAAATTCAGTGATGCTCAATTAGTTATCAAGAGACTAAGAAAATATTTGAAGGGATGCTCTAACAGTGATCTTGAAAAAAAATTCAAGAAGTTGAATGAAGAAAATGCATCCTTAGTGAGTCAGCTTGAAGAACTTGATGATAAATTGATGAACAATCAAGATGTCTATAATGAACAAGTAAAGGAGAATCTTCAACTCAATGAAGATTTAAGGAAAGCAAATTTGGAAATCTTGGATCTAAAGAATTGAAAAGCAAGATTGGAGTCTGAATTGAAAGATGCAAAGAACCACATTGACAAATTGCACACCAATTCTGATTTGATAGAATCTTAGTTGTATGCAAGAAGAGTCAAAGGAGACACTAACTGCATTGGATACAATGAAGCACAAAATCAGATTGATAAGATGTGAGCAATAAAGGAGACACAAAAGGAATCTACTGATACTGAGAAGACTAAAGATCAAACCAAAGACAATGGTAGTCCTCCTAAAAATGAGTGCAAGCCTGTTGAACACACCCTTTTTGCATGTAACAATCATGGAAACATTGTAAGGAACTGTACAAAGGTAAAGCCTTTTAATGGTTATTGTTATACATGTAATAGATTTGGTCATAGAGCAATAAATTGCAAGACTAGCAAGAAGAGTAGGATTTGGCATGATCAAAGAAATCAGAATCAGATAAATGTTAGAAGTTCTCAGAATGTTACATGTCAAATATGTAACTATAATGGTCATACAAAAAAAAATGTAGAATGGTGACTCATGTCAATTCGCCAAGGAATAATAGACCTCTAGTGATTTGTCACACCTGTAATAAGGCTGGACATATCTCAAATTTTTGGAGATCAAGGATGGAAGGTCAGGAAAGCCCTAAAATGGTCAAAGAACTCATTTTGGATCCTTAAGCAGAAGTCAAGTTTGTGAAGGCATCAAAAGATGTGAGCATGATTTGGTTAGATGGAAAGAAAGAAAATTTTGATGGTAATGTATTGGATGCATCCCTAATGGATGCACCCTCTACATCTGCATGAATGGCCCTCAAGGTCATAGGGGGAGCTAATTTAGTTCTAGACCCCTGCATGGCTGGTATACTCATCCTCAGAGTATGCACCTTTGGACTTAAGTTATTGAAGTGTTTGGGAACCATTGTGAAAGAGTGCACATGTTGATTGTTAGTAGAACTTGAGTTTGAAAATTTGAAGTGACAGCCTGGTTTAGGCAAGATGCATTAATGGTGAATTTATTACTTTAAGTACACTGAAAGTTGTTTGTTCACTTATTGCATTTATATTCAGAGCAATTGGAGAGAAGATTGATCCTTGGAAGTTTTTGTGAAGATTTGGAGATTGAGTTATCAGTAATTGCAGTGCATTTCATCGGTTGCAAGAAACCCTAGCTCATTGTGCCGATTTGGAACCCATTAGAACATCTCAAAGATCATTTGGAAAAAAAATATCAATTAAGTCATGGCCACTCCTATTGTTTTTGATGCTTATGAGAGGATGAGGTATGTCTTCAAGAGGCACTTGTTTAAATCAACCCTAGATGATTTAGAGGGAGCATTCTCCTGCACATTGATGGGCGTCATGCATGTAGAATACATAAGGGCTTACATCTATTGTAAGAAGGAACCTATTGGACTGGATAGGTTAAGGGCGCACATGGACACAATGTTGAAACTAGAAAAAACCTTCATGGATGTATACACAAAATGGAATGATCACCCCATTGCTGAATATGCCATGGCATTTGAATTCTATGAGGAAGAATGGATAAAGGTATTGTTAAGAAGAATCCATGATGATTTGTTTTGGGTTAGAGATGTACCAGTAAGAATCATAGGAGACCTAATTCATGAGATGACAGGCCTTTCTAAGATAGGCTCCATCCTTTTTGTGGGTAAGGATGTCAGGAAATTGCTGGAGCAAGTGTATAAATCTAGAATTGATAAGCGTGGCATGACCATTGAGCCTATAGAACAACCGGACATCATGTTAAAATCAATGATATTGGGTTACATATATCATCACACCAATAGGGTGAATAGTGTGCTTGCAGGCACTATTCTAGCATCCATTCATCTTGTGCAACAAGATGGAGAGTTCAACTTGTGTGAGATTTTGTGCGCATAGTTGATAGACAATATCAAAGCTATAAAACATGACAAGACTAAGGTATTCAGGTTTGGGTCCCTAATCATCTTTATGTACCTTCATATAGTTGGTAAAGTGTCAGACTTGTATCTAGACAAGTCCATTCCTACCATGCCACAGATATCTGACAAGGCATCCATAGAAAGAAGACTTGGAGATTACATTACTTTGGAATTCAAGAGCTTTTTAAAGCAAGGGATGAGAAGATTGCTCTAGAATTGAAGAGCGTGACAGAAGAACAAGAAGATCCCAAGATGAAAAAGATAAAAGTTGAAAAAGATAAAAGTCAAAAGGATAAAGAAGACAATACTCCTTTTGCACCCAAAGATACTCCTCCGAAGTATAAGCCTTTATTCAAGAGAAAGAAAGAAGCTAGCACTAGTCATCCATCCTCACGAGCATTAAGGAGTAGGAAAAACATTCAAGAACCTCCTAAGGTAGGATTTAGGGCTAGCCTTAAAGTTTTGAGCTCTAGAATTATTGATGAGGGAAGAATTGATCAAGTAGGGAAACATTATGAATCATATAGTGAGATTGATAAGATAGAAATTCATGATATGATTATCAAGCATATGATAAAGTTTAGAAAGATAGTTCTTGAGTTGAAAATAGAAATTCTAGATAATGTATGAGACATTTTAGAACATCTAAAGAGACAAGGTAATGAGGAAGATCAAAGAATAATAAAAAAAGAATTAGAAGATACTCTATCTGTATGTTCTAAAGATGAAGAGAAACTGATATTGAATTTGGTGAAGCTGTACCTAAGAAAAAAGATGAGAACTCTTCACATTATGAACAAAGATTATGAGTTGATAACAAAGGAAATAGAGAAGGCCTTTGAGAAGGTGTTTCTGGAACAATAGATCAAACCACCTACTATGCCCATCACTCATGCACCCATTAAGGAAGATAAAGTGGTAGAACCCACTAATGTACCAATGACAGGTCCTCAGGACTCAGCGCCCATAGCAGAAACTCAAATAGAAGCAACTTAGTCTACACCTATGACAAAATCACCCAAAGATAGCACACTTATCATAGATAATGTGGAAATAGCCATGGCAACTACTGATAAGGAGTTGGACAAGTTTGAGGAAGCATTTGTTAGCACTAAGGAAGAAGAAATCTTATGCAGCAATACCCCTCCCACTCAGCAAGAAGAAGTAATCATAGAAAATATATCTGATGAGAAAGAAGAAGATAAGAAAGAAGGAGCAGAGGTAGAAAAGAAAGATGAATCTTCTATTGATTTACTCAAGGTAAAGAAGGAGGTGATGGATAGCACTCCCATCACTCCCACCTCAGCATTATTGTCAAGTTTCACACCTCACACTAGCAGTTTGGAATCCTGGAAGGAAGAAGACCTGATTAAGTTCAATGTCCTAGGTATGGAGAAGTCAAAGGAGAAGCAAGTAATGAGGAATCCTCTCCTAATCGAATCTATTAATATTTTGAACAGGTTGCTACCAAAGGATAAGAAAATTGTAAATGTACATTCAGTTGATGATGTGAGCACAGTCATCTCTCAGTTCAAAGTCAATTTTTCAAGCCTAGAAGAATCTATGGCCATAGTGCAACAGGAGAAATAATTAAAGAAGAGACTCAATGAACTAATGAGTAATTTCACACTAGACTTGAACTCTCTTAAGTCCGGTCAGGCATCATTAAAAGAGTTTTGAGATCAAGGAAGGAAAGTCATTGCAAAATCCATGGATCAAGATAAGTTCACTGATGCCCATCTTAAGAAGATCAAAGATGTAGACGCAATGATTAAGAAGGTGAAGATTTTAGTGCTAGACATAGCCACTAATGCAAACATGTGTAAAAATTTCTACCAAGGTCAGTTGGACATAATTGAGAAGGCAAAGAAACAAATGGAGAAGATAAGGTCTAGACAGACTCAATTGAGGAACACTCTTGCGCCCTCACTAGACATTCTCAGTCAAAACATAAAGGAGATTGATGTGACCATGATAACCTATGATCAAGGTCTGACCACAAAATTGGAGAAGATAGAGAAGCTTCAATATGCATTATACACCCATCTACAGATAGTCAATTCTTTGATAACCTTTTGGAAGAAGGAGATCTAGAAACTCAAGATTGCATATCCAGATGTTTTCCCTCAGTGAGTGTATGTAGATAAAGTTTTTTTTTTTATTCACCTTTGTCATTAATTTAAAAGGGGGATTTATATAGAATATGGAGTACATATATGTATAGGGAGATATAAGAGTATATAGAAGACAAAAGTTTTTTGTGTAATGGACCACTTAGAGACTTGGCCATATTACTTTATTGCCATCAATGACAAAGGGGGAGATTTTTGGAAAGTTGTCCATAATGAAGTATATAACTAGATATAGTGTTTTCATTATGGAAACAAAGTCATATAGCAATTTGGAGTCAGCGCACTAAGTGTAAAGATTAGAAATTAGTTAAGTGTTAAAGACTGGACATCATACAGAGTTCTTGCAGCTCAGAGCACCTGGGCCCATGCATACAAATGAATTATGGTATGCACCCTAGAATTTAAGTTTGTTAGACTATACTTATGCTTTTTCTAAGAGTGCATAAGTAGATATGCAAAGATGTGAAAGTTACAATCAGTTGAAGTTGCACAGGCAGTGTGTGCCAGTAGTGCATAGAGCTGACAATGACTATTTTGGTTTGTGATTGTAAATTAATGTTGTAGAGGCTATGCACCCATTTTATGTAGGTTTCCAACATATGTACATGTATAATTGTAAGCACGCTTAAGCCAATTAATTTGGAAGTGTTATTTGTAATTAGTTATAGGGCCAACCTAATTGTATAATTGGTATGAGTGCATAAATATAAGGTGTGCCCATTTTATTTGGTATGGAAGTGGAAATAGAGTTGTGACAAGTATAGTAGAGGTATGTGAAAAGAGCATATGATGTATTAGATCTTTGCAAGATGTCAAAGCATCAGCACACCAAAGGAATTGATTTGACAACCAGTGTCACAGTAACAGTTCACCTATAGATATAGTGTGTATCTGATTTAGAAGGTTGTAGCCTTCATCATTTGAGCTATGAGCTCTAGGACAGTGAGTCTACTCCCCTAATAGGGATCATTTTAAAAGACTCCTAATAGGTGCTGACCCTTAACAAGGTCTACTTTACTAAAAGCATTGTAAAGCTACTCCTAATAGGGTAAAGGATCTTCTAACAAGGATCACAAAACACTAGTGCAGATTATTAGTGGGTATAAAGTCCCATTGGGGTTTTTACCTACTTTGGGTTTCCCCATAACCATACTGGTGTCATTTGTTGATTTCATATTTCATGTTTATGTGAATGTTTAATTCATTACTTAAGCATTTATAATTTAGTATTTAGATTAAAGTTAAAAGTTAAAATATAGTGAACACTGATTCACTCCCCCCTCCTTTTAGTGTTCCCATTCCTAACAATTGGTATTACAGCTCTGGTCCTTACCAAAGAAGTTTAACCACTTGAGGAAATCATGGACAAAGAAGATTTGAAGAAGAATCTTGAAGCATCTCTTGAAGACCTAGACAACTTAGAAAGAGAAATTGAAAAACTAAAAGAAAAAGTCAGTGATGCTCAATTAGTTATCAAGAGACTAAGAAAAGATTTGAATGGACGCTCTAACAGTGATCTTGAAAAAAAAGTCAAGAAGTTGAATGAAGAAAATGCATCCTTAGTGAGTCAGCTTGAAGAACTTGATGACAAACTGATGAACAATCAAGATGTCTACAATGAACAAGTAAAGGAGAACCTTCAACTCAATGAAGAGTTAAGGGAAGAAAATTTGGAAATCTTGGATCTAAAGAATTGCAAAGCAAGATTGGAGTTTGAATTGAAAGATGCAAAGAAGCACATTGAAAAATTGCACACCAGTTCCAATTTGATAGAATCTTAGTTGTATGCAAGAAGAGTCAAAGGAGACACTAGCTATATTGGATACAATGAAGCACAAAATTAGATTGATAAGATGTGAGCAAGAAAGGAGACACAAAAGGAATCTACTGATACTAAGAAGAGTGAAGATCAAACCAAAGACAATGGTAGTCCTCCTAAAAATGAGTGCAAACCTGTTGAACGCACCTATTTTGCATGTAACAAGCATGGACACATTGCAAGAAATTGTACAGAGGTAAATCCTTTTAATGGTTATTGTTATACATGTAATAGATTTGGTCATAGAGAAATAAATTGCAAGACTAGTAAGAAGAGAAGGATTCAACAGTATCAAAGAAATCAGAATCAGATAAATGTTAGAAGTTCTCAGAATGTTACATGTCAGATATGTAACTATAATGGTCATACAAAAAAATAATGTAGAATGGTGACTCATGTCAATGTTCTGAGGAATAATAGACCTCCAGTGATTTGTCACACATGTAACAAGGCTAGACATATCTCAAAGTTTTGGAGATCAAGGATGCAAGGTCAGGAAAGCCCTAGAAAGGTCGAAGAACTAGTTTTGGATCCTAAAGTAGAAGTCAAGTTTGTGAAGGCATCAAAAGATGTGAGCATGATTTGGTCAGATGGAAAGAAATTAAATATTGATGGTAATGTATTGGAAGCATCCCTAGTGGACACACCCTCTACATCTACATGAATGGCCCTTAGGGTCATAGGGGGAGCTAATTTAGCTCTAGACCCCTGCGTGGCTGGTATACTCATCCTCAGAGTATGCGACTTTGGACTTAAGTTATTGAAGTGTTTGGGAACCATTGTGCAAGAGCGCACATGCTCATTGTTAGTAGACCTCAAGTTTGAAAATTTGTAGTGACAACCTGGTTTACGCAAGGTGCATTAATGGCAAATTTCTTACTTTAAGTACATAGAAAATTGTTTGTTCACTCATTGCATCATATTCAGAGCAATTGGAGAGCAGATTGAGCCTTCAAAGTTTTTGTGAATATTTGGAGATTGAGCTATCAGTAATTGCAATGCATTTGATTGGTTGCAAGAAACCCTATCTCGTTGCACCAATTTAGAAGTCATCAAAACATCTCAGAGATCATTTGGAAAGTGAATATCAAGTAAGTCATGGCCACTCCTATTATTTTTGATGTTTCTGAGAAGAACAGGTATGTCTTCAAGAGGCACCCATTTAAATCAACCCTACCTGATTTAGAGGGAGCATTCTCTTGCACACTGATGGGTGGCATGCATGTAGAAGACATAAGGGCTTACATCTATTGTAAGAAGGAACCTATTGGATTGGATAGGTTAAGGGCGCAGATGGACACAATGTTGAAACCTGACAAAACCTTCATGGATGTATACACAAAATGGAATGATCACCCCATTGTTGAATATGCCATGGCATATGAATTCTATGAGGAAGAATGGATAAAGATATTGTTAAGTAGAATCTATGATGATTTGTTTTGGGTTGGAGATGTACCAATAAGAATCACATGAGACCTAATTCAAGAGATTGTAGGCCTTTCTAAGATAGGTGCCATCTTTCCTCTTGGTAAGGATGTCAGGAAAATGGTGGAGCAATTGTTTAAATATAGAAGTGATAAGCACATCATGACCATTGAGCCTATAGAACAACCAGACATCAAGTTGATATCAATGATATTGGGTTACAGATTTCATCACACTAGCAGGGTGAATAGTGTGTCTGCAGGCGCTATTCTAGCAGCCATCTATTTTGTGCAAGAAGATGGAGAGTTCAACTTGTGTGAGATCTTGCACACATAGTTGATAGAAAATATCAAAGCTATAAAACATGACAAGACTAAGCTATTCAGGTTTGGGTCCCTAATCATCTATATGTACCTTCATATAGTTTGTAAAGTGTCAGACTTGTATCTAGACAAGTCCATTCCTACCATGCCACAGATATCTAACAAGGCATCCACATAAATCACACTTAGAGATTACATTGCTTTGGAATTGAAGATCTTTAGCACAAGGATGCAGATGAGGTAACGGATTCCTGAGAGTATTGTAGAGAGGTATAAGGATATAATATGCTTCATGGTGGAGATTGATACTACATGTATGGAAGTTGTGGAACCTAGGACTAAGTGGATTCATCCACTTGGGTATGAGGTTGAAGAACAAGTTCTTGAAGCTTATGCACAGGTGCTTCTATCAGGCCCTAAGGATGACAATGAACCTAGGTGGGGAACCTATGAAGAGAAAACTAGAGAAGTTGATGCTAAGTTGAACAAGGCTGAAACAAAAAGAAAGGATGCAAAGGTTACATCAGAGATCCTAAGAATTCATGGTGTATAAAAAGAAGACCTTGATAAAGCAAGGGATGAGAAGATTGCTCTAGAATTGAAGAGCGCAGTAGAAGAACAAGAAGATCCCAAGATGAAAAAGATAAAAATTGAAAAAGATGATAGTCAGAAGGATAAAGAAGACAATACTCCTTCTGCACCCAAAGAGACTCCTCCAGAGTATAAGCCTTTATTCAAGAGAAAGAAAGAAGCTAGAACTAGTCATCCATCCTCGTGAGCATTAAGGAGTAGGAAAAACATTCAAGCACCTCCTAAGGTAGGATTTAGGCCTAGCCTTAAAGTTTTGAGCTCTAGAATTATTGATGAGGGCATAATTGATCAAGTAGGGAAACATTATGAATCATATAGTGAGATTGATAAGATAGAAATTCATGATATGATTATCAAACATATGATAAAGTTCAGAAAGATAGTTCTTGAGTTGAAAATAGAAATTCTAGATAATGTATGGGATAGTTTAGAACATCTAAAGAGACAAGCTAATGAGGAAAATAAAACAATAAGATAAAAATTATTAGAAGATACTCTTCCTGTATGTTCTAAAGAAGAAGAGAAACTGATATTGAATTTGGTGAAGCCGCACCTAAGAACAAAGATGAGAACTCTTCACATTGTGAACAAAGATTATGAGTTGATAAAAAAGGAAAAAGAGAAGGCCTTTGAGAAGGTGTTGCTAGAACAACAGATCAAACCACCTACTGCACTCATCACTCATACACCCATTAAGGAAGATAAAGTGGAAGAACCCACTAATTTACCAATGACAGGTCCTCAGGACTCAGCGTCCATAGTAGACACTCAAACATAAGTAGTTCAGTCTATGCCTATGATAGAATCACCCAAAGACAACATAGTTATCATAGATAATGTGGAAATAGCCATGTTAGCAACTGATAAGGAGTTGGAAAAGTTTGAGGAAGCATTTGTCAACACTGAGGAAGCAGAAATCTTATGCAGCAATACCCCTCCCACTCAGAAAGAAGAAGTAATCATAGAAATTATATCTGATGAGAAATTATATCCTCTCCTGATGGAATCAGTAAATATTTTTAACAGGTTGCTGCCAGAGGATAAGAAAATGGTAAATGTACATTCAGTTGATGATGTGAGCATAGTCATCTCTCAGTTCAAAGTAAAATTTTCAAGCCTAGAAGAATCTGCGACCATAGTGGTAGAGGAGAAATACTTAAAGAAGAGACTCAATGAACTAATGAGTAATTTTGCACTAGACATGAACTCTCTTAAGTCTGGTTAGGTATCATTAAAAGAGTTTGCAGAATAAGGAAGGAAAGTAATTGCAAAATCCATGGATCAGGATAAGTTCACTGATGCCCATCTTAAGAAGATCAAAGATGCAGAGGCAATGATTGAGAAGGTGGACATTTTAGTGCTAGACACATCCACTAATGCAAACATGTGCAAAAATTTCTACCAAGGTCAGTTGGATATAATTGAGAAGGCAGATTAAGAAATAGAGAGGATAAGGTCTTGACAGACTCAATTAAGGAACGCTCTTGCGACCTCACTAGACATTCTTAGTCAAAACATAAAGGAGATTGATGCAACTATGATAACCTATGATCAAGGTCAGAGCATAGAATTGGAGAAGATAGAGAAGCTTCAATATGGATTATGCGCCCATCTACAAATAGTCAATTCTCTGATAACCTTTTGGAAGAAGGAGATCCAGAAACTCAAGATTGCATATCAGGATGTTTTTCCTCAGTGAGTGTATGTAGATAAAGTTTTTTTTTATGCACCTTTGTCATTAATGTCAAAGGGGGAGTTGTATAGAATATGGAGTACATATATGTATAGGGAGGTATTAGATTTTGTATAAAATATATAGAAGACAAAAAAAATTTGTGTAAAGGAGCAGTTAGAGACTTGGCCATATTCCTTTGTTGCCATCAATGACAAAGGGGGAGATTGTTGAAAGGTTGTCTATACTAAATTATATGACTAGATATAATGTTTTCATTATGGAAACAAAGTCATATAGCAGTTTTGAGTCAACGAGCTAAGTGTAAAGATCAGAAATCAGTTAAGTGTTGAAGACTGGACATCATACAGAGTTCTTGTAGCTCAGAGGACCTACGCCCATACGTAAAAATGAATTATGGTATGTGCCCTAGAATTTAAGGTTTTTAGACTATACTTATGCTTATTCTAAGAGCACATAAGTAGATATGCAAAGATGTGAAACTTATAGTCAGTTGAAGTTGCACAGCCAATGTGTTCTAGCAGAGAATAGAGCATAGAGCCGACAATAACTATATTGGTTTGCAATTGTAAATTAATGTTATAGAGGCTATTCACCCATTGTATTTAGGTTTTTTACATATGTACATAAATAATTGTAAGAACACTTATGCCAATTCATTTGGAAGCATTATTTGTAATTAGTTATAGGGCCGACCTAATTTTATAATTGGTATGAGCGCATAAATATAAGGTGTGCCCATTGTATTCGGTATGGAAGTGGAAATAGAGTTGTGACAAGAAGAGAAGAGGTATGTGAAGAGAGCATATGATGTATTAGATCTTTGCAAGAGGTCAAAGTATCAACGCACCAAAGGAACTGATCTAACAAGCAGTATCATAGTAACAGTTCACCTGCAGATATAGTGTGTATTTGATTTAGAAGGTTGTAGCCTTCATCATTTGACCAGTGAGCTCTAGGATAGTGAGTCTGCTCCCCTAATAGGGATCATTGTAAAAGACTCCTAACAAGGTCCAACCCTTAACAAGGTCTACTATACTAAAAGAATTGTAAAGCTACTCCTAACAGGGTAAAGGATCTTCTAACAAGGATCACAAAACACTAGTGCAGATTATTAGTGGGTATCAAGTCCCACCGAGGTTTTTACCTATTTTGGGTTTCTTCATAACCATATTGGTGTCATGTGTTGATTTCATGTTTCATGTTTATGTGAATGTTTAATTTAGTACTTAAGCATTTATAATTTACTATTCAGATTAAAGTGAAAAGTTAAAATATAGTGAACACTGATTCACCTCCCCTCTCAGTGTTCCCATTCCTAACACTCTGCCCTTCGCATATCCTCTTTCATCAATTTCACTTTCACAATTTCTTCATACACACTTACATTCATTACACCTCACTTTACAACAAGGAAAACATTCCTTCCTTTATACCACACTCAAGTAATTACAAATGAGTCAGCATAAAAATTACAAAATAAAAGTTTCCACACATTACATCAAAATTACACAGAACTATCTACTTCCAATTAAGATAATTCTTCACTCGTATGACCTCAGATCTTTTGCTCACATCCACATCACTATCAAATTGTCATCAACTACCTCATATCTACGCATGATAAAATTCCATCCCGATTAGGAGATATCATCCAATTTCCACAAACCGCTACTTAGGAACACTACCAGAATATTGCTTCCATTGATTTCCTTATAACTATCACAAATAAATAAATTTCCATATGCGCTCTTAACAATGTTCTTATAACACATCATAGAGTAATTCCTCAACATCGCATAGCTTCATCTTCAATATCCCAACTGTGCTAACTCAAACACTGTCTACTTCTCTTCTAATCTTCAATAGATTATTGTGTTGACATCAATGACAATCATAGTCATGATTGCAACAACAACTACTATAGAATGGCTGTGAATACTCCCCCATAGGATATATTTAGCATTCATTCCTAACAATATTAACACCAAAACACATGCGAAATTAATTGAAGTTCATACATATCACAAAATATCTTCCTCTAAGTTTGCAAGCCATAATATATCATATCACCTTCACTGACCAAAACTATATTGCATTATACTATAAATCTGATTCTATACTTAGTCATTTTCATGACTGTGTCTCCAATACTTATACTCACTTCATGTTATCACTACAATTTATAACTATTTCCATAAATGACAACCCTCAAGTGATCCATAGTGCTCTCAAAACATCACTTGCTAACATAATCTTGAAACACTAAATGAATACTTTGCTTCCACTATTCAATAGGTTCAATAGAAATAACACACCCAACACACAATCATACTTCTCCAAATATAGAAAAATTTTGGACTACGGTATTTGAGAAAATAGAAACACCATCAAAACATAATGTTTAATATCAATAAGAACAGGAAACTAAACATATAATTCTAGAAATCACCCCCATTGTCATTGACGAAAAACAACCACCAA
Source organism: Chamaecyparis obtusa (assembly GCA_027943335.1). Lineage (NCBI taxonomy): Eukaryota > Viridiplantae > Streptophyta > Pinopsida > Cupressales > Cupressaceae > Chamaecyparis > Chamaecyparis obtusa. The sequence goes on from BSBK01001029.1 coordinate 333,859, forward strand.
AATTATTTTAATAAGATATCAGTTACTATCAACTCCCCCTTGTTGAAGAAACCAAAATTATCTTAAGAAAATAATCATTTTGCTTGTATTTCTCCACATTTTCCATGAAGGATAAATACCAAAAACATGCTTACCATTAAAAAACTCTAATAACTTCCACAAGCATTAGTCCAAATAAAGAATAAATCAAAAAGATCCCACTACACAAATACACCACTCTGAAGTACTAAGCTAGAATAAGGAGGGGAAACAACCCCAAGTTTCTCCCAAAGAAATTCAAAAGTATCTTCACAATATGGTGAGACATATCTCCAATAATAATTAGTCCTCTTAATTTATTCAAAATAGTAGGAATATGCGCACCTAACATATAAACTACATCTGAAGGAATAGGAAAAGAAACCTCCTCATTACCAACAACAACCTAAGCATCAAATTTTATCTATTCTTCATCTTCACTATCTCTTGGGCTAATCACCTGAGAAAAGAAACACTTTGGAAACATCCATCTAATAATCTTATCTCGATTTTCAAAGTACAAATCCCCTATAAGCATCTTTATAATTTACTTTTATCCTTATCCTCAGCTTTCCCTTCATCAACAACATCACACAGTTCTAACACAACTTCAATCCTTGTAGCGTCAATATCCTTTAAAGTCTCAATAATTCTTATACATGATAATATAGTTGCCCAAACAATTTTAGACTGTATGTCTTCTATGTAGTAGAAATAAACATAGAGGACAATATCATTCTTAAACTACTTCCAAAAACTCATCCTATCCTCCAATTTATTAAAGAATCTTCTAAAGCATCAATAAGGTTATTTAAACTATCCAAATACATAATATTTTTCCAATACAAATTTGAGCACAACTTAATATGATCAATCTATGACACAACCAATAAACTAATACACTATTTAAAGGACCATACAATCACTTTTACAGACCACAAAGAATTAATCTTACCTCCAAAAAATTATTCATGCCTTATTGTTATGCTAAGAATATACTCATCATCCAGAGTCAAGGGGAAAAATAGATTTATATGAAAACTCCCCCTTAGACCCTACAGTATGAGTCATTTAAAAAAGGAGGAAATAACATCTAGAATGGATTCTAGGGCACCATCAAAATCACCTTATGTTTTCTTCATCAAATAACCTTGCAATATGTCCTTTCATGTTACATTTATAGAAAACTAGACTATCCCTTTACATTTTAGTAATTTTATTATTTCTAACATTAATATTTATATTGCATTCAATCTTTATATGACCATATCCATTGTAACCATAGCAATATCCATTGAAGTTCTTAACATTATTATTCATATTTAATCTACTAAAGTTCTTAAAATTCACTCTATTTTTGCACTAAACTTCCTTATGCCCTAACTTATTAGAAAGGTAATATCTTCCATTAAGAACATAACTCCTTTTCAGACTTCTACATTCATTCATTTTGTGCCCTACTTTATTGCAAGAAAATAAAACTATCAAAAGATGAATACCTAGAATGAATAGGTGGAGGTCTTCAATTTTTTAGCCCCATTCTTTCCTTTTTCTACATATGTGATGCATTCTAGGATGGAGGATCCAAGAATGGATAGTCCAAACCCTGAATCATAAAATAACATAGTGGAATAACACAGATATGGGAAACAATATTCAATTTATTTCAACATGTAGGGCTTTAAGGCCTTCCTGATTAAAGCCAAATACAAAGAGATAAATCCAATATCTAATACAAATCTTCTGCAAGCATCAGGCCATTCACCTTTTTCCCAAACATACAACCAAGATCCAATACTCAGATCCTTAGATCTGCTCTTTGATTTCTTGTCTCCTTGCAACAAATCTACCCCAGACCTCCTTATATACTAATTCTTCAGCCACAAGTCGGATGGAAGAAATAAATAAAAATAATCCCAAGTCAGCTCCTAAAACAAACAAATATTAAATGAAATACAAGTCATCTCACCAAATACATAAGAAATCTAGTCGGTAAGCCATACTGTTGAGCATCAATAAAATAATCGAGCAGGCCAAGTATCTCTGAGCAAGCACGTTGACCAAGAACTATGAGCATCAACGATCCAACATACATGCCGAGAAACACCAAAGAGACTAATTCCCTTAGTGACTAAGCTCCTCGGCCAACACTGCAACTGAGCAACAACACTCATCGACCAATTAACATAGGGAGAAAATACCCCAACATGGAGGATTTCCAACCTCCCTAGGATGCTCCTGCCTTAGACACCACAAGCTCAAAAAGATGTTCTCAAATCCTGGAACAACATCTTATAGGATTCAACACATAAACCTTAAACTGGTTCTTCACATACATGTCCTCCAGGTCTTCAACTTTCATATTCTTCTACTTCTTGCTCTTCCTTTTCAAGTCTTTCCTTGACAATCCATAGGTCTATTTTCCATATTGATCTCCAATCCTTTCAGGATCCTTCAAATCAACTTGGCTGGACCAAAACTCTAGTGTCTCTTACCGATTTCCTCATTCTACAAATTTATCTATCCTGCACTCTTCTCAAATATCCCATCTACAATTGACAATAACTTTCAGGCCTACTGATCAACTCGACATCACCTAAATCCCTCTATGTCACTAGTGTCATCATCTGCTGCACTATCTTTTTTGAAAAGACCATTTGCCTCTTAATCCCTATAAATTCCTCAGAGATGTATTTCTCTTTTTCCTTCAAACTCTCATCCCTTCCATCCATAGTTGTAATACCCCTCTAACCCTAATATAAGTTTTGTGTTTTTGAAAGAATTAAGATCCTTCGATGTTTTCTTACAACTTAAGTTGTACATGATACTTGTTTGATCTATTCCTATAGTTGTTTATAATAATTTCATAAGCTAGTACTCAATGATTCTAATATCAGACATACTATCTAAAGGTATCATTTTTGTATGTATTTATCTCCATGTATGTATTGAGTACCTACAAGACCTTTATGAACATAGTTAGGATGTTATATGATATGTACTTGATAGATATATATATAAGTGGTTATTTATATTTTCTTCTATTAAGGTTACCTTGGATGAATCTTTTATCTCACTTGATGATTTGATTATATTAATTTATTATTAGTATTGATAAGAGACTAACACAATGCTTGAGATTCTAACCTTCATTATGATGATGCTACATGCTTTGAGTGTATATATATACATGATGTGTTTTCATGATTCAGGACGAAGTCGTAGTTACTCACATAGCTGAGGTCCACACGATGTATCGATCCTGGTCATCTGTCTGCAATATTTTCTTTTATATGTATATTCGTGCATATGTATTTCTTCTTTGTGATGCAAGCTTGTAGGTACCGGGCATCGACTTCACCTGGCTTCACAAGTCTGACCATGCCCTCAAATCCTCGATGGTTGTTGTTATGGAGATAGTACTAAGGCCCCTACATGAGTCTTCCTTTGTCATTATTCCAATTTGGGAATATTAGGGTTCCTTCTTTGTCAGTCAACCTTTGGGTCAAAAATCCAGATCCAACGCACCCGGTTGGGCATGGTTGTAGTTAGTGCCTTGTGACCACTTGAATTCATTTGGTTGTATGATTTGTTTACTCATTTTATTTATTTCTCCTTCTTGGTATGATTCTTAGTTAATCTTTCTATGTTGTGTTTCAGGAGTTTGGCTTGACTTTCCTTGTTGACTTTGGTTGACCTTGTTTGATCTTATGGTTTTCTCAATATGTTTCATAGATGATTTGTATGGCCTCTTTAATGATTAAATTTATTTTGAGGCATGTGATTTTATTCTACCTCAGTGTTATATCCTATAGTGATGCAGGAGCATCCTGGGTGTAAGAGCAATCTTGCATCACCCAAAAATATTTCTATTTTTATATTCAATAAGGGCTATTTTAGTGCAGAGCTGCTATTTATGGAAAGTTACTATTTTTGGTAATTTTTGCATATGCTCAAAATGATCTGATTTCTTTCTTGGAGGTTCATTTGGTCATGGAAGTCTGCCAGTAAAGTTTCATTGCCAGATCAAGTGTACATTGGAAGATATTGAAGATTTTCGGTATTGGCAGCAGGGTACAGAAACTTTGAACTCAGTTTTGAAGGCTTTAGAGGCCCCGGATGAGGTCAAAAATTTGGATGACGGGCGCTTGCGCGGGTCAAGCCTGTAGAGCGCTTCGTGGCATTTCCAAAATGGGGTTATAATAGCCGATCGGGTCAACTGGTGATGACTTATGGTCTTCGGAAGTTGGGTCACCTGAAATGGCAGAAAATAAATTTTTTTCAAAATTTCTGTTCAGGTTTCAAAGGTTATCTTGAGCCGACTATGATGTAATAAAATGTAAAATAAAATAATTCTAAGTTTGGTCGGCCTTATTGGCTAAAATTCTGGAACCTTCCCAGGCGGTGGATAATTGCCTATATAAGGAAGGCTGTATTATTGTCTTAGGCAGTTTAGAATAGTTCTGGGTAGTAGATCTGGGTAATAGTTCGAGGCTTTGTCCTATAGAATATTGTAAGGGAATGCCTAGGTGGCTTTGCATATTGTAATTCTAAAAGTTTGTAATTCCACATTTGTGGAGATAATAAGAAGCCAATTTTCTGTTCTTGCATATTGTTGTTGTTTCTCTATTTCTGTTATGTGTTTGTGGTATTAAGGGGAGCACCCTTCATCAGGTGGTATCAGAGCAGGAGTTCTTGAGTGTGTAAACAGATCCCCAACTGTGAGGCAGTTTGCACCAGGACCATGGCTAGGGTTTCAGCGCACATCGCGAAAATCCCTCCACGACGAGAACGTGGCGGAAGAGTTGGTACTGTGACACCTGAGGTTAGAGAGCTACAGAGACAAGTGCGAGCATTGCAAGAAGAGATTCGTAGAGGAATGAATCTCAATGTCAGAGACGAAAGAGAGGATGAAGCCGAAGAAGAATATCAAGAAGGAGAAGCCGAAATTGTGAACCAGGAGGAAGAAAGACTTTTTCGGGCCATTTCCAAGATTGGGAAAAGACCTAAGATTGAGGTTCCTACATTTTTTGGAAATCTTGACCCAGAGGAATTGATTGACTGGATTAATGAATGTGAGGAATATTTTGAGTACGAAGATGTTGACGATCCTGATAGAGTCAAATTTGCGAAGGCCAGACTGAAAGGTCATGCGAAGATCTGGTGGCAAGAAATTCAATTGGAGCGAAATAGAAGAGGGAAAGATAAAATCACAAGATGGGATCGAATCATGGATAAATTGAAGCGGCAGTTCATCCCTGTTGATTATGAGCTTGACCTACTGAAGAAAATGCAAAGTTTGAAGCAAGCAGGAAAATTTGTTCAGGAGTATACAGAGGAGTTCTATCGACTCCTCATCAGAACAAGCCATGCCGAAGCTGATAAGGAGAAAGTTGACCGATAACTTAATGGGTTAAGAACAAGCGTTCAGGAGGAGTTGAATCTGGTTCGAATGAACAGTATTGAGGAGGCATACCAATTTGCCCTAAAAGTAGAGGAAAAGCTAAACAAGAAATTCGAGAGCAGACAAAACAGAAGAGGTCGCGGTGGACGATCTGGTGGACGGTCATATGGTGGCCGAAATGAAGATCCAAAAAAGAAGGATGAGGCCAGTAGCAGTCAGAATCAGAGAGGAAATAATTCCAATCGCTTCCAGGATCAGAATAATAGAGACCAAAGAGGAAGGGGAAGAGGACAAGGATCTGGAAGAGGTGGCTTCCGTGGAACATGTTTTCACTATGGAGAAGAAGGTCATAGGGCATTTGAATGTCCTCAGCGCCAAGGCAGAACGGACAGGAGAAATGAAGGCCAGGCCAGAGTTGCATATGTAGATGAAGATGCCAGATCATCAAATTCTGAAGATGCTGAAAGAGGAGAAACGTTGATTAACAGAAGAGTCCTGTTGAGTGGTGAGAATGAACTTGAGCAAAGGAGGAGCCTGTTTTGCACCAGGTGCAAGTGTGAAGGTAAATGTTTTGATGTGATCATTGATAGTGGGAGCACTGACAATTTGGTGTCAGAAGAGATGGTGACAAAGTTGAAGCTCAAGAGACAAAAACACCCACATCCATATCAGATTGCCTGGGTACAGGATGACCACAAGGTCATGGTCAATGAACAATGCCTAGTGAAGTTCAAGATCGGCGGGTACCAAGATGAGGTACTATGTGATATCATCTCTATGGATGCATGTCATATGTTATTGGGTAGACCGTGGCAGTTTGACAGATGTGCTGTACACGATGGTCGTGCGAATACCTATTCCCTGACAAAAGATGGAGTGCGACATAAGCTAAAGCCATTGAAGGAGACCGAAGAAAAGGTATGTGGTAATGCAAGAATAACATTTGTTGATGGAAGGAAATTCCTAGATGGTATGAGGCATGAGCATGTATGTTTTGCTTTAATTCCAAAATCTGGTAAAGAGGAAGTAGAAGATGTTCCTGTAGAAGTTGCAGATTTGTTGAATGAGTTTTAGGATATTGTATCCGATAACGTGCCTAATGGATTACCACCAGTCAAGAAGATCAGTCATCAGATGGACTTGATCCCAGGAGCGAGTTTTCCGAATAAGGCAGCACACAGAATGACACCTGCAGAAAGTGAGGAGTTGAACAAACAAGTACATGAACTGTTATAGAAAGGATTGATCCGTGAGAGTCTGAGTCCCTATGTTGTACCAGCGGTATTAGCACCAAAGAAGAATGGAGAATGGAGGATGTGTACAGATTCCAGAGCAATAAACAAGATCACAATCAAGTATAGGTTTCTATTGCCAGGAATGGATGATATTATGGAATGTTTGAGTGGAGCTGTGTATTTTTTAAAGATAGATCTGAAAAGTGGATATCATCAGATTCGGATCAGGGAGGGAGATGAATGGAAGACTGCCTTCAAGACAAAGGAAGGACTGTATGAGTGGTTAGTCATGCCTTTTGGGCTAACCAATGCACCGAGCACTTTCATGCGGCTCATGAACGAGGTTCTGAAAGAATTTCTGGGTAAGTTTGTCATTGTTTACCTAGATGATATTTTGATTTTTAGCAAGACATTGGATGAGCATATGATGCATATTCGTATGGTATTTGAGAAGTTGAGAGAAGAGAAATTGTTGATTAATTTGAAGAAGTGCAGTTTTGTGAAGAAAGAGTTAGTGTATTTGGGATTTGTAGTTTCAGCGGAAGGTCTAAAAATAGACCCAGAGAAGGTACAGGCTATCCTTGAATGGCCTACTCCAAGGAGTGCTACCGAGGTAAGATCTTTTCATGGTCTAGCTAGCTTTTACAGAAAGTTTATCAGAAATTTTAGTAGTATTTGTAGACCCTTGACTGAAACAATGAGAGGGGATAGAAAAGAGTTTAAGTGGACTAATGGGGCAGAAAAGAGTTTTCAATTGTTGAAACAAAAAGTTACAGAACAACCAGTTTTAGCACTTCCAGATTTTAATAAGGTGTTTCAAGTAGATTGTGATGCTAGCGGTACTGCAATAGGAGCTGTTATGAGCCAAGAAGGTAAACCTGTTGCTTATTTTAGTGAGAAATTAAATGATGCCAAGAGAAAATATTCTGTTTATGATCAGGAATTTTATGCTATAGTTCAGGCATTGAAAAAGTGGAGGCACTATCTGCTTCCTAAGGAGTTTGTTTTGTATACTGATCATCAAGCTTTGCAATATTTGAATAGTCAAGGAAAGTTGAATCAGAGGCATTTGAAATGGGTTGAGTTTTTGCAAAGTTATACATTTGTTTTGAAACACAGAAGTGGAAAGTCTAATAGGGTTGCAGATGCTCTTAGCAGAAGGCAACTATTGTTGACAGAAGTGCAGATTGAAGTGATTGGGTTCAAGGAACTCAAGAATTTGTATCCAAAGGATCCTGATTTTGGTGAAGCTTGGAAAGCTTGTACAGAACCTGTTACTCTAGACAGGACAAAATGGTTGGATTTCATCATCCAGGATGATATGCTATTCAGAGGGAGTCAGTTGTGCATTCCACGAAGTTCTATGAGGGAGAATCTCATCAAAGAAAAGCATAGTGGAGGATTGGCTGGACATTTTGGTCGTGACAAAACCCTTGGTTTGGTTAGTGAGAATTATTATTGGCCACAGTTGCAGCAAGATGTGAAGAAGTTTGTACAGAGTTGCAGAGTATGTCAAATGGCGAAAGGAGTGAAGCAGAATACAGGGTTGTACCAGCCATTGCCTATACCAGAGAAGCCTTGGGAGGATATCAGTATGGACTTTGTTCTTGGTTTACCGAGGACACAGCGGGGACATGATTCAATTTTTGTAGTAGTTGACAGATTTTCAAAGATGGCACATTTCATTCCCTGCAAGAAGACTAATGATGTTGTTCATGTAGCAGAATTATTTTTCAGAGAAGTAGTGAGACTTCATGGTTTGCCAAAGACCATAGTTTCAGATCGGGACACTAAGTTTGTTGGATATTTCTGACGTACATTGTGGAAGAAGTTAAAGACAGATTTGAAGTTTAGTTCATCACATCATCCATAGACTGATGGACAGATAGAGGTGGTGAATAGGAGTTTGAGAAATTTGCTGAGATGTTTGGTTGGAGATAAGCCAACAGGATGGGATTTGATTTTACCACAGGCAGAATTTGCATACAATAATTCTGTCAATAGGAGCACTGGTAAATCACCATTCCAGATTATATATGGAAGTAGTCCAAGAAATGCATCTAAGTTGAGAAAGATAGATAAAGGAGAAATAAGTAGTGCTGAGGCTGAGGATTTTGCAGAACATTTGAAGAACATCCATGGGGAGGTGAAGAAGCATATTACCAAGATGAACGCATAGTATAAGGCTAAGGCAGATGAGAAAAGGAGGTATAAGGAATTTCAGGTTGGTGATGAAGTCATGGTTCATTTGCGGAAGGAGCGGTTTCTAGTTGGTACATATAACAAGTTGAAAATGAAGAAGTTTGGACCATGTAAGATATTGAAGAAGCATGATTCAGGAAATGCATATGAGTTAGAATTGCCTAGTGAGCTGAATATTTCACCAGTGTTTAACATTTCAGATTTGACAGAGTATCATGAAGGAGGTGTTGAAGATGAGGTTGTAGCAGCACAGTGGAGTATTCCAGCAACCAGTTCAGATATCAAGGAGATTGAAGACATACTGGATAGTCGTGTTGGCAGAAGCACAAGGAATAGGACATATGAAGAGTATTTGGTCAAATGGAAAGGATGACCTATTGAAGATTCATCATGGCTAACAAAGGAGGAGGTTAACCGTCTTGGTTTTCCTCTGCACACCTGAGTCGTGACAGGGTCACTTCTCAAATTACCCCAGGTGTCTGATGCAGGAGCATCCTGGGTGTAAGAGCAATCTTGCATCACCCAAAAATATTTCTATTTTTATATTCAATAAGGGCTATTTTAGTGCAGAGCTACTATTTATGGAAAGTTACTATTTTTGGTAATTTTTGCATGTGCTCAGAATGATCTGATTTTTTTTTTGGAGGTTCATTTGGTCATGTAAGTCTGCCAGTAAAGTTTCATTGCCAGATCAAGTGTACATTGGAAGATATTGAAGATTTTCGGTATTGGCAGCAGGGTACAGAAACTTTGAACTCAGTTTTGAAGGCTTTAGAGGCCCCAGATGAGGTCAAAAATTTGGATGACGGGCGCTTGCATGGGTCAAGCCTGTAGAGCGCTTCGTGGCGTTTCTGAAATGGGGTTATAATAGCCGATCGGGTCAATTGGTGATGACTTATGGTCTTCGGAAGTTGGGTCACCTGAAATGGCAGAAAATAATTTTTTTTCAAAATTTTTGTTCGGGTTTCAAAGGTTATCTTGAGCCGACTATGATGTAATAAAATGTAAAATAAAATAATTCTAAGTTTGGTCGGCCTTATTGGCTAAAATTCTGGAACCTTCCCAGGCGGTGGATAATTGCCTATATAAGGAAGGTTGTATTATTGTCTTAGGCAGTTCAGAATAGTTTTGGGTAGTAGATCTGGGTAATAGTTTGAGGCTTTGTCTTACAGAATATTGTAAGGGAATGCCCAGGTGGCTTTGCATATTGTAATTCTGAAAGTTTGTAATTCCACATTTGTGGAGATAATAAGAAGCCAATTTTCTGTTCTTGCATATTGTTGTTGTTTCTCTATTTCTGTTATGTGTTTGTGGTATTAAGGGAAGCACCCTTCATCATATAGCAATTATAAATAGGTAATAATATTGTGATCTATTACTTCATAATCTTATAGATTATAATGTTTGGTATTTGGCATGTATCTATATAAATATAAATATATATATATATATGGAAATATATATATGGGTGCACACATATATGTATTTATATATATATAATTTATATGTGATTATATGTTAATTATTGTAGATATTGTTGATGGTGTATATTTTGGGATTAATGTAAAGTATAATATTATTAATCATTAAATATTAAATAATGCGAGGTATATTATTCTCAATTGTTAATTATTAATAATGAGGATAGGTTATATATATAGATATTGATGTAATTAATGATGGCATATGCATATATGTTAGGATAATATTACATATGTGTATGAATGAATACAAATAATCTTTTATTGTATATTTGAGTAATATAGTTGTATGATATTAAGTTATTTTATAATACCCTTTAGTTAAGAGTTAGTTGGGAGTTGGTTACTTTTCCTCTCAACCTTTGGAAATCTATTTATATGCACTACTTTCTCATTTGAAGAGGGGGGATTTTGGGGCTGAAGCATTGAGGAGAGGATGGCCTTAATTTTTATGGTGATTTTGGAGAGAAAACTTAGAGATGTGAGGCAGATTTTGTAAGCATATGTCTTTAAGAATTTTTGGTTATCTTTGCTTTTGGGAGAGAGACATTTTTGTGAGAATTTCAATAGTTGAGAGAGAGATTCTTTGCTATGGAATTATTTCTTTCTTTCATGGATATTTCTGAAAGTGGATAGGGTTTGAAGGATGCATCTCAAGTTTGGATTTGTCTTCTCTTTTGTTTCCTTCCTTCTTCGATTCAACCTTCGTAGGACATGAGGTATGGATTGAATATGTTAGTTACTTTATGTCTCTGATAGATTATGGATCTATTTATATATTATAATTATTTATTATATCTGTACTTTTAATTTCTATGGTTATTTTAAAGTTTTGAGTTTTTGTTTGTAAGAATTGGCATGTGTTTTCCTAGGGTTTTTAGCAACCCATTTTTGGAGATCTATTATTATAATAATTTAAATTATATCTAGGGTTTTACTAAATTGATTTTCTATAAGTAAAATTCATAGATCTCAAATGGGTATCTCTCTGATTTTATTTTTAGGGTCAAATTAATGCCTTATTTTTGACATTTTGGCAGACTATGCCTGTCCATTCTTGATTCTAAATTTTTTGTCAAATATATTCGTATGCTACAGGCTGATATGATTATATAAAAATCTAAATTTGATATAAAATATTCTCTTCAGTCTTATCTTTCATTTCCAATTGGTTTGGAGAATTTTTATTATGTTTTGTGAAAATCACAACCGTTTTAGTGAAGGCAGGTCTGAACCCTAACCAGAATTTTCTGTTTTAAACCAGAAGTCATAACTTTCTTTTCCACCATTGGATCTTCCTAAAAATAAAATTGAGAGTCCATAATTATGTTAGCTAAATCTCCACTGAAGCGATTGCCTTTATTATTTGTTTTGTGGAAGATATGGATGACTGTTCTATGATGACTATTCTTTGCATTTAATCCTTGCTTGAAATAATTCAGTTTAAGAACATCATTAAGTTTTAAGGTTTCGTATGGTCACCAGAGGCTATTAGAATGTTTTTTTGGTTAATTGGATCTATGTATACTCTGAATATGTTTATAATTTTACTTGGATGTCTTCTTATATGTTTGGAACATTCTGTATGCCATATTGGGTTTAGGGTTGTCAAGTGGACTAGGGACAACATATGTTTTCCTAAACTCAATCAAATGTTGTTATGGAATTGATATGAATTCTTGATGATGGATCTATTATGCTCTTATGATTTTTATATGTATGTTAGGGAACCTAAGTACACTAGGTGAGTGGCTCATAGTGAGGGGTCGGGGCCCTAAGTGGCTAGTACCAGGATAACCTACTATGAGTTATTTAATCAAGTGATAACCTAAATAAATGAATTGGGAATGGGAGATTATTGGAATGGGAAATTACACACTAATCAAGATTAAATGTGACTCACCCATGCCTTTAGTGCTAGTAAAGACTAAGGATGGGAGTGGGAGAAGGTACCTATGCGTAGGTACGACTGGATGACCTTGTCTGTACGAGAGGCATTCGGTTCCACATGTGCCTACTTGGGGACTGGGGCCAAGAGTGGCTAGTACCAGGACAACCCAAGGGGTGAGGGCTATGCGATGACACTCACCTAGCTTGTAGCTTAGAGTCTCTACTAAATTTGATCATGCCTCTGGTAGTCCTTGTGGTCTTCTTGTCTTTTCTTTTGTGTTGTGACTTTGGGGAAATTTTATCACCACCTTAGGAATTTCCTAGTTGTTACCTCTTGTATGGGCCTTTTCTCTCCTAGCTCGGGGGAGTGGGCCTATTGGTTCCATGTGGTTGGGTGGTTAATATTTATATCGAGGTATTGATCGTGATTCTTTGGATGATCCTAGCACATATTCCTTTCCAGATCTGCAGTTGAAGATTTCTTATTGGATATTTTAATATGTTGAGATGTACTTATGTATTTGTATTCATGTAATTTTTAATCTCCTAAAAGGAGTCTTGTAGTATTGATGCAATCTCAATTCAAAGCAATGCATAAGGGAATGGGTAGTTCTAGGTAAAAGAAAGGGAAAAGAATGTGGAATATTGGACATGTTACTAGCATTAAAAAAAGGTATTTATGTTATTTCTCCTATCCTCTTATGTTGTCCATATGTAAAGGAAATAATTTTAAATATAGTTATATATAATGATGTATCATAAAAATAATGTATTCTCTCTTGATGAAAGGATCCAAGAAAATTATTGAGAAATGATAGGTTAGTGATTGGAATTATTAACAATGAATGGTTATGAAACAATGCAATAAAATAGTAACTTGATTATAATGTTAATACTTGGTTCATGTTAATGAAGTACCTAGGATAATGCCTACCTTAATGAATATTAATCTCTTACCTAAATTATTAGAGAAAAGTGATATAAAGGATAGTAAATGTAGATGAAATCAATATGAATTTATGGAATGAGTTGATAAAAGGAATAATGATGTTGGATGATTAACCTATGTTTAATAAAAGAAATAAGTTAGGGACATTTAACTTGGTGCATTAAAATGAATGTAGATCTTTTAAGCTCATGATTCCATGAATATCTTATGCATGTAAATGGTTTATATGATGTTGCTTTAGTAGCGACGTTAGGGAACCCGGGAGGACTTAAGTTGTATAAATCTTACATTCAAGTAGTAGAAAATTATTTCTTCTTTTAGAAATATGAAGTGTAATGATGAATATTATTCCAGTTAAAATAAATAAATAAAATAAAATAAAAATTCACTACTTGCATTTTATAGAAGTTTTATGTCTTGTCCTCTTGGGTTGCCTGGCGGGGTGTTACAATAGTGATTGGTTCATCAACCTTCTTCTCCTCATGTTTTTCACTATCACATGAATAACATATGATAACTCCACATCCTTTAACTCCTTCTTCTTTCAAAGGTAATAATTTATGCCTAGATGCACCATGCCTTACCACATATTTATTTGAAATACCATCAAACATAAAATGTTTATCAAATTGCCAATGTCTCCGAAGCAATAGGTGATAAGCATCCATAGGAAATACATCACATAATATCTCATCATGATAAGATCCAATCTAAAAATTAACTAAGCATTTCTCTTCAATCCTAACCTTAGACACATCTTGTATCCAACTAATCTAATAAGGATTATGATGTTTCCTCCTTTCCAAATTCAACTTACTAGCCATCTCTTCTTAAACAAAGTTTTCAGAATTGCCACCATCAACTATAACATTACATACCTTATTCTTGCACTTACATTGGGTTTTGAACAAATTTTTTCTTTGTACTAGTTCATTAACACATGTAGCCAACCTCCTAGTGATAATAAATTCACCTTTTTGTGGAGCAATCTCAGTGTCTTCCTTGACAGTTAGTGAAACTCTTCTCTTAGAACATTGAAAATCTCTATGACCCTTCTCACCACATTGAAAACAAATACCCATGAACTCATTTCTTCATCTTCCTCTTTGTCCATCATTGTAGTTCCTATTGGTTTGACCACTGTGAGATCCTTCATCAGCCTACCTTGGATTCTATAACATATTACCTCCAGTAGTCAGTTCACTAGTCTTACCACCTTGGTTTCTATTATGGTGTCTTCCTTCAAACCTCTTGTTTGACTTTTCTTCAATATTCAATGCCATCTAATAAGCATCTCCTATTGTTTTCATCTGAATAGTAAGTAACTCTTCTTTAATACTAGGTCTCAAGCCATAAACATACCTAGTAACCTTCTCTTTATCATCTTCACAATAACTAGACCTAATTATGATTCTATAAAACTCCTCGGTATACTCCTACAATGAATTTTTGGCCTTCTTCAAGGCTTACATCTTCTTAAACATCTCTAACTCATAATCCACCAGAATGAATTTCCTTTTCAACTTTTCAACCATTCAATTCTATCCAATGATATTTTATTTTCCTCTCCTACTTCTTTCAAATTGATCTTCTCTCTACAAAATATTTGCGTGACCCTTCAACTTAGTCCTTGCAAACTAAACTCTATCCAGATTTTCTACTTCTTCATATATGAAGCATTCATCCATCTCATTAATCCAATCAATCAATTTTTGGAGATTTCAAAGCAAGCCAGAGTGCTAACTGTATGTTTGTCATTGATGAAAACATATGGTAAGCAGTGTGCATGGAAGTTCTATGTAGATATCTTTGAACATATATTACATGGATATGTTATCATCATGATTGTTGGCAAGTTGTCTATACTGAGATATATGACTAGATATAGTGTTGTCATTATGGCAACAAATTCATATGGTAGTTTGGAATTAGCGCACTAAGTGTAAAGATTAGAATTTAGTTAAGTGTTGAAGACAGAACAACATATAGAGTACCAGAGACTCAGAGCATCAGCGCACGTGTGTTCAAATGAATTAAGGTATGATCCCTAGAAGTTAAGGTTATTAGACTATACTTATGCTTAGTCTAAGAGTGTATAATTAGATATGCAAAGATGTGAAAGTTACAATCAGTTAAAGTTACACAGCCAGTGTGTGCTAGTAGAGAACAAAGCATAGAGCCGACAGTGACTATTTTGGTTTGTGATTATAAATTAATGTTGTAGAGGCTATGCACCCATTATATTTAGGTTACCAACATATGTACATGTATAATTGTAAGCACGCTTAAGCCAATTGTTTTGGAAGCATTGTTTGTAATTAGTTATAGGGCTGACCTAGTTGTTTTGTTTCTATGAGCATATAAATATGAGATGTGCCCATTATAATCGGTATGGAAGTTGTAAAAAAGTTGTGATAAGAAGAGAAGTGGTATGTGAAGTGAGAATAAGATGTATTAGAGATTTTCTAGAGGTCAAAGCATCAGCACACCAAAGGAACTGATCTTACAAGTAGTGTCATGGTGATAGTTCACCTACAAATATAGTGTGTATCTGATTCAAAAGGTTGTAGCTTTCATCATTTGAGTAGTGAGCTCGAGGAAAATGAGTCCACTCCCCTAACAAGGATCATTGTAAAAGACTCCTAATAGGGTTTGACCCTTAACAAGGTCTACTATACTAAAAGCATTATAACGCTACTCCTAACAGGGTAAAGGATCTTCTAACAAGGATCACAAAACACTACTGCAGATTATTAGTGGGTATCAAGTCCCACCAGGGTTTTTACCTATCTGGGTTTCCCTGTAACCATATTGGTGTCATGTTTTGATTTCATGTTTCATGTTTATGTGAATTTTTAATTCAGTACTTAAGCATTTATAATTCAGTATTCAGATTAAAGTGAAAAGTTAAAATACAGTGAACAGTGATTAACCCCCCCCCCTCTTAGTGTTCCCATTCCTAACAATTGGTATCAGAGCTCTGGTCCTTAGCAAATAATTTTAACCACTTGAGGAGATCATGGGCAAAGCATATATGAAACATTTGAAGAAAAATCTTGGAGCAGCTCTTGAAGACCTAGACAATTTAGAAAGAGAAATTGAAGAACTGTAGGAAAAATTTAGTGATGCTCAATTAGTTATCAAAAGACTAAGAAAAGATTTTAAAGGATTCTCTAACAGTGAACTTGAAGAAAAATTCAAGAAGTTGAGTGAAGAAAATGCATCCTTATTAAGTTAGCTTAAAGAATTACATGACAAACTGATGAAAAATCAAGATGTCTATAATGAACAAGTCAAGGAGAACCTTCAACTGAATGAAGAACTAAGGGAAGCTAACTTAGAAATCTTGGAGCTAAAGAATGTCAAAGAGAGCCTGGAATCTGAATTAAAGAAGTCAAAGGATCATATTGAAAAATTACACACTAGTATTGAGTTGGTAGAATCACAGTTGTATGAAAGAAGAATCAAAGGAGACACTAGCTGCATTGGATACAATGAAGCACATAATTAGATTGATAGTATGTGAGCAAGAAAGGATTCACAAAAGAACTCTACTGATGATGAGAAGACTGAAGATCAAACTAAATACAATAGTGATCCTCCTCAAAATGAGGACAAGCCTATAGAACGTACCTGTTTTGCATGTAACAAGCATGGACACATTGCAAGGAACTATAAAGAGGTAAAACCTTTCAATGGTTACTATTATACATGTAATAGATTTGTTCATAGAGCAATAAATTGCAAGAATAGGATTTAGCATGATCAAAGAAATCAGAATCAGACCAATGCAAGAAGTTCTCAGAATGTTACATGTCAGATATGTAACAATAATGGTCACTTAGCTAGAACATGTAGAATGGTGACTCATGTAATTGAGGCAAGGAATAATAGACCTCCAGTGATTTGTCACACCTGTAACAAGGCTGGACATATCTCAAAGTTTTGTAGCTCAAGGACGCAAGGTTAGGAAAGCCCTAAAAAGGCTGAAGAACCAGTCCTGAAGCAGAAGTCAAGTTATTTAAAGCCTTAGAGGATGTGAGCTTGATTAGGTCAGAAGAAAAGAAGGACAATGTTGTTGAGAATGTATTGGATGCATCCCAAGTGGGCACACCCTCTACATCTGCATAAATGGCCCTCAGGGTCATAGGGGGAGCTAATTTAGCTCTAGACCCCTACGTGGTTGGTATACTCATCCTTAGAGTATGCACCTTTGGAATTAAGCTATTGGAGTGTATAGGAAACTTTTTGCAAGAGTGCACATGCTGATTCTTAGTGGAACTTGAGTTTGAAAATTTGAAGTGACAGCCAGGTTTACGTGAGTTGCATTAATGGCAAAATTATTACTTTAAGTACATAGAAAGTTGTTTGTTCACTCATTGAATTCATACTTAGAGTGTTTGGAGAGAAAATTGAGCCTTGGGAGTTTTTGTGAAGATTTGGAGATTGAGCTATCAGTAATTGTAGTGCATTTGATCAGTTGCAAGAAACCCTAGCTCATTGCACCGATTTGAAAGCTATTAGAACATCTCAAAAATCATTTGGAAAGTGAATATCAAGTAATTCATGGCCACTCCTATTGTTTTTGATGTTGCTGAGAAGAAGAGGTATGTTTTCAAGAGGCACCCATTTAAATAAACCCTAGATGATTTAGAGGGAGCATTTTCCCACACGCCGATGGGCATCATGCATGTAGAAGACATAAGGGATTACATCTATTGTAAGAAGGAACCTGTTGGATTAGATAGGTTAAGGGTGCACATGGACACAATGTTGAAACCTGACAAAACATTCATGGATGAATATACCAAATGGAATGATAACCCCATTGTTGAATATGCCACAGCATATGAATTCTATGAAACTGAATGGATTAAGATATTGTTGAGCCGAATCCATGATGACTTGTTTTGGATTGGAGATGTACCAGGAAGAATAATAGGAGACCTAATTCATGACATGACAAGGCTTTCTAGGATAGGCGCCATCCTTCCTATGGGTAAGGATGTTAGTAAAATGGTGGAGCAAGTGTGTAAATCCAGAAGTGATAAGCACGACATGACCATTGAGCCGATAGAGAAACCAGAAATCAAGTTGATATCAATGATATTGGGTTACATATTTCATCATACCGGCAGGGTGAATAGTGTGTCTACGGGTGCTATTCTAGCAGCCATCTGTCTTGTGCAAGAAGATGGAGAGTTCAACTTGTGTGAGATCTTGCACACATAGTTGATAGACAATATCAAAGCTATCAAACATGATAAGACTAAGTTATTTAGGTTTGGGTCCCTAATCATCTATATGTACCTTCATATAGTTGGTAAAGTGTCAAACTTGTATCTAGATAAGTCCATTCCTACCATGCCACAAATATCAAACAAGGCATCCATAGAAAGCACACTAAGAGATTACATTACCCTAGAATTAAAGACCTTCAAATCAAGGATGCAAATGAGGTATAGGATTCCTGAGAGTATTGTAGAGAAGTATAAGGATGACAATGAACCTAGGTGGGGAACCTATGAAGAGAAGACTAGAGAAGTTGATGCTAAGCTGAACAATGCTACAACAAAAAGAAAGGTTGCAAAGGTCACATCAGAAATCCTAAGAATACATGGTGTATCATAAGTAGGCCTTGCTAAAGCAAGGGAGGAGAATATTTCCCTAGAATTGAAAAGCACAGCAAAAGAACAAGAAGATCCCAAGATGAAAAAGATAAAAATTGAGAAAGATGACAGTCAGAAGGATAAAGAAGACAATACTCCTTCTATGCCTAAAGATACTCCTCTGGAGTATAAACCTTTGTTCAAAAGGAAGAAAGAATCTAGCACTATTCATGCATCCTCATGAGCATTAAGGAGCAAGAAAAACACTTAAGCACCTCCTTAGGTAGGATTCAGACCTAGCCTTAAAGTTTTAAATGCAAGAATTATTGATGAGGGAAGAATTGATCAAGTAGGAAAGTTCTATGAATCTTACAGTGAGATTGACAAATCAGAAATTCATAGTATGATAGTCAAACACATGATCAAGTTCAAGAAAATAGTTCTTGAGTTAAAAACAAAAATTCTAGATAAAGTATGGGATATATTAGAAAACCTAAAGAGACAAGCTAATGAGGAAGATCAAAGGATCAGAGAAAAAGTATTAGAATATATTCTACCTATGTGTTCTAAAGAAGAAATGGAATAGATATTGAATTTGGTGAAGCCGCACCTTAGAACAAAAATGAGAACTCTTCATATCATGAACAAGGATTATGAGTTGATAAAAAAGGAAATAGAAAAAGCATTTGAGAAGGTGTTGTTAGAAAAATAGATCAAACCACCTATTGGGCCCATCACTCATGCACCTAGCAAGGAAGCTAAAGTGATAGAGCACACTAATGTCCCAATGACAGGTCCTCAGGACTTAGCGCCCATAGCAAAAACTCAAACAGAAGTAGATCAGTTTGTGCCCATGTCAGAATCACCCAAAGACAACATAATTATCATAGACAATGTGGAAATAGCCATGGTAGCTACTGATAAGAAGTTAGACAAGTTTGAGGAAGCATTTGTCAGCACTTAGGAAGAAGAAATCCTATGCAGCAATATCCCTCCCACTCAGCAAGAAGAAGTAATCACAGAAGATATATTTGATGAAGAAAAGAAAGGAGTAGAGGTAGAAAATAAAGATGAATCTTTTGTTGATTTGGTCAAGGTGAAGCAAGAGGTGATGGATAGCACTCCCATCACTCCCTCCTCAGCATTGTTGTCAAGTTTCACACCTAAAACTAGCATTTTGGACTCCTGGAAGGAAGAATACCTGATTAAGTTCAGCATCCTAGCTATGGAGAAGGCTAAGGAGAAGCAAGTAATAAGGAATTCTCTCCTGGTACAATCAATAAATATTTTAAACATTTTTCTGCCAGAAGATAAGAAAATGGTAAATGTACATTTAGTTGATGATGTGAGCATAGTCATCTCTCAGTTCAAAGTCAATTTTTCAAGCCTAGAAGAATCTGCGGCCTTAGTGGCAGAGGAGAAATACCTCAAGAAGAGACTCAATGAACTGATGAATAATTTTTCACTAGACTTGACCTCTCTTAAGTCTGGTCAGGCATCATTGAAGGAATTTGCAGATCAAGGAAGGAAAGTAATTGCAGAATCCATGGATCAGGATAAGTTCACTGATGCCCATCTTAAGAAGATCAAAGATGTAGAGGAAATGATTGAGAAGATGAAGATTTCAGTGCTAGACATATCCATTGATGCAAACATGTGCAATAATTTCTATCAAGGACAATTTGATATAATTGAGAAGGCAGAAAAAGAAATGGAGAAGATAAGGTCTAGATAGACTCAATTGAGGAATGCTCTTGCACCCTGTCTATACATTCTCAGTTAAAACATAAAGGAGATTGATGTGACCATGATAACCTATGATCAAGGTCTGACCATAGAATTGGAGAAGATGGAGAAGCTACAATATGCATTATGGGCCCATCTACAAATAGTCAATTCTCTGATAACCTTTTGGAAGAAGGAGATCTAGAAACTCAAGATTGCATATCCAGATGTTTTCCCTTAGTAAGTGTATATAGATAAAAAAATTTGATGTACCTTTGTCATTAATTTCAAAGGGAGAGTTGTATAGAATATGGAGTACATATATGTATAGGGAGATATAAGAGTTTGTATAAAATGTATAGAAGACAAAAAGAATTTGTATTGAGGGACAGTTAGAGACTTAGCCATATTCCTTTGTTGCCATCAATGACAAAGGGGGAGATTGTTGGAAAGTTGTCTACACTAAGATATATGACTAGATATAGTGTTTTCATTATGGCAATAAAGTCATAGAGCAATTTGGAGTTAGCGCACTAAGTGTAAAGATCAGAATTTAGTTAAGTGTTGAAGATTGGACAACATATAGAGTACTAGAGACTCAGAGCATCAGCACACATGTGTATAGATGAATTAAGGTATGTGCCCTGGAAGTTAAGGTTATTAGACTATACTTATGCTTATTCTAAGAGCACATAAGTAGATATGCAAAGGTGTGAAAGTTACAGTCAATTAAAGTTACACAACCAGTGTGTGCCAGCAGAGAACAGAGCATAGGGCCAACAATGACTATTTTGGTTTGTGATTATAAATTAATGTTGTAGAGGCTATGTGCCCATTGTATTTAGGTTTTTGACATATTTACATGTATAATTGTAAGCATGCTTAAGCTAATAGTTTTGGAAGCATTGTTTGTAATTAGTTATAGGGCCGACCTATTTTTTTTGTTTGTATGAGTGTATAAATATGAGATGCACCCATTATAATCGGTATGGAATTTGTAATAGAGTTGTGATAAGTAGAGTAGTGGTATGCAAAGTGAGAATAAGATGTATTAGAGCTTTTCTAGAGGTCAAATCATTAGCGCACCAAAGGAACTGATTTGACAAGCAATGTCACAATAGTTCACCTGTAGATATAGTGTGTATCTAATTCAGAAGGTTGTAGCCTTCATCATTTGAGTAGTGAGCTCTAGGATAGTGAGTCCTCTCCCCTAATAGGGATCATTTTAAAAGACTCCTAATAGGGTCTGACCCTTAACAGGGTCTATTGTACTAAAAGCATTGTAAAGCTACTCCTAATAGGGTAAAGGATCTTCTAACAAGGATCACAAAACACTAGTGTAGATTATTAGTGGGTATCAAGTCCCACCATGGTTTTTACCTATTTGGGTTTCCCCGTAACCATATTGGTGTCATTTGTTGATTTCATGTTTCATGTTTATGTGAATGTTTAATTTAGTACTTAAGCATTTATAATTCAGTATTCAGATTAAAGTGAAAAGTTAAAATACAGTGAACACTGATTCACCCCCCCCCTCTGAGTGTTCCCAGTCCTAACACATGATATCATAGATGAAGAGTTTAATTTTGAGTGTAGATAGTAATATAGTTGTTTGTATTAGTAGTGTTCCTAATAGTTTCGAGGAAGATTTTTGTATGTGATTTACAATATGGTTATAATGGAGCCTTGCACATTTGTATTTGTGTTGTAGACATGTTCATGATGCTATGTTCATGGGCATAGAGATATTTGTGTAGTACATGTTGAGTTATGAAGTTTCTAGTTGACAGATACAGTTTCCCGAGTTTATCAAATAGAGTGGACATTGTTTTTATTGTTGTAGTAGTTTCAGTTATCATTATGGTATGTGTGTTTGGATTAGTCTTTGGAAGAGAGTTAATAATGTTTGGTTAAGAGCACATGATGTAATTCATCATGAGAAGAAAGTTGGAGTCAATTTAGTGGATCTGGCTATGTGAAGTGACACATCTACTCATATTGAGTTGGGCTGTCCCAATTTGTGTTGCATGCTTAGTATAGCTGACTGAGATGTTATTAGAGAGTTATATTGTTTCTCTAATATAATTTCAAGATGGTTGTAGTAGGCCGACTTGATTATATCAATTGGAGGAAGATATTTATAGGTAGTCATTTGTGATTGCTAGTGTATGGCAAATAGTTGAAAGAGAAGAGGAGAGTAGAAGGTGCGAAGTATTGTTCCATCAGTAGAAGATCTATGTGAGAAAGAAGGAAGTGTATGCTATTCATTCAAACTGATCAAGACATCACATCTACTCATAGTTCACCAAGATCCAAATATAGTGTGTATCTATTATGCAAAAGGTTGTAGCCTTCACCCTTTGATCAATGTTCTCATAGACAATGTGTCCTCACCCTTAACAGGGTTAATTGTTAAATACTCCTAATAGGGTCTAAACCTTGATTAGGTCACTGTACTTAATGCATTGTAAAGATCAAATCCTAATAGGGTTGTAAGATATTCTAATAGGGATCATTATAGTCTAGTGCAGTTCATAGTGGGTGCTAATTCCCACCAGGGATTTTTGCCTATTTGGGTTTCCCCGTAACCAAAATTATTGTGTTGTATTAAGTGTTCTCTTATTGTGTTTATTCTTAATGTTCTTCTATACTTAATTGGATAAAGAATTGAATCTTTTAGATAACTAATTCACCCCCACCCCCCTCTCAGTTATCTCTTGGGACTATTCCTAAAAATTGGTATCAAGGCCAAGTGCCTCAGAGAGAAAGTTTAATAGCTTGAGGTTGATCTGATGAAATTCTTTAGAAAATAAAGTCCTAAGTTTGATGGAGAGAATTATCTAGACTGGAAGAGAAAAATGATGACTCATTTGTAGTGCATTTATTTTGAAATTTTTGAAGTAGCTACCAAATAAATTCAGATCCCCTCTCTAGAAGATCTTGCAAAGGAAGATGCAACTCTTAAGTAGAAGGAGATGTTAACTTAAAATTCTATTTCCAAAGATGATGCAGGAGCATATTGGATCCTTGGCAATCCTGTGTCATCAAAAAAATTTTGTACTTTATCTGTGTTGCTCAGTTCCTACTTTGACTAAGTTGGTTGATAGTTGGTCAGTTCCCTTTGGTTACCGAGTGTGGTCAGTCATTTCCTAGGTGGTCATTTGTTTCACTGATGCTCGACATTTCTTGTCTACTACTCAGTTATCCTTGCTCAATGACGGGTTTGGTTTTGATTTCTATTGAGGCTGACTCTTGCATTTATATTGGATTGCAGATTTAATGTTGGTATCCATCATTGTGAAGCATGTGATCCTAGATGTAAATGTTTCTTCTGTTGATTGTGGATCTGAAGGCCGACTCAGTTTGGTAGGCTCTTGTATAAATGTAGTTGTTTGGTTGTAGTTTAGAAGAGATTTTTTGGGGTTAGAAGATAGTAGACATTAGAATTGAGATTTGTAATAGATCCTCACATGTTTGAGGACTTCTAAGATTCATTGTAGTATCAGGTCAAAATCAAGAAGGCCTTACAACTCGGCATGTATGATTCCATTTGATGAAAATATATGAAATCTTCTACATTCTCTCTCTCACTCTTTTTGTTTTTTGCTTCCACATGTGTTAAGAAGGCTTGGATCATTAGGGTGTGCCATCCTTTGGCCCCTCCTGACCCCTGCCTTGCATCAAAATAAGCCCTTATTAGAGCCTTGTCTGACAGTGAGTTTTCAGAGATCAAGAAAGAGGATAAAGCCTACAAGATATGGAAGTATCTAGAAGACATGTTTGAACAAGATATCCAAGATAAGAATACAAGTAGAAAGAAATAGAAGAAAAAGTAAAAATACATTGGAGATGCTAACTAATTAAAACATCAGAGCTTGCAATTAAAGGATTAATGAAGTAGTTGCAGGAATCAAGAACAATGATGGAGTAATCTCGGAAGAAGACACAATAGATAAGTTGATGACTACTCTAACAACAGAATATGAGAACAAGATAAACATCCTAGATGAGACTATGTTTTTCAAAAGACTTCAGAAGAGAGACTTTAATCAGCAATATTTCAGCATTTAAGATATCAAATTTGAAGATAGAGCCTAAAAGTGAAACAACATTCAAAGTCTCAATCCATGGTAAGAAATCTTTAACCACTTCTGGTAATTTTGATGATGATGATGAAGAGAAAAAACTAGATGATTTCATTTCTTTGATTTCTAAGAAAGAAAGGAAAGGAAAAGGAAAATATGAGGGTCAGTTACCATTCAAATGTTTCTGATGTAACAAGTTTGGTCACTTTGCATCTAAGTGTCCTACAAGAGTCAAAAATTTCAAAACTAATTAAATGCCTAAGTATACAAAAGAATGTTATGATGTTGAAGATGGAGTATTAGATGAAGAATCAGTAGAAGATGAGATTGGATTCATTTCTATTATGGAGAAAATGTTTGATGAGATGGATATTGAAGATGAAAATAAAGCACAAGAGTTAGTACTAATTTCACAAGCTAACATCAGGACAGATTGGATCATTGACAACAATTGTTCACATCACATGACAAGAGACAAAGATAGATTTGTACATCTAGATAAGTAAAAATGCAACATGGTTAGATTTGGAGATAACACTCCTAAACCTATCATAGGTAGAGGAGCTATCACCTTGGATGGAAAGGACAACACTGATGATGTTCTTTACATTGATGGTTTGCAGCATAACCTACTAAGTGTTGGACAATTTCTTGACAAAGGATATCAGGTGGAATTCAAAGACAGTAAGTGCATTATAAATAAAAAGGAAGGAGAAATGAGTGCATCAGGTTCCAAGACTAAAGGTAATGATTTTCATCTTAATCTTGAAGAAATTTGTTTTGTTGCTAAGGTAGATGACAGTTGGTTATGGCACAAAAGACTATGTCACATCAATTTTGGAAACATAGTAAAGATAAGTAATGTAAAGGCAGTAAGAGACCTTCCTAGAATTGCAAGGCCAATTGATACAATATGCAAGGAATGTGTGATGGGAAAGCATGTGAGGAATTCATTCAAAAGCAAGCACAATTCACGAGAGAACAAATTGGATCTAGTGCATACAAACTTTTTTAGACCAACTCAAACCAGATCATACTATGGTGAAAGGTACTTTATTTTGTTTGTTGATGATTATTATAGAATGATGTGGCTTGCATTCTTAAAAGACAAATCAGAAGCATTTGAGAAGTTCAAAATATTCAAATCTAAGGTTGAAAATGAGTCTGGATTTAAGATAAAATGTATGAGATCAGATAAAGGAGGAGACTTTACCTCTCACAGATTCTATGAGTAATGTGAAGAACATGGAATAAAAAGAAAGTTAAGTGCACCTAGAACCCCTCAACATAATGGAATTGTAGAGAGAAGAAATAAGATCATTCTTGACATAGTGCCCACCATAATGATTTAAGGAAAGGTCACACACACCTATTGGAGAGATGCGGTCAATACTGCAGTCTATACTATCAATAGAATTCAATTGAGGTCAAGTGCAAACAAGACATGTTATGAGCTATGGTTTGGGAATTTACCTACATTGAAATACTTTAGAATCTTTGGAAGAAAGTGCTACATCAAGAGGGATGAATCTATTGGCAAGTTTGATGCAAGAAGTGATGAAGGTATTTTTCTTGGTTACTCTACTAAAAGAAAAGCTTATAGATATTTTAACTTAAGATTGAAGAAGATCATTGAAAGTGCTCATGTTAAGATTGATGAGAAGTTTATGAGTCAAGAAAGATATCATTATTATGCACCTATGATTGGAGAAGAACCTATTCCTATCAGAAAAGAAATAGTTGTTCATGAAATGTTTGACAACATTGATGTATTACTCAATGACCCTGAAACTAGTGAAGAATAATCTCATAAGGAAGATGAGAGAGTCACACCTAATGTTCCTAAATTTACATCTAGATATCATTAAAAGGAAGACATCATTGGATATCAGAATAGAAAATTCATGAAAAGATCAAAGAATAAAAGTTCTATAGATAATGAAGAGGTATGTTTACTTTCACAGATTGAACCTTTAAGTGTTGAAGATGCATGTAATGATTCACATTAGCATGATGCAATGAAAGAAGAGCTAGATTAGATAATTAAGAATGACACATGGGAACTAGTCCCTAGACCTAGTGATAAGAATGTGATTGGAACCAAGTGGATATTCAGAAATAAGATGAATGAAGATGGAAAAGAGGTAAGAAACAAAGAAAGACTAGTATGTAAAGGATATGCACAAAGAGAAGGAATTGATTATTCTGATACATTTTCCCCTGTAAGTAGATTGGAAGCCATAAATTTATTTCTAGCCTATGCTACATTCAAGAAATTTAAGGTATATCAGATGGATGTCAATTTAGCATTCCTAAATGGAGATTTGAAAGAAGTTTACATAGAATAGCCTAAAGGATTTACCTTATCAGAAAGACTTGATATGGTATGAAGATTAAAGAAATCCTTCTATGGACTTAAGCAAGCCCCTAGATCATTGTATGAAAGATTAGATGGTTACTTGACTAAGATTGGATTCAAGAAAGGAGCAGCAAATTGTAACTTATTCATAAGAGAGACACTTGATGGATTAGTGTTAGTTCCTATATTTGTTGATGACATTATTTTTGGTGGAAATGACAAGCTTAGTGTAGACTTTTCTAAGGACTAAATGTGCAGTAGATAGACAAATGTATATTCATTAATCAGTCTAAGTATGTGAAAGAGATATTGAAGAAATTTAAGATGGATGATTGCAAGCTAGTAAGTACCCCTATGATAACTGGATGCAAGATTTCAAAAGAAGATGATTCAACAGTAGTAGACATGACCTTGAATAAGTCTATGATTCATAGGCTCATATATCTTACTCAATCTAGACCTCATATTTCTAATGTAGTTGGTATTGTTGGAAGATTTACAGCAAAACCTAAACAAACTCATCTCATGGCAGTAAAGAGGATATTCAAATATTTGAGAGGAACTATAGACTATGGTGTATGGTATCCTAATTTAGAAAATGTAGAGCTACATGTGTATACAGATGCAAATTGGGTAGGTTGCATTGATGATGGAAAGAGTACATCTAGAGGAGCAGTATTTCTAGGAGATAGGCTTATTAGTTGGACAAGCAAGAAGCATAATTGTATCTCTCAGTCCATAGTAGAAGAAGAGTATGTAGCAGTAGTATTAAATTGCTCTACAATTGTGTGGATAAAGGAATTTGGTATTTAGATTGATTATCCTATTGTTATTCATTGTGATAACACTAGAACTATCAATATGTCAAAGAACCCTATGATGAATGCAAAAACAAAACACATTGAGATAAAATATCACTTCCTAAGAGAGAAAGTTGTAGAGAAAGAAGTTAAGTTGGACTATGTGAATTCAAAAGATCAGATAGCAGACATTTTCACAAAGCCTTTACCGAAGGCTACTTTTGAGTATCTCAAGGAGAAGATGGGATTAATTCCCTTGCCTAAATCTGATTAGAGTTTGTAGGAGTGCACTAGTCCTAAGTCACTGATGAATGGTTGACTACTCTACCTCAGGAGTAGTACTTGCTCTTTTTTTTGGTGCCCTTTTCCATTGATTTCAAAGGGGGAGTGAGTAATATAGTCACAAAAAACAATATAAAAAGAGAGATTATATATAGTTGAGTATAAAGAAAGGGTGAGTATACAATAAGAAGATACATCAGTTGATATTCAAAGAATTTTAGAGTAGATGGAGGATTCATCCTTGGGGGATTTTTTTTTACGAAATGGAGAATGTTATAAAAGAATTGTTTGTTTAGATTGGTGGTGTTTTTCATTCCATATATTTTCATTAATGCCAAAGGGGGAGATTAGTGGAGATTTTCCAGCAAGATAGAGTATTGATTGTATGATTTTCATTGATGAAAAAATATGGTAAGCAGTGTGCATGGAAGTTATATGCGGAGAGATTTGAGAATATGTTGCATGGATAGGTTATCATCATGATATCATAGACATGGAGGTTGATTCTAAGTGTAGACAATAATACAGTTATTTGTATCAGCAGTGTTCCTAACAGGTCCCAGGAAGAGTTTTGTATGTGATTTATAGTATGGTTGTAATGGAGTCTTTCACATTTGTATTTGTGTTGTAGACATGTTCATGATTCTATGTTCACAGGTGTAGAGAGAGTTGTGAATTATAGGTTGAGTTATGAAGTTTCCAGTTGACAGTTACAGTTTCTTGAGTTTATCAGACAGAACTGACATTGTTTTTATTGTTGTAGTAGTTGCACCTATCATTATGGTATGTGTGTTTGGATTAGTGTTTGGAAGAGAGTTAAGAATGTTTGTTTAAGAGTGCATGAAATAATTTAGCATGAGAAGAAAGTTACAGTCAATTTGGTGGAGCTGACTGTGTGAAGCGATGCATCTACTTATATTGAGCTGGGCGATACCAATTTATGTTGCATGCTTAGAATAGGCGATTGAGATGTTATTAGAGAGTTATATTGTTTCTTTAATATGATTTCAGGATGGTTCTAATGGGCTGACTTGATTATATCATTTGGAGGAAGATATTTATAGGTAGTCATTTGTGATTGCTAGTGTATGGTAGATAGTTGAAAAAGAAGAGCAGAATAGAAGGTGTGAAGTATTGTGCTATCAGTAGAAGGTGTATGTGACAAAGAAGGAAGTGTATGCTATTCATTCAAATTGATCAAGACAACAAGTATACTCATAATTCACCAAGATCTAGATATAGTGTGTATCTATTATGCAAAATATTACAGCCTTCACCCTTTGAGTAGTGTCCTCCCGAATAGTGTGTCCTCACCCTTAATAGGGTTAATTGTAAAAGACTCCTAATTGGGTTTTACCCTTGACCAAGTCACTATACTTAATGCATTGTAAAGATCAACTCCTAAAAGGTTTTTAAGATCTTCTAACAGGGATCATTATACTCTATTGTAGTTCATAGTGGGTGCTAATTCCCATTAGGGTTTTTACCTATTTGAGTTTCCCCATAACCAAAATTGTTGTGTTGTGTTAAGTGTTCTCTTATTGTGTTTATTCTTAATTTTCTTCTATACTTAATTGGATAAAGAATTGAATCTTGTAGATAATTGATTCAACCCCCCCTCTCTTAGTTATCTCTTGGGACTATTCCTAACATCAATTCTTATATCCTTTAAGGCTTCCAAAAAATGTGGAAAATTCAATCTTAGGTCTTTTCCCAATTTTAGACATAGCTTTCAGGATTCTAGTCTCTTTTGGATCTCTTACTTCTTTTATAGCTTATTCAAAATGATCTTCTTCTTCATACTCTTCATCACTATCATCTTTTGATGCATTCTTCTTTCTCAACTCCTCTTGTAGATCTTGCACTTGTTTCTGCAAAGCCCTAAAATCTTCATGATTGACTTCCTCTAGAGATTCCCCCTCTGTGATCTCATGAGCTCTCCTCGGAGGCATCTTCAATCTAAGTTCTTGGTGAAAACTATCTCACCTTCGGTGATCTATCCACACACTCAAGATCTTCAAGCTCTAATACCATCTGATGCAGTCAAAGATGGAGGATCCAAGAATGGATAGTCCAAACCCTGAAGCATTAAAAAATACAGTAGAATAATACAAATATGGAAAACAATATTAAATTTATTTTAACATGTTAAGTTGTAAGGCCTTCCCAATTATGGCCAAAAAAAAAGAGATAAATCCAAGATCTAATACAGATCTTCTGCAAGCATCAGGCCATTCACCTTCTATCCAAACATACAACCCAGATCCAACACTTAGATCCTTAGACCTACTCTCTCATTTCTTGTCTCCTTACAAAAAATCTACCCTAGACCTCCTTATATACTACTTCTTCAGCCAAAAGTCAGATGGAAGAAACAAATAACACTAAGCCCAAGTCAGATCCTAAAACAAATAAATATTAAATAAAATATAAGTCAGCTCACCAAATATATAGGAACTCTAGTTGGCAAGCTATACTGTCGAGCGCCAGTAAAATAATTGAGCAGGCCAGGCATCACCAACAAAGCACGTCAAACAAGCACCACAAGCATCAATGATCCAACATACCTACCAAGTAATAAACACATGTTGTGTAACACTCAAGCAACTGAGTCCCTTAGTGACCAATCTCCTTAGCCAACACTGCAACTGAGAAACAAAACTCATTGACCAAGTAACACAGGGACAAAATACCCCAACATGCAGGATTATCAGCTTCCCTAGGATTCTCCTGCATCAATATGATCTACAAAATTATTTTTATTTTTCATCTACCTCTAATTTTCCAATTCCTTTTTTTCTTCCACCTACTTTGGTCTACCAAACCCTTTTTTTATCTTTTATCTTATTTTGATCTTCCATATCCTTTTTTTCTTCTTCCTATTTTTGGTCTACCATATCCTTTTTTCTTCTTCTTGCTTTTGGCCTATTATAACCCATTCAACTACCTATAGATTTTATGATTCATCCTTTCTCTCCTCATTGTTCTTTATCAATGTGTGAAATCCACTTTTTCTTGATTGAGTTCCATATAAACTTAATATCCCCATATTCTATTACATTGAGATAGAAAACATAGTTTCTCACATTTATCTTCAACATAATAGATATTCCCAATAGTCCTAAAACCTTTGACAAGCATTTTACTAGTCTATTTCTTTTTTATAACACAACCATTACTTTTGAACATATCTTCATAACCTTTCTGACAAATATGACTAACACTTAACAAAATATGTTTCAAACCTTTGAACAACATAATAAATATTAATAGTTTTATGCTTACCATCAATTAAAATGGTTACAATGTCTTTTATTTGTGCACTTCCTTCTTCTACAAATATGATTTCTCCATTATCATACTCTTCAAACTTGATAAATCATCTATTGTCTCATGTCATATGATTTGAGTGTCCAAAATCTATAGTCTATTATGTTGGACATTTGCCAGCAACCCAATGTTGACTGTATGTTTGTCATTGATGACAATATTGTAATACCCAAAAAATGGGCTATAGGACCATTGACCTCCTACATCAACAAATTGATCAAAATTGACACAAAAGTCCTAACCAAAGGCACATTTGTGCATCAAATCATCAAAAACCCAATTGATTTAATCTTAGTTCTGCATCAAGGAATATTTCCTAAATATTCCTAATTTATTCTAATTATCTTTAATTTAATATTATTTGGTGATAAATATGTTCTATTTATCCTAAAGTTAATTAATTGAATATGTTGAATATTTGATTAATTAATTTAATCATGCCACTTAATCATTCAATCAGATTTAATTATATTTATTCCTAATTAATATTATTTAATTTCGATAATAAATAAAAAATCCTTCAAATAATTTATTAAATTCTTATTTAATTAATTAAATCCAATTGTCAATATTTAATGATATAGTTGTTGGAAATTTGGCTAATGTGGATGCATAGATGTTGTCATTATGGCAACATATGATCTCTACTAAGAGCGTAGAATCTGGAATGCAAGTATGGCAAGTTGAAGGAAGAAATTGTCTAAGTATGGATACAGTGATCTTGACAGAGCACCCGATGAAGATTTAGTTGGCGACGTCCACTGGAGAAATATTTTTGTTTGTGTAGTTAACTAAAGCTTCTATAGAGTATGAGGATACCCCATCTCAGTGTGCATAAATTTTGGAGCAGTACAAGTGAAGTTATTCAAAGTTTACCGAAGACAGTTTTTGCAGACAGAACAGTTTTGGAGACAGTATTAGCGAAAGAGTTAAGGGATTATTTTTTCTTGTCAAAATAATGACTTAACATTATGAAGGGATGACATCCTAGATGTTTACTCTTGGATAAAGATTTTGGAAGCTGACCATATAAATTTATTAGCTCTAATAACTCATATATTAAGCATACTTGAAATGTAATGAAAAAGTGTGTGATGTGTAAAAAGAAAGAAAAGGATAACTTGTGATAGTTGTATATTGTGATAGCAGAAAAGGCTATTGATGCAAAGTTGTAAGCGGTACCATACTATAGTTAGAAACATTTTGTATTACCTATTTGGGCGGTGAGCTTAGTTGGTGATCAGGTTTTGTAATCTAACTCCTAACAGGGTTAAGGCTTCTAACAAGGCCTAAAGTCCTTTAACCAAGATAGATCTACTATATATTGTAAATTGACTCTTAACAGGGTCCAATATCCCTAACAAGATAATTTTTATTAGTCATCTTTGTGGGTACCATCCCCACCAGGGTTTTCCCTTGGCCAAGGTTTCCTCGAGAACATATCATGTGTTATGAGTTCTTTCTATTTACTACTATGTTTGTTAATCAGCTTGATAATCTTTGTATGCACTAAAGTAATCTGTTATATCCATAAGTGGAAAAAAGTAAAAGTTTGTGAAATACTGATTCACCCCCCCCCCCCCTCTCAGTATTTCCTATTTCTAACAATTGGTATCAGAGCACAGTTACTTGGAGAAGGAACATTCAAGGAAAGCTTAGCAGCTTGA
Source organism: Chamaecyparis obtusa (assembly GCA_027943335.1). Taxonomy (NCBI): domain Eukaryota; kingdom Viridiplantae; phylum Streptophyta; class Pinopsida; order Cupressales; family Cupressaceae; genus Chamaecyparis; species Chamaecyparis obtusa. The sequence goes on from BSBK01001029.1 coordinate 366,895, forward strand.
GTAAGATCTCTATGGATATGGATCAACTTCAGAAGAATCTTGAAGAATCTCTTGAACAAATTGATATGCTTACTGATAAAAGAAACTCCTTAAGAAGAAAGTATGAAGATGCAAAGAATGCTATTGACAAATTAAAAGGTAAGATTGAAGATCTGAAATCTGAAAAGAAATCTGATATTCTTATTGAAGATTGTGATGAATTAGAAAAAGAAAATGAGATCCTTAAGCATGAGTTGAAGATAGTAAATCTGAAGCTTAGTATGAAAGATGGAAATTTGAGATCTGATAATGAAAAATTGAAAATTGAGAATGAAGATCTGAGATCAAGACTTGAAAAGGAAACATCCGAATCTGAAAAAGTAAAAGTGTAGTATGTGGAACTTGAGAAGTATAATAAAATTGTGAAAGGTAAATTAACTCAATCTAAACAACAACTTGAAAGGCTATATTCAAATAGTGATAACACTGAAAAAAAAATTTCTTTTGAAGAACCATTCTTTGATAGGACTGGATTTGGATTTAGTATGTTTAGAACAAATCATGAAAGTAAGAAGCCAGATCTGAAGACATCTAAAAGTATGGAGGAAATGAAGCTAGATGAGAACACATTGGAAGAACCACCTAGAGAGAAAGAAGAATCAAAGCAAGAAGAATCAAAATAGGAAGAATCATCTAAAGGTATGCAAAGAGAATTCAAAGGTAGATGTTTTGCTTGTAATACTATTGGGCACATGAAGAGAGATTGCACAGGTAAGAAATTTAAACCTCCTAATGGACATTGTTATAATTGTCATAGTTTTGGACATAGAGCTAATGAATGTAGAAGACCTAAAGTAATTTTGAATAATTATGATAATAGAATGATTGGGAATACTAACAATGCAGATTGTAGATCTATTGAAGAAATGAATAAATGAAAAGTGGTAGTATGTTTTAGATGCAACAAAGTAGGACATATTGCTAGAAATTATAGGTCACAGATTAACCAGCAAGGACAGAGATTTGGAAACAATGGAATCATTTGTTAGATATGCAACAAGTTTGGACACTCAGAAAGAGTTTGCAGAATGAACAATGGAGGTTATCATCATAACCCTAACCCTAGGAACAATGCAAGAAGGAATGAAAATGCAGGAAACAAAGAGAAAGGTTGTTGTAGCAATAAAGATGAAGTAAAATTTGATAAAGGCATAGATCAAGGAGGTATATTCAGCACTGCAAGTAGTCAGGAAGGTAATGTAACTAATGGTAAGGATGAATCTTTATCTGACCCTTCTTTAAGTACTTAAATTATGTAAGTTTCTATAGTTTAGGACTTAGGATTAGTGTAGATTAGGAATTTGAATGAGTTAAGTTTTGCGTAGTTAGATATAGGTTTGTTATGTTGTACTAATGCTATGGTTAAGTGTGCAAAAGAAAATATTGTGTTTTGTGAGGTCGCAAAAAGTTTTATGGTTGCAGGTTTGCAGAATCAACTTTTTGAAGTTTTAGCAGCAAAATGAATGAATGCAATGTCAAATCAAGTTAATGTGAAGTGTTATAAGGTCAAAATCAAAGTTATCATGATTAAAAAGTGATTAAAAAGAGATTTGAAAGAAGAAAAAGTGAGTTGAGGATGATTTGAAGAAGTTTGGAAGCAGTTTGCAGCGCCGATCATATCGAAACCCTAGATTTGCAAAGTTGAGGTATTTTTTTGATCTTTAATTAGTTGATAAGATGGATATTTCTATGGTTCATAATGTTAAGGATAAGAATAGACCTAAGATTAAGAAAGAGCTAGTAGAACCAGCTGAAATTGATGACAGACTAGCACTATCATCCGTACCAGACGGAGTATTACACATTGAGAATGTTAAAGGATATTTTGCTTGCAAGTTTGAAACTTTGGGAGATGCAGATTTTAGTGATGATTATAGGAAATTGTATAATCAAGACATGTCAGTTAAACCAGCTTATGGGCACCTAGAGGATAATGAAATTATCAATTATTCCATGAAGTATGAATTTAATGATGAGGAATGTACCAAGATCATTTTAAGTAGAATCCACAATGGGAAATTCTGGATGGAGGATAGAGTTATTGATATAACTGTTGACCTAATTCATGATGTTACTGGATTATCAAAAGTTGGAGAGATTCTACTAAATGAAAAGCACATGAGAAAGATTGTTTTAGACAACACTGGATCTAGTTATAATGGTAGAGGAATTGAGATAAGTAAGATTAAGCAAGATGATATTAGGTACCTTTTCAAGATCCTAACAACTAAATTATGTGGTAGTTCAAGGGAAGATAACATGGCTACAAGAATGGTTCATGTAGCTTATCTTATGTGTATTGAGAAGAAACAAGTAGACCTATGTGAAATTTTGAGAATTCGATTATTTGAGAACTTAGAAAAGATTAAGAAGGCTAAGTAAACATAGTTTAGGTTTTCATCTCTGATAACCTATATGTTTTTCCATATTTTGTGAAGATTTCCTTACACAATTGACTTGAGTGACAATGTGAACACAATGGAAAGAATAAACTCAGTCTACATGAAGCACCTAATTGATAAAGTCAATGACAGTGTGAAGCTTGTATTGAAGACTTTTTAGAATATTGTTAAGAACAGTTCAAGGATTCCTCAATCCTTAGTTGAAAAGCATAAAGATGACATTTTTTTTATGGTAGACATTGATTTCACCTACATTGAAGTAGTTGAGCCTAGAATGGAATTCATAGACCCTCTTGGCTATGAAATATCTGAAGCAGAAACAGTAGGATATGTGAATAGACTGTTAAAGTGTGAGTTGGATGGTCATACAAATAGGTTTGGAACCTATGAAGAGAATTTCAACTCTGAAATAAGTTTGAAAGAAAAGAAGCAATCTAGTAGGAGAGTTGAATCTACTATGAAGAAAATACTGAAAGAATCAAGTATGTCAAGTCATGAGTTTGACATAGCTAAGAAGACTACAGAAGCCTTGAAGCAAAGTGAAAATCTTGTAATTCCACCTGTGGCATCTAGTGTAGACCTTGTTGATCCTATTACAGTAAAGGTAAAAGTTGAAGTACCTGAAAAAGATGAAGGAGAAAAATCTTTTTCTCCTATTTCTAGCAAAAGAGTAAAAGTGAGTGCAATAGGACCGGGCAAGAGACAGAAAGTGATTGTACCACCTGTACCTAGAAAAGTAGCAAAAATTAAAGATGATGATGAAGTTTCAATCAAGAAGAAAACTTGGAAACCAAGAATTGAAAGAGTTAATGAAGATATATTGAAGCATGGAGACTTCACTAAGATAAATAAATTCTATGATCTATATGGATCATTTGACAGATTGAATTTTGAAAATGCAATGATTACACATATGATTTTGATAGATAAGAAACTTAGCACTATTCATGGTAAGATCCCAAAAGATTTGTATCAGACTTGTGAATAGAAAATAGAGAGCACAAGAAGAAGACATAAAGATGAGAGAACATGTAATCAAACAGTTCTGTGAAGTTGAGGATGAAGATCATTTGAAGAGATTCTTGAAGCCTCTTGGAACTTTATTGAGAACTAAGAGAAGAACAATTCTTATAATGGGAGGCAAAAAGGAGGAAGTACAGAAAGAGACCGAGCAAGTAGTAATGCAAGTTCTTACAGACATAGTTGTAGGAAAGCATGTTGAATCAGATCCTTAGCAGAAGCAATCAGAGGAACTGCATGCAGAGGAAGTTGGTATTGAAGAAGTCCCATCTTATTCACATATCAATATTGGCAAAGAATCAATGGACATTGAAGGAACCAAAGTGACACTAGAGTCAGATGATGTAGTATTTCATGATCTAGGAAACATTGTTGAAAATTTGGCTTTAGAAGAGCAAGAGAAGATTACAGAATCAGAAAAGGATACAGAGGCAGTGGAAGCACCAGCTGTATCAGAATCAGTTCCAGCAGAGCAGACAGTTAAAGGTAAAAAAATTTTGACAGAGGTCACTACCCCTAGTGCACCTGACAGTAAGAAGAGACAAATCGGTTCAATTTTTGAAGACCTTGGAAAAGAGGTTGAAGATGATGATCAGCTTGAGTTCATCACATCTCTTGATAAAATTATTGGAAAGAATAAGAAGGTGAAGGACCTTGAAGGCAAAGTTAGAGTTTTGATAGAGAAACTTGAGAGTGTGATCAACACTAAGGTATTTGAATTGGATCCACTTGAGAAAGATAAAATGGTAATAAACTCTTTTGACTCTGAATTTTCTAACTTAAAGGATATTGCTAGAATAAAAGTTCATGAAGCCTTTGAAGCAGAAATGCAACAAAATTTAAGTGTAAATATTCAAAATGATATTGGTAATTTGGATGTATGCATAAAGAATTTAAGGAAACATTTTGAGACTAGAAAGAGTTTGTATATACAATGCACAAAATCAGAAATCCTAACAACTGAAGAAGATAAGAAGATCAAAGAGAAGATAGATGCAATTACAGCTGAAATAAACACCTTGACAAGCCCAAATGTAAAGATAAGTTCTATGGAGAAGAACATAAGGAAGTTAAATGATGAAATCAAAATGTTAGCAAAGGAGAAGAAGAGAAAGATGATCAGGATTAATATCTTGAGAGAGAATATCTCAATCAAGACCTCAATTGTTGAAGACCAAATTGAGCAGTGTCTTTCAACAAAGACATCTTTTCAGAAGTTTAGCTTTAATTCCCTGCAAGCTTGTCAGACAATAGCATACGGATTGAGTACTCTACTCAATGTTGCTGAATCCATTAGGAAGATATGGGAGAAAGATTTTGAATCATGGAAGTCAGAGTTTGGAAACTGTGTTGCAAGCCTACTGGCTTTGCAATAGCTGATAACAAGGTATCATGTTTTTTATTGAAATTTTTGTACACCCTATCTTTGTCATTGTTGTCAAAGGGGGAGAGATAGTAGAAAATTAATATTATGTCAAGGAAGGATAGTCATAGGGGGAGCTATTCTATGGAGTACAATATTGTATATGTGTTGTATAACATTTGGCCACAAATTTATGTAAATGCTTTGAAGTTTTGTTTGCACACCTAGCCAATTTTCCCATATGTTGCCACCAATGACAAAGGGGGAGATTGTTGGAAATTTGGATAATGTGGATGCATAGATGTTGTCATTATGGAAACATATGATATCTACTGAGAGTGCAGAATCTGGAATGCAAGTATGGCAAGTTGAAGGAAGAAATTGTCTAAGTATGGATACAGTGATCCTGACAGAGCACCCAATGAAGATTTAGTTGGCGACGTCCACTGGAGCAATATTTTTGTTTGCATAGTTAACTAAAGCTTCTACAGAGTATGAGGATACCCCATCTCAGTGTGCATAAATTTTGGAGTAGTACAAATGAAGTTATTCAAATTTTACCGAAGATAGTTTTTGCAGACAGAACAGTTTTGGAGACAGTAGTAGCGAAAGAGTTAAGGGATTATTTTTGCTTGTCAAAATAATGACTTAACATTATGAAGGGATGACATCCTAGATGTTTACTCTTGGATAAAGATTTTGGAAGCTGACCATATAAATTTATTAGCTCTAATAACTCATATATTAAGCATACTTGAAATGTAATGAAAAAGTGTGTGATGTGTAAAAAGAAAGAAAAGGATAACTTGCGATAGTTGTATATTGTGATAGCAGCAAAGGCTATTGATACAAAGTTGTAAGTAGTACCATACTATAGTCAAAAACATTTTGTAATACCTATTTGGGCAGTGAGCTCAACTGGTGATCAGGTTTTGTAATCTAACTCCTAACAGGGTTAAGGCTTCTAACAAGGCCTAAAGTCCTTTAACCAGGACAGATCTACTATATATTGTAAATTGACTCTTAATAGGGTCCAATATCCCTAACAAGATACTTTTGATTAGTGATCTTTGTGGGTACCATCCCCACTGGGGTTTTCCCTTGGCCAGGGTTTCCTCGAGAACATATCATGTATTATGAGTTCTTTCTATTTACTACTATGTTTGTTAATCAGCTTGATAATATTTGTATGCACTAAAGTAATCTGTTATATCCATAAGTGGGAAAAAGTAAAAGTTTGTGAAATACTGATTCACCCCCCCCTCTAAGTATTTCCTATTTCTAACAATAGTTTGGAATAAAGTTTGATTAAATAATTGATTAACCCATAAATTAGTTGTTTTAATTCAAAAATCAATTAAGTTGAGAATAATTTATTTGAATTATTAATTTAATTCATAATTATCCATGCACATTCAGACAAATAGTTAAACTTTAAATCAGTAAATCAACTCAATTTCTTATCTTTTTGAACTCAACATCTATTTCAAGTTAAAAAGTTGATCTAAACTTCTGATTTGAGTTAAAAAGATGATTTTGCATGATTTTGTGAGTTAACTAATTCTAATTTCCTAATAACTCAAAAATCAATATGAGTTAATTAGGGAGAGGTTTTTGGCTTTCCATGAGCTTTGAAAAATCTTGGATTTCTATATAAACAAGGCTTAGCCCTTCACAAAGGATCACACAAATTTTGACATACTTACGAACTTGGAGAATCGATCTCTTGCAAACATGCGATTGTGAGATATTTTTGCAATTTTATTCATTTTTTTCAATCCATTTTCATAGCATTCTTAGAATAGATTTTCAATCCATTTCAATCATCTTAGATCAATTTGATACAATTTTTTTATCATATTGCATAAAAAATCCAAAAATATAGATTAAGCTGCATCCATATTTCCATTGCTTTCATCATTTAAATCCTTCATTTAGGTATTGCATTGTCACTGGTCTTGGTCATAATCTGAGAATATCAAACTCATACCTACTAGAAGGTAGTAAATCACCTGGTTAGCTATATTGTTTTATTTATAGATTTCTTTATTTGCTAACCTCTAATATTTTAATGAAGCGTTGTGTCTACAGCTAGGTACAAAATTCACATGCACATTTTTGGCGCCCATCATGGGGCCCTGCAACGGGTTTCCTTTCTGAATCTTCAATTTTCTATCATTTTTTTTCTCAAAAACTATGATTTTTAATTTTCTATCCATACAATTTCATACAACATTCCATAGATTATTGTACCAGGACCCCCTGTCTATCATACAATAGATGACAATCTAAAGTGTCATACTGGTTGTATGTGTATTTTTGTATGAGATCTGAATTGTCATCTGCATACTAACCCATTATCATTGTTGGAAATTTGGCTGAGTTGGTTACATAGATGTTATCATTATGGAAATATATGATCTACATGAAGATCGCATAGGTCAGAGAGCTAGTATATCAAAGTGCAATGTAAAATTGTCTAAGTATAAGACAGTGTGTTTTTGCCAATGAACCCAAAGATAGTTTTGATTAGTGATGTTTATTGGAGTAAGTTTAGTGCTTGCACACTTGAAAATAGTCACTATGGTGACTATTGAAGACTCACCTCAGAGCGCAAGTCAGTACAGCATGTACAAAATGAGTTATGACAGTTTTACTAAAGATAGTGTTAAGCTGACAGGACATAATATGAAGAAAATTTGATAAAGAGTTAAGGGATTATTTTGTTTATCAAAATAATGACTTAACAATATAAAGGGATGAAATCCTATATGTTAACCCTTGGATGAAGATATTTTGTAATATGATAGCTGACTGGAAAGTTATTAATCTTAATAACTTGTATAAAGATATGTAAAGATGTAATTGAAATAAGAAGAAGAAAAATGTGAATGTAATAGAGAAAGTGAAAGAATAGTGAAGAGATATTGATGCAAGCAGTATAAGGTTATGTACCTTGACCTATTTTTTTAATCAGTGAATATTATATATTACTTGTTTGGGTAGTGGGCTCATCTGGTAATCACATTTTGTACTTCCAACTCCTAATAGGGTTGAGGCTTCTAATAAGGCCTATAGTCCCTTAATCAGGACTGAGACACTATATGCATGTAATAGACTCTTAATAGGGTCAACATCCTTAACATGATACTTTTGATTAGTGGATCTTTGTGGGTACCATCCCCACCGGGGTTTTTCCTTGGCTAGGGTTTCCTCAAGAACAAATAATGTGTTATGAGTTCTTTTGTTTTATTGCTATGAATGATGTTTAGCTTTCTATGTTATGCATGCATTAAGATAATCTATTATATCCATAATTGGGCAAAAGTAAAAGTTTTTAGAATACTGATTCACCCCCCCCCCCTCTCTCAGTATTCCCTATTTCTAAAAATTGGTATCAGAGCTTAGTTACTCAGAAAAGAATCATTCAAGGAAAGCCTAGCAACTTGAGTAAGATCTCTATGGATATGGATTAGCTATAGAAGAATCTTGAAGAAGCTCTTGAGCATATTGATATGCTTACTAAAGAAAGAGATACTCTGAAAGGAAAATATGATGATGTAATGAACCTCATTGAGAAACTAAAAAACAAGTTGGAAGATCTGAAATCTGAAAAGGAATCCAAAATTCACATTGAAGATTGTGATGACAACTTAGAAAAAGAAAATGAGATCCTTAAACATGAACTGAAGATAGAAAATCTGAAGCTAAGATTGAAAGATGGAAATGGAAAGAATGAAGCAAATCTGAAATATGAGAATGAAAATCTTAAGCTTGAAAATGAAGGGCTAAAATCTAAACTTGGTAAATTAACATCTGAACTTGAGAAATTCAATTTGTAGTATGCTGAACTTGAGAAATACAATACAATTGTTCAAAAGGAGAATTGACTCAATCTAAATAGCAGCTTGAAAGACTATATTCAACTAATGAGAAGATTGATGAACAAATATCTTATCAAAAACCATTCTATGATCAAACTGGTCTTGGATTCAACACTTTTAAAGAAAATGAAGAAAGCAAGGAACTAGATCTAGATGAGAAGAAGTCTAATGAGATCAACAAATCTGAAGATACACCAAAGGAAGAAGAACCACCTAAGCAAGAGGAATCACATAAAGGAATGCAAAGAGAATTCAAAGGTAGATGTTTTGCTTGTAATACTATTGGTCATATGAAGAGAGATTGCATAGGTAAGCTATTTAAACCTCTTAATGGTTATTGTTATAATTGTCATAGTTTTGTACATAGAGCTATTGAATGTAGAAAACCTAAATTTGTTGAGAATAACAATAGTAGTAGAATGTTTAGAAATACTAACCATGTAGATAAGAAACCTACTGAAGATATGAACAGAAGAAATGGAGTAGTATGTTATACATGCAACAAAGTTGGACACATTGCTATAAATTGCAAATCATAGATCAATTAGCATGGACCAAGATATGGAAACAATGGAATAGTTTGTCAGATATGCAACATGATTGGACATACAACAAAGTTTTACAGAATAAAAAATAGAGTTTTCATACCAATCCTAACCCTAGAAGTCATGCAAGAAGAAATGAAGATGCAAGCAACAATCAAAAAGAATGATGTAGTAACTCAGATGAAGTGAAGTTTGTTAAAAGCACAAATCAAGGAGACATATTTAGCATTGAAGGCAGTCAGAAAGGTGAAGTATTAAATGGTAAGAATGAATCTTTACCTGACCCATCTCAAAGTACTTAATTTATTGAAATTACAGTAAAATAGGAACTTAGATTACTGTAGGAATTGATATATGATGAATTGAGTCTTGTGCAGTTAAGGCAAGGTATTATATAATGTTCTAATGCTATGGTTAAGAGTGCAAAGAAAAATATTATGTTTTGCGAGATCACAAGAAGTTTTAATTTTTGCAGGTTAACAGGATCAGCTTTTTAGAAAGAAGCAGTAAAAGAATTGAATGCGATGTCAGATATAAATGAGATTGAAATGATAAAAGGTCATGAATGGTATTATTGATCATCAAAGTGAATACAAGTGTTAAGGAGATCAAAGAGAAGTGATTGGAAGCATTTTGCAAGGATTTGGTGAAGAATTTTTGTGCCAAATCTACACAAGCCCTAAATCACAGAATCGAGGTATTTTACTTGGCAGATCTTTAAATTAGTTAAGGAATTAGAGGAAATCATGGATATTTCTTTGATTGACAATGTCAGAGATAAGAATAGACCTAAGATGAAAAGGGAACCAGTAGAACCCTTGGAAGATGATCCTAGGTTAGCTTTATCATCCGTACCAGATGAATTTTTACATCTAGAGAATGTTAGAAGTTATCTGGGATGTAAACTAGAGACTATCAGTGATAGTGATTTCATAGAGGAATATCAGAAGATCTATATTAAGGACATGTCATTGAAAGTAGTATTTGAGCATTTGAAAGATAATGAGATCATTAAGTATGCTTTACAATATGAATTTGACAATGAAGAATGTACCAAGATAATCCTAAGTAGAATTCACAATGGAAAGTTTTGGTTAGATGAAAAAATGATAGATATCATAGCTAACTTAATTCATGAGGTAACTGGACTATCTAAAACTAGAGCCATTCCTTTGAATGAGAAAAAAATGAGGAAAATAGTCATAGACAACACAAATTCATCCTACAATGGAAGATGAATAGTGATTAGCAAGATACAACAAGATGATGTTAGATACTTGTGTAAGATCCTAACAACTAAGTTTTGTGCTAACTCAAGAGAGGATGACATGGTAGCTAGAATGATACATACAGCTTATTTGATGTGTGTTGATAAAGTACAAGTTGACATGTGTGAGATTTTGAGAATTTAGTTGTTTGAAAATTTGGAAAAGATAAAGAAGACTAAGTATTCTCAGTTTAGATTCTCATCTTTAATCACTTATATGTTCTTTCATTTATTGAGAAGATTTTTGTACACCATTGGAAATGACTGGAATGATGGCCAAACTACAATGGAAAGGATTAACCAAGTTTATAGGAGGCATGTTATTGATAAAGTAAATGAAAGTGCAGTGTTGGTAATTAAATCATTTTAGAATTTGATGTCAAGCAAATCAAGGATCCCATAGTTTCTTGTGGAGAAGTATAAAAATGAGATATGTTTCATGGTTGATACTGCCTTTACTTACATTGAAGCAGTAGAACCTAGAATAGATTTCATAGACCCTCTTGGCTATGAAATATCTGAGATTGAAATAGAAGAATATGTGAGTAGACTACTTAAGTGTAAGATGGATATTCATAGTAATAGGTTTGGAACCTTTGAGGAGAACTTCAACTCCACAAAGACCATTCTTGAAGAGAAATAGTCAAAGAAAAGAGTTGAGAGTACAATCAAGAAAATTCTAAAAGATACAATGATGACTGAACATGAGTTCTTGGTAGCTAAGAAAATAGTAGCAGTAGTTAGAGAAATTGGACAAAAAGAAGTTTTGTCTGTGCCACCTTTATCATCAATTGCAGTACAGCAAGGAGAAACACTAGTTAAGGTGAAAGTGGAAGAAACAGAGAAGGATCAAGATATAAGAAAATCCACTAGATCAACCTCCTTGACTCCTAGCAAAAGAATAAAAGATATTGCTACTAGACCGGGTTAGAGGCAAAAGACATTGGTGCCACCAGTTCAAAGGAAAATTATAGAAATCAGAGATGATGAAGACACTCCTATTAAGAAGAAAACTTGGAAACCTAAAATTGAAAAGGTTAATGAACAAATTATTCAAGATGGAGACTTTACAAAGATGAACAAATATTATGATCTCTATGATTATGCAGAAAGACTGAATCTAGAAAATGTAGTGGTGAAGTATATGATTCTATCAGATAAGAAATTTGACACAATTCAGGGTAAGATACCTGATGACTTGTACAAGAAACTTGTAAATAGAAAGAAGAGAGCATCAGAGGAAGACATAACTATTAGAGAAAATCTTGTAAGAAAAATTTGTGTTGTGAGAGATGAAGAACACTTCAAACAGATCATGAAGGATCTAAACACCCATTTGAGAACCAAGAAGAGAAATATTCAGACTATGGGAGGTAGATATGAAGAAATTAACATAGAAATAGAGCAAGAAATCACTAAGGTTATGACAGAGAATGTTGGAGAACCATCAGTTGTAGTAGAATCTAAAGATCAAGTAGAAGAAGAAGAACTAGAGGAAATTCCCTCTCCACCAACCATAAATATTGAGGATGAAGCCATGAATGTTGAAGGAACAAGGATCACCTTGGATAGTGATAAATTATTCAAGAATCTTGGAAACATTGTTGATGATTTGGATTTTGAAGAGTAGGATAGTATCAAAGGAGAAGAGAAGACAGAAATCAAAATTGTAGAACCTAAAGTGATAGAGAAACAAGTACCTGTTCCCACTCAAGAAGAAATCAGTCTTACACCTGAGACTGGAAAGAAAACTTAGATCGGTTCTATGATTGAGAATTTGGGAAAGGAAGTAGATGATGATGATTAGATGGAATTGATCACATCTTTGAACAAGATCATCAGAAAGAACAAGAAAGTAAAGAGTCTTGAAGGATGCCTAAAGGAGCTTACTGAGAAGTTACAAGGCATTATATCTACACAAATTTTAGAAGATGACACTCTACAAAGAGAAAAGAAAGTAATGAATACTTTTGATGATGAGTTCACAAACTTATCTGATATAGCTAAGATGAAAGCTCAAGCATCTTATGAAGCCAAAATACTTTTGGACATCAATCACAATATCAGGAATGATATCAATAACCTTGATATCTGTATAAAGGACTTGAGAAATAATTTAGAAAGAGGAAAATATTTGCACATTCAGTGTACAAAGCCAGAGAACTTGGTAGCAGAGGAAGTTTAGAAGATGCAGATGAAGGAAGGAAAAATTTAGAATGAGACAAACCTTCTTTCGAGCCTAAATGTGAAGATATTTGAGATTGAGAAGAAAATCTGCAAGATCTATGATGAAATAAGAGTTTTTCAAGATGACAAGGATAGGAAGCTGAAGAGATTCACTCTTTTAAGAGAACACATTTCTATAAACTTGAGCACTATTGAAGGGCAACTAGAAGAATGTCTTTCAACCAAGACATCTTTTTAGAAGTTTAGTTATGAGAATCTCCAAGAATGCGAGATTGCATCTTATGGATTGTGCGCACTACTTAGTGTGGTAGATTCAATTAATAAATCATGGAAGAAAGAATTAGAGGCTATGAAGATTAATTTTGCAGATTGTGTTGCAAGCCTACCAGCTTTGCAATATTGAATCAAGGTATAACTTTTTGTGAACACAGTTTTGTAACCCTCCTTACTTTCCTTACTTTTTTTTTGTCATTGTTGTCAAAGGGGGAGAGATATATAGCAGAAAATTGATAAGGATACATACTCTTAAGGGGAGTATAGTATATAGAGAGGATTCATGAATTCATAAGGACAATATATGCATATTTTGTATTATGGCCACAATTTTGAATTTTTGGAGCCTAAGAGTTAGCCAATTTTCTCATATGTTGTCACCAATGACAAAGGGGGAGATTGTTGGCAATTTGGCTGAGTTGGTTATATAGATGTTGTCATTATGGAAACATATGATCTACATGAAGATCGCATAGGTCAAAGAGCTAGTATGTCAGAGCGCAATGCAAAATTGTCTAAGTATAAGATAGTGTGTTTTTGCCAGTGAACCCGATGATAGTTTTGATTGGCAATGTTGATTGGAGTAAGTTCAGTACTTGCACACTTTAACATAGACACTATGGTGACTATTTAAGAGTCATCTCAGAGTGCAAGTAAGTACGGAATGTATGGAAGAAGTTATGATAGTTTTACTAAAGACAGTGTTAAGCTGATAGGATAGAATATGAAGACAAATTGATAAAGAGTTAAGGGATTATTTTGTTTATCAAAATAATGACTTAATAATATAGAGGGATGACATCCTAGATGTTAACCCTTGGATGAAGATATTTTTTAATATGATAGCTGACTGTAAAGTTATTAATCTTAATAACTTGTATAAAGATATGTAAAGATGTAAATGAAATAAGAAGAAGAAAAATGTGAATGTAATAGCGAAAGTGAAAGAACATCAAAGAGATATTGATGCAAGCAGTATAAGGTTATGTACCTTAACCTATTTTTTTAATTAATGAATATTATATATTACTTGTTTGGGCAATGGGCTCATCTGGTAATCACATTTTGTACTACCAACTCCTAACAGGGTTGAGGCTTCTAACAAGGCCTATAGTTCCTTAATCAGGACTGAGACACTATATGCATGTAATAGACTCTTAACAGGGTCAACATCCTTAACAAGATACTTCTGATTAGTGGATCTTTTTGGGTACCATCCCCATTGGGGTTTTCCCTTGGCCATGGTTTCCTCAAGAACAAATAATGTGTTATGAGTTCTTTTGTTTTATTGCTATGCATGTTGTTTAGCTTTCTATGTTATGCATGCATTAAGATAATCTGTTATATCCATTATTGGGCAGAATTAAAAGTTTTTAGAATACTAATTCACCCCCCCTCTTAGTATTCCCTATTTCTAATAGTCGTATCATGTTTGGATTATCATACAGGAAGTATCATAGTGTCGTACGAGTTTTGGTACCAGAATTTCAATTTTTGTGTCAGAATTACAAGCAGTCTTTAAGATTTTGATTTCAAATTTTTGCTAACGGCTAAGCCTAATGATTGATACTTGTTGTTTCTGATCACTTTTCTCATGGGAAAGCTCAACAAATGTAAAAATAAAGTAAAATATACTAAGTGTGTTGCATGGGATCTAAGGTATTTCACTACATCCCTATAACACTTCAATTTTGGGAAATAAAATGAACCTCTCACATGTTTATCTTGAGTGTCTCTTGCTTTCATAAATCACATATTCATTTTGGATCTAAAAAGAACATAGATTTTCTTTTTTGCATATCTTTCTCACATAGTAATTAGGCCCTATGAACATTATTTGTGGAGTTCTTAAGAGAGTGGGCTTCATTCGCTTGTTTTTCATGTGAAGCTCTTCTCAAAGATAGATCCCCTTGTAGATAGAGAGGATTTGTTATCATCTTACGGTCTTTCCTGGTTTGGTCTTCAGTCTTGATGGTATGTTTTCTCTTGGTCCCACTAATAGAGATCAGTAGTCATTATTATTGACATACGAACCTTGGTGAGGTGGTTTCAATTTTTAGCATGTCAATCAATCTGTTTACTATGTTTGGGTAAAGTGAAGAGGCTAGAGGATTATGCTCTGTTCCCTTTTTGGGAAACATCAGAAACTCAAATCCTTGAATCTAAACTAAGTCCCCATGTGGTCCTTTTTGTGAGTCACCTTATTAGAGAGGGTTAACCATAGTAGACATTCCCTTTATTGGGTCAACCATGTGGATGGAACCTCAAGCAGTAATAACCATTTTCACCATGGTAGAAGTAGTTGCTATATAAATGTCCTTGTTGAAGAAATCTCCATAGGTGTAGTCTCTTGTTGGGCTATTAGATCTCTTCAACAACTCCCAATTGTTTAAATTCTTGGGTTGTGTCAAAACCCTAGTGCGCCTAGATTGGAGTTCACCCTCTTGAGATTGAAAAAGTTGCAGAGTTAACCATTACTATAAACCATAGTGTAACCAAAGTTTTATTTTCTAGGACTATGTGTGTGATTATAAAACACTTAAGAACATACACAAGTAGGATTCTTAGGGAGTAGAATCATAATTCACTATTCTTGTTCATGTGCAAGGTTACTTTGTCCCTTGCTCATTGACTGAAGATGATTTCTTGCTCCCTTGATTGCTATCTTGCATTTCTGATATCTAATTGGTCATTTAAAAAAATGAACAAACCCAACCATCAAAATCAAATCACAAATCTAAAAAACTTCCAAAATTTGAACAAGAATCATTTTTTGGTGTCAATTATTGTCCTTGAAATTAAAAACTCATACAAGTTTTCAAACTGTCGTATCAGAACCCCTAGAAACTCATACGAAAGCCTGTACTTTGTCATACAACTATTGTAAAAAATCCAACCAAATTTCAATAATGGTAGCAATTGTCATATGAGACCTTATCCTGACTCATATGAGCCTGGAGAAAGTTGTACAATATTTGAGTCAAACTTATTAGAAAGCTTTCAAATTTGTCAAAAATTCAATGATTGCAGTCAATCATCAGATTCTATCAAAATATTCACTATGTCATGACTAGAGCAAAAAACCAAAAGATTCCAATGAATTTTCCTAAAAGTGGTCTCTTTAGTTTGATCCATCCTTCTAATTTATTGATTTGAATTACATCCTTCTTGTGTCAAAAACCTTGTCAAAATCATCTTCAATTCAATCCTCAAAATGACTAAGTGTTGCGAGCTCATGTCCACTATCTTTTGGGCATCTACCCTTACATCTAGGGCACAATATGCTACATTTACATCCAATCAATATTTTCATCAATCAACCAATCCAATCTTGACAAGGCTACATCATTCAATTTTCCCGAATCAGATCATTCATCAGTTGTCTTGATCTTACTCTTCAGATTTGCTCGAGGTTAATGGTGGAAACTAGCACTTCCTCACACAAGAAACCTGGAGAAGAACCAAAATTCTCACCTTTTTCTTCTTACGTAGTTCAATCCATTAATCAACCTTACAATACAACTCGTTATGAAGAAGTTGCAGTCAATCATCAAATTTTGTCAAAATATTCACTATGTTAGGAATAGAGCAAAAACCCACAAGATTCCAATGAATTTTCCTAAAAGTGGTCTCTTTAGTTTGATCCAACCTTCTAATTTATTGATTTGAATTATGTCTATCTTGTGTCAAAAACCTTTTCAAAATCATCTTCAATTCAATCCTCAAAATGACTAAGTGTTGCGAGCTCGTGTCCACTATCTTTTGGGCATCTACCCTTACATCTAGGGCACAATATCCTACATTTACATCCAATCAATATTTACATTAATCAACCAATCCAATCTTGACAAGGCTACATCATGCAATTTTCCTAAATCAGATCATTCATCAGTTGTCTTGATCTTACTCTTCAAATTCGCTCAAGGTTAATGGTGGAAACTAGCGCTTCCTCACACAAGAAACCTGGAGAAGAACCCAAATTCTCACCTTTGTCTTCTTACATAGTTCAATCCATTAATCAACCTTACAATACAACTCATTATGAAGAAGATGCTCTAGGTAATCTATATCTAAAGAAAGGCTATTCCAATCCTCCTCAATCAACTCAGGAAGGTAATCAATCAACTCCACATCAAACAATCCCTATTAGTCCTCACAACAACACAATGTCTCAAGGAGGAGGAAATCAAGGCTCCCAAGGTCACCACTCTAATCATGGTAGAGATCCTAAACCAACATGATCTAAAATTGAGCAATATAGAAATGATGATGCTTTTGAAATATGATGAAACACTTCTTGCAAGAAGAGAAAGAGGCCTATTTCTTACAATTAGCTCAACAAGGAGCCAAACTTCCTCAAAAATTTAATGTCAAAGATATCATCACACAAGAGAAAGAAACTCCCATCATAGCCATGATGAAACAAATGCATTCTATGCAAGTTAAGCTCAACAATTTTGAAAAAGAGAAGGAACCTAAAGAATTCTCTATAGAGGCTCTATGCCCCTTCCCATTCGATAAAAAATTGTACATGCCACCATTCCCAAAAAGAGTGGAGGTACCAAAGTATGACAAATACGATGGAAACTCTAACCCCCAAGATCATGTCAAAGAATTATGTACTCAATCCATGGATTTTATGCATGAACCAACCTACTTAATGTTTCTTTTCCCATGATCTTTGGGAGGAGCAGCCATTCATTGGTTCTCTAAAATGCCTCCAATTATCAAAACCTTTGAGGAGCTAATCAAAATGTTCTATCATCAATACTCCTATAATATTCAACATCCAATCACTATGATTGACATCTACAATATGAAGAAAAACTAAAGAGAGCCCTTCTTGACCTTCCTGAAATGTTGGAGGAAGAATTTTTCACTCTATGCTTGACCTATTCCAGAAACTGAAAAACTCGAGATCTTCATCAACAATTTGATCCTGGAACTCAATTATCATTTGTGAATGCAAAATCATACTTCTTTTGAGAAAATGGTAGAAAATTCCATAAAGATTGAAAATGTGCTTTCTCGTAAGGGAGATATATCGCTTAACAAAGACAACAAGCATGAATCGGGTTCTAGTTCCAACAACAAAGATAAAGTCAAATTCTAGAACAAGAACAAAAATGTTGTAATAGATGGTGTTGTTGATCATATCAGTGCTCCATCAAAGGCACCAACATTCAATCTCACCATTGGCACTCAAGCCATAGAAGATTCTGAACAAAAGGCATCTGAATCTTCTAAAAATTCTAATGACTATAACCCATGGGTTACAAAACCAAAGCACAAGTTCACTCCTTTGGGTGAATCCTTAGAATCTACCATGAAAACACTATTGGTGAACAAAATCATTACATTGACTAAGATAAAACCATATGATCCTGAATTCAAACCTAAATGGTGAAAAGAGACCGATTTCTGTGACTTCCATCGAAAAAAGGGTCATAAAACCAATAACTACATGCGCTTAAAACAACTCATACAAGACAAAATTGGTGATGGAGAAATTGTGATTGACAACCATAAAACCAAAAATGATCATACAACATTCATGGAACCATTTCCAAATCATACTCAAGGAGATTCATCTTCTAAGCCTAACATGGGTGCGAAAGTCAATTATGCCTACTCTAGAAACAATACTATCATAAACATGGTTGAACCATGCCTATCTAAAAATTGCAACGTCATCACCATTGTAAGGAAAGATATAGATAATCAATCAAAAAATGCACTAACCCGATCATAAGCTCAAGCACATCTACAAGGACAAAACTTGGGTTCATCAAATACCCCTAAAGTGCCTTTCAATCTTTCATCTACTTCTAAACAGAGGGTTGCCTCAAAACCATCAAATCCTAAAGAGACCAAGGAAACATCATATAGTATTGTCCAACAACTCTAGCATACCAATACCAAAATATCCATGTTTGAGTTGCTTCGGATATCTCCTACTCATATGGCCATTCTGGATAAAGCTCTGCTCAGGTCCAATGTTCTTGACAATCTTAATCTAGACAGATTTCAAACTATGGTTGGTAATCTGACATCAACCTAGTATATCTCCTTTTCAGAGGAAGATGACAATTCACTGAGTCATCCACATAACCAACCTTTGCACATTGAAGTCCTAATCCAAAACCACCATGTCAAATGTGTGTTGATAGATGGAGACATTGGCCTAAACATATGTTCTTACAAATTGATCGCACAATTGGGATTATCAGAAGATGCTATTGATCCTAAAAATAAGATAACCTGTTATTAGTATTTTACTCATTTGAAGAGGCCTAGTTACTAAATTAGACTACTGCACCCTAGTTTGAAATTATTAGTGGTCTTTCTTAATATTTGTGTTCATTTAAAGGTACAAAAAAGAAAAAAGGAAATGAACTACATCTAAGAATTACATGTGCATGTATGAATGTTAAGTATGTTGTAAAAAAGGAAAAGAAGCTAAGAAGAATATTTATCCAGGCTCACACAGGCTGTGAGTATAGTCATTGCTAAAATTGAATGAATGAGTGTCAATATACATGAAGCAATCAAACAAAAATACAGGGGTACCAGACATTGCTTGGTAATGGTGTCTAGATCCAGTCCTGTCCAGAGAGCTACTGTGGTCCAAAACCTACAAGAAGAGAGGAGGAGATATGGGTTCGATCTAATGGATCTAAAAAATTCCCGGTATCATAGTATTAAAAATATGCATATATGCACTTAGCCATACACCTCTAGGAAGGGCTATGCTCAAGGCATGGTCATAAAAGGCTCCAGAAATAAAAGAAACACCATGTTTTTCACTGATGTGTTTGTTCCATGTGTAGATATAGGAGAAGTTGATCCAAAAATAATCCAAGGGTGCTGGGTCCCAGATGAATGACCTTGAACCATGATGTAGATCATGATAGGAAAACCTCAAGCTTCCTTGTCAGTGACTGCATCATGGGCCAAGAACACCCATGGTCAACAGAGAAACAACTAGATGATGCAATGTCAGTGGAAGACTATAGGATCACAAAGATAAATCAAATGAAGCATGATCAAACACTAGCATAAGAAAGGGTTGCAGGGTACACAGAGGCATTATCAAAATAGAGAAATAAAATATACTTCAAATCTACAGTTAATACATTGATGCTATGGCATGAGCATATTCAAATCCGCATGATGACCCAAATATAAAAGGGGCATACTGCATCAACATGTCAAGATGAAGGTATAAATCTGCATTCAATACTATCATGTATTTTTGGCATAAAAAGAATTAAGATCTACATTTTTGGGCTAAGGAAAGAAGCCATAGGAAATCATGCTAGTGGAATAAACATTAGGGTATAGATTCTAGTAAGGCTTCCCGCATTCCATTATCTCTAAGCCCATAGAATTTTAATCCTCATATGAAGTAACAATGCATCAAGAGGAGTCATGATTAGGTCAAAGTGAGTAATCAAGCAATGTATACCTCACGGGTCTAAGGAAAATTGAGAATTCTAAGCGGCAATGGCTTTATCACCAACAATGAGTGATCCAGCTAGCAACATAAATGCAAAGACAATTAGGGAAATGAAGTGCAGACCTAATATGAGCAAGGAATGTCAAGGAAGATAACAACAATATTCATGCATGGTTGATTGAAATTAAAGTTAGCATGGTTCAATTTTTTATGGTATTCAATTCAACACTAATGAAATAATTGAACAATCAACAACAGTGCATGGGTCCCCATGATGATCCATTAAACCAATGGCAACCATCCAAATGTTTTACAATAGTAGATTTGGAGGGTACAGTCTCAAGAAGCAACAATTTCCTTGCATCAATGATAATTGATCTAACTCCAAACAACATAAAACCAACAAAGCATGAATACATTGATGCATAAGAGGCTCACTAGTGTTTCCTAACCAGCGGGTGTGATACCAATACACTACAGGCCAATGGAAAAGGCTCTGATGCAATAGCATAGCCTGCAGGCCATTAACCAAGCATCCAAAGCAATGAATAGGGGATGGGTCTCCAAACTCCCATAGAACCAGTAAACAACCAAATGAAAATGTATGAGTATCTTTTTTCATAGCTCATGACCCCAAAGATTGGCAACAATGAACTATGAAAACTCATGAGCTATCAAGAGTCTCTTCATGACCTAAGCGCAAGCGCAATGTCAATGTCCAACAATAAATAGCATGCAATAAGAAAAGAGCATAAATAGAAGACACAGAGGCCCTAGCTCATGGGTTGTGAAGTAGTGAGAATGCCATTAAATAAATTCATAGCAAGCATCAAATTATGATACTCAAGCCACTCCAAACAAAATCAGTTTAAATAATAAACAAACAATACATAAGATTCAAGGTACATGGGCTATGGCAAAAATGGAAATAAACAAGAAAGGCACAAGGTGGCATTAAATAAGCATTTTGACAGTCATGGAATAGCTCGCTATCATTAACAATAAATGCCAAATGCAATGAGAAAATATGGTTCTTACAGGAATCAATAATAAAACAAAGAACATAGAGATATTGATGCTCTAGCCATGGGCCATTTGGTTCATAATGCTTGGAATCCACAAGCTATATCACAAACAATATTTCACAAACTAACAGTTAATTGATAAGATCAATAGCATGCAAATTAGAACATGTTGGAGATTTGTCAGTAGACCAGTACTGACTATATGTTTGTCATTGATGAAAACATATGGAAAGTAGCATGCGTGGAAGTCTTATGCAGTAAGATTTTAGTATATGAAGCATGGACTGTTAGAAAGTAAAGTCCACCAAGATAATTGAGAGGGGGGGGGGGTTGAATTAGTTATCAGATAATTATAACCTTTATCAACTTCAATAGCATTTAACCTTGTAAGCAATGTAATTACCAACCATAGAAAGATATTTATACACAATGACACAATAACACAAGATATGTTGACGAGGGAAATTCTTGATCAAAGAGTAAACCCCGGTGGGAATGATGCCCAAAAAAGATGCACTAATATAAATATTCCTTGTGAAAGGATGGACTCTATTAGGAGTCTTACGAAATACATTCAGTACATATGAATCCTTGTTAGGAGATTTTGAATCCCTGTTAAAAGATTCTAACCCTGTTAGGAGTTATGGATGATAGAAGGACCCACTGCCCAAACAACTTCAGGGTAAGATCACTAAACACACTTTCCAAATGACCTTAATATTATTTAGTAGAATAATATGAAATATGTTACCTCTTTACCGTGCCAAACCACACTCACTACTACACCAGATCTCAATTCCAGATCTCTGTACTTCGCATATCTTCCTTCACAATTTCACTTTCACAACTTCATTAGTTCTTTTCTTTCTTCATGCTTACATTTGCATTCAACCATACCATGCTCACACTTCTTTCACATTACTACCACTACTTCAATAAAGAAAAACATTTCTTCCTTTATACCATACTCAAATAATTACAAATGAGTCGGCACACAAATACAAAATAAAAGTTTCCACACGCTACATCAAAATTACACAAAACTGTCAGCTTCCAAATATAATAACTCTTCACTCATGCCACCTCGAAGTTTGCACTATGAACTATGTCACTATCAATGTGTCTCAACCTTCCCTTTAACTGCACAAAACCAAATTCCATCTCGATTAGGAGATATCATCCGATTTCCACAAACCGCTACTTAGGAACACTGCCTGAATACTATTTCCACCAAAATGCTCATAACTTCTATGAATAAATGAATTACTGTCTGCACTCTTAACCATAGAAAAATAACATATCAAATAATATAGCCTTAACATCTCATAGTTCCAACTACAATATCCCACGTGCGCTAATCAAAACACTACCTGCTTCTCTGCTAGTCTTCAGAAGATCACTGTGTTGACATCAATGACAATCATAGTCATGAATGCAACAACAAGTGCTATAGAATGACTACCAACATCTAGTATTCATTCCTAAAAATCTCCCCCATTGGCATTGATGGCAACATAGATGAAAAACATCTAATGTTCCAAAAATCCAATACTGCAACACTGCTGCTCTAACAAACATTTCAAATCTTGCTTCATTATCCTATTCAGTTCTCTCCAATAGATGGTACAAGTAGTTTTTCATGTACAGTTCTCCCCCATTGACATCAATGATAGAAATCTCATCACTATGTCAACAACTCAATGTCAATAGACACTATTCAGAAAATACATTCACAAGAGTCCTCATGACTCAGCTCACATACTCCCCCATAGAGGAAGTACCAACATCCAATCTAGAAGAAAGATAGGACTCATATACCACTGGATGGATGCAATCAACTACATCATTAATCAAAAGTAGGTTGGGGCATAACCCCAAGCATACCTCTCAAATACTCAAATGTATCCTTAGGCAAATACTTTGTAAATATGTCTGCTACCTGTTCCTTTGTGCTTATGTACTCTAGTCTGACCTCTTTTTCAGCAACTTTCTCTCTTACAACATGATACTTGATCTCTATATGCTTAGTCTTAGAATGTAAAATAGGATTCTTAGACATACTAACTATACTAGTGTTGTGACAATGTATGACAACAGGCTCAACAAACCTATTTCCAATATCCATTAGCATCTGCTTCATCCAAATTATCTAGTTACAATTATTTGCTGTTGCTACATACTCTACTTCTACTGTGCTCTATGAAATACAATTCTTCTTCTGGCTTAGCCAAGAAACTAATCTTCCTTCAAGAAAAAAGGCTCCACCACTGGTGCTTTTCTTGTCATCAACACTACCTCCCCAATCAACATCTATATATGCACATAGGGTAAAATCATCAAATTTTTCATACCACAATCCATAGTCCATTGTACCTCTTAAATATCTCAATATCCTTTTTACTGCTGCATAATGTGACTCTCTAGGTTTAGCTTGAAATCTTGCTACCATTCCAACTAAATGTTGTATAACTGATCTAGTATGTGTTAAGTACTACAATCCTCCAATCATGGATCTGTATTTCTTCTGCTCAACTGTCGGTGTTTCATCCTTGCTAGATAGTTTATGTCCTGTAACCATAGGTGTTCCAACTGGTTTACAGTTCTCCATTCCAAATCTTTTCAGAAAATCATTCAAGTACTTTTTCTGACATACAAAGATACCATCACTGTTCTATGTTATCTATAATCCTAAAAAGTATTTCATCTCACCAATCATACTCATCTCAAATTCAGTCTTCATTCCATCAACAAATTTGTCACTAGCTTCATCTTCTCCTCCAAAGATAATGTCATCAACAAAAATAACTATAATCAACAAACCATTTTCAATTTCTTTTGTGTACAAACTGCTATTAGCTGTTCCTTTAGTAAATTCCAATTTCAACAAATACTTATCCAGTCTAGCATACTAAGTTCTAGGTGCTTTCTTTAGTCCATATTATGCTTTTTTTAGTTTACATACCATATCTCCTTCTTGAGTCAAAGGAAAACCTTTAGGCTGCTTAATGTAGACTTCTTCTTCCAATTATCCATTAAAAAATGCTAACTTCACATCCATCTAATACACTTTGAATTTCTTAAAAGATGCAAAGGCCAAGAACATTCTTACTACTTCAATTCTTGCCACAAGTGCAAAAGTTTCTTCATAGTCAATTCCTTCTTGCTGCAAGTATCCTTTACATACTAATCTTTCTTTGTTTTTTACTACTTCTCCTTGTTCATTCATCTTGTTCCTAAATACCCATTTAGTTCCAATCACATTCTTGTCTTTAGGTCTAGGGACCAATTCCCATGTCTTGTTCTTTTCAATTTGATCTAGTTCTTCTTTCATAGCATTAATCCAATGTTCATCTTCACAAGCTTCATTAGTAGATTTAGTTTCAATTTGAGAAATCAAACATAAATGTACCTTATTCTGAGTTAGAACTCCTCTATCCAAACTTTGAATAACTTGTTCAACAGGATGACGTCTTGATATATACCTATTCGGTGTCATAGTTATAGACCTTGCTTCAACTATAGATTCTTCTCTAGATTCCTCTCTAGTTTCTTCTGCAGGACTCTCATTCAATAATTCATTGTCAGTCTCATAGAATAATTTAGTAGTTTCAATGTTAGGATGAAGATGAGCTTCTTCATTAGATTCATAGTCAAGCATTCTTTCCTGAATTTTAAAATTCTCATCAACTTTAACATTTGCACTTTCAACAATAGTTTTAGTTCTCTTATTGTAACATCTATATGCTTTTCTCTTCAAAGAATATCCAAGAAAAATACCTTCATCACTTCTAGGATCAAACTTTTCAATATCATCATCTCTCTTTATATAACATTTACTTCCAAAAATTCTAAAATACTTAACTGAGGGTGCAAGATCAAACCATAATTCATAAGGTGTCTTGTCTGTGTCGACTCTAATTTGTACTCTGTTCATTGTATATACTATTGTATTCACTGCTTCTCTCCAAAATTTCTTTGCCAAATCATTCTCAAATAACATAGCTCTTGTTGCTTCAGTCACTGACCTGTTTCTTCTTTTTGCAATACCATTTTGTTCAGGTGTTCTAGGGGCTGAAAACTATCTCTTAATACCATTCACTTCACAAAAAGTGTTAAACTCTCTAGAAATAAATTCTCCACCTCTATCTGGTTCTCTTTTCACAAGAAAGGCAATAGCTTCTTTAATCTTCTTATCTTCTTCATTTCTAGATCTACTACTACTGGCATAATCTCCACTCACATTGGTACTTCTTGACAAAGTAGGATGAATACTAAGAGCACTAAATGTTGTCTCCTGATACCCTTAGGTTCATTTCTGCTGCTTCCAATCTTCCAAGAAGAGTCTCTCTTGTAAAGTTTGTAGTACAAGGTATAACTTGTTCAATCATCTGTGTTGTCTGCTTAAATACAAGAGTCAATGTCCTTAGAATTTTCCATGTCACTTCATTCTCTATCTTTGTTCCTCCACAAGCTTTTATTCCTGCAATAATTTCTGACATTCTACCAATATAGCTTCTAACAAATTCATCTTCCATCATTCTTATATCTTCAAATGCACATATCCAATTATGTAATCTAGCTGTCTTTGCATGTTCATCACCTTCAAAAGTAGAGTGTAAAGCTTTCCAAATTTCATGGGTTTTTGTTAAAAATTCTACCTGACTGTATTCATTCTCTGGGAGTGCTGTTAAAAGTGCTTCTCTTGCAAGTATGTTACACATGAATAGATCTAGCTCATCTTTAGATCCTGTCTCAAGATTATCTTCTCCAATGATAGTCTTCTCATTCTTTGTAATCAACCAATAACCTAGTCCTAAACATAGTAGATGTGTCTTCATCTTCTCTTTCCAGCTGTCAAAATTTACTCCATCAAACTTAGGGCTTTCTTTCCTAAAAATTTTCATGGATCTCCTTAAGTTGTTAAACTTTTCTTTCAAGGACCTGTTGCTCTGATACCAATTGTTAGAAAGTAAAGTACACCAAGATAACTAAGAGGGGGGGGGTGAATCAATTATCAGATAATTATAACCTTTATCAACTTCAACAACATTTAACCATGTAAGCAATGTAATTACCAACCATAGAAAGATATTCATACACAATGATACAATAACATAAGATATGTTGACTAGGGAACCTCTTGATCAAAGATTAAACCCCAGTGGGAATAATGCCCACAAAAGATGCACTAATATAAATATTCCTTGTGAAAGGATGGACTCTATTAGGAGTCTTATGAAATACATTTAGTACATATGAATCCCTATTAGGAGATTTTGAATCCCTGTTAAAAGATTCTAACCCTGTTAGGAGCTATGCAAGACAGAAGGACCCACTACCCAAACAGCTTCAGGGTAAGATCACTAATCACACTATCCAAATGACCTTAATATTATTCAGTAGAATAATATGAAATATGTTACCTCCTTACTATGCCAAACCACACTCACTGCTACACCAAATCTCAATTCCAGATCTCTATACTTCGCATGTATTCCTTCACAATTTCACTTTCACAACTTCATTAGTTCTTTTCTTCACTTCATGCTTACATTCGCATTCAACCATACCATGCTCACACTTTTACATTACTACCACTAATTAAATAAAGAAAAGCATTCCTTCCTTTATACCATACTCAAATAATTACAAATGAGTTGGCACACAAATACAAAATAAAAGTTTCCACACGCTACATCAAAATTACACAAAATTGTCAGCTTCGAGATATAATAACTCTTCACTCATGGGACCTCAAAGTTTGTGCTATGAACTACATCACTATTAATGTGTCTCAACCTTCCCTTTAACTATGCAAACTAGATTCCATCCCAATTAGGATATATCATCTAATTTCCACAAACCGTTACTCAGGAACACTGCCTTAATACTGTTTCCACCAAAATGCTCATAACTTCTATGAATAAATGAATTACTATCTACACTCTTAACCATAGAAAAATAACATATCAAAGAATATAACCTCAACATCGCATATCTCCAACTACAATAGCCCATGTGTGTTAATCAAAACATTGTCTACTTCTCTGCTAGTCTCTAGAAGATCACTGTGTTGACATCAATGACAATCAGTCATGAATGCAACAACAACTGCTACAGAATGATTGCCAAGATCCAGCATTCATACCATTTTGTTCAGGTGTTCTAGGGGCTAAAAACTATCTCTTAATATGATTCACTTCACAAAAAGTGTTAAACTCTCTAACAGTATAATAGATTATCTTATAACAAAATCCCATCTTGCTTTGTTATCTAACATCCAGTGTAACTATAGGTATATTGTTAGAAATAGGGAATACTGAGATGGGGGGGTGAATCATTATTCTACAATATTTATCTTTTGCCCAATTATGGATATAATAGATTATCTTTATACATACTAATCTTGCTTTGTTTCTTACTACTCCTTGTTCATTCATCTTGTTTCTGAATACCCATTTAGTTCCAATCACATTCTTGTCTTTAGTTCTAGGGATCAATTCCCATGTCTTGTTCTTTTCAATTTGATCTAGTTCTTCTTTCATAGCATTAATCCAATGTTCATCTTCACAAGCTTCACTAGTAGATTTAGGTTCAATTTGAGAAATCAACCATAAATGTACCTTATTTTGAGTTAGAACTCCTCTGTCCAAACTTCCAATATGTACTGACTATATGTTTGTCATTGATGAAAACATATGTAAAGTAGCATTTGTGGAAGTATTATCCAGTAATATTTTAGTATATGAAGCATGGACATGATGTCAACATGATATTATGGGCGTAGAGGTTAACTATTAGTACAGATAGTTATATAGCAGCTGGTGTCAGGAGTGTTCCTGACAGACTTACAGGAAGTGTTCTTTGTATGGTTGTTTGTACAGTTATCATGGAGCCTTGCGCACTTGTATATATGTTGAAGACATGTTAGTGATGTTTTAGTTATGGACACATAGTCTATTGATGAGTAGAAGTGAACTTATGCAGTCGCTATTCGCCAGTAGTAGTTTCCTATGTTTATTTAGAAGAGTTGACATAGATTTTATTGGTTATGTAGTTGCACCTATCCTTTGGGTATGTGCCCTTTGATTTAAGCTTATAGGAGAGTTTTTGATGTTTGGTTAAGAGCGCATGAGTTAATTTATCTTACAAAAAAAGATCCAGATGTTTTGGTAGAGCCAACAATGTGTAGCGTGCATCTACAATTATCTTATTAGACAGGTCCCAGAATGTGTTGTGTGCATAGTAGAGATGACAGAATATTTGTTAGAGTTTTTTGTGGTTTCTATAATATGATTTCAAGGTGGTTCTAATAGGCCGACTTGATTATATCATTTAGAGGAAAGATATTTATAGGCAGTCATTTGTGATTGCTGAAGTGTGGTTCATAGTTGATTAAGTAGAGTAGAGTAGAGTGTGAGAAGTGTTGAGCCATCAGAAGAAGGTCTATGTGACCAAGTAAAGTACTTATGCTATACATTGGAACTGATCAAGATAGCAGGTCAAAGCACAGTTCACCAAGATCCAAATATAGTGTGTATTTGTTATTTAGAAGGTTGTAGCCTTCACCCCTTTGAGCAGTGAGCTCTCAGATAGTGCATCCTCTCCCCTAATAGGGACAATTGTAAAATACTCCTAATAGGGTTTGACCCTTGACCAGGTCTACTATACTTAATATATTGTAAAGAAACTCCTAACAGGGTTAAGGATCTTCTAACAAGGATCATAATACACTAGTATAGAATATTAGTGGGTATCAAGTCCCGCCAGGGTTTTTACCTATTTAGGATTCCCCATAACCAAAATATTGGTGTTGTGTTCATGTGTTATTTCTTTGTGTTTATGCTTTATGTTTAAGTATACTTAATTGGATAAAGAATTGAATCTTGTAGATAACTAATTTAGCGCCCCCCCCCCCCTCTTAGTTATCTCTTGGGACTATTCCTAACAATTGGTATCAGAGCCAAGTGCTCAGAGAAAAATTTTAACAGCTTGAGGTTGATCAGATGGCATACTTTAGGAAAGAAATTCCTAAGTTTGATGGAGAGAATTATCTTGATTGGAAGAACAAGATGGTGACCCATTTGTAGTGCATTGGTTTTGAAGTTTTTGATGTAACTATCAAAGTAGCCAAGATACCTACCCTAGAAGACCTTGCATAGGAAGATGCTACTAGTAGGAAAAAGGAATTGTTTCATCAGAATGTTATTGCTAAAGAATTCCTTATCAGCGCCAAATCTGATGGTGAATTTTTAGAAATAAAAAAGGTGGATACAACCCACAAAATATGGAAGCACCTAGAAGATATATTTGAAGGAGACAAACAAGAAAAGGATGCACGTAGAAAGACATGGAAGAAAAGATATAATGCATTAGAGATGCTACCTGAAGAAAACATTAGAGCTTACGATCAAAGGATAAATGAAGTAGTTACTGGAATCAGAAACAATGGTGGAGAGATTTCAAAGGAGGACATTATGGACAAGTTAATGACTACTCTCACTCCTGAATATGAAAGAAAGATCAACATACTTAATGAGACCATGCAGCTTACATCTAATTTCAAAAGAGAGAATTTGATCAGAAAAATCTCAGCTTTTTAGATTTCAAGATTGAAGATAGAACCAAAGAGTGAAACAACCTTCAAAGCAACAGTTCATCGTAAGAAATCTACAAACACTTCTGGTAATTTTGATGATGATGATGAAGAGAAAACACTAGATGATTTCATTGCTCTGATTTCCAAAAGAGAAAATAAAGGAAAAGGAAAATATGATGGTCAATTACCATTTAAGTGCTTCTCATTTAATAAGATCGGTCACTTTGCATCTAAGTATCCTACTAGAGTTAGAAAGTTCAAAAAGAATTACAAGCCTAAGTATTCTAAGGAATGCTACTATGCTAGATATGGAGTTTCAGATGATGAATCTACTGAAGAAGAAATTGGATTCATTTCTATTATAGACAAAATGAAGAATAAGACAAGTCATAAAGATGTAAAAAGGAACAAGAGATAGCATTGATTTCACAAGCTGGCATAAGGACAGAATGGATCATAGAAAGTGGTTATTCACATCACATGAAACGTGATAAAGATAGGTTTGTTCATTTGGACAAATACAATGGCAGTATGGTCAGATTTGGAGACAACACTCCTAAACCAATAGTTGGTGGAGGATCCATCACCTTGGATGGAAAGAATAGTACTGATGATGTTCTTTATGTTGATGGTTTGAAACATAACCTTCTCAGTGTTGGATAGTTACTTGGAAAAGACTATCAATTGGAATTCAAAGATGAAAAATGCATCATTAACAAAAAATATGGTGTTATGATTGCATCAGGCTCAAAGACAAGAGGTAATGTTTTTCAATTCAATTTGGAAGCAAGTTTTTTTGTTGCTAAAGTTGATGATAGTTGGCTGTGGCATAAAAGACTATGTCATATCAATTTTGATAATATAGTAAAGATAAGAAATGTAAAGGTAGTAAGAGATCTACCTAGCATAGAAAATCTAGTTGATACTATATGTAGGGAATGTGTGATGGGAAAGCATGTGAGAAATTCATTCAAGAGCAAGCAAAATTCAGCAGAGAACAAGTTGGATCTGATTCATACAAACCTATGTGGTCCAACTAAAACAAGATCATACTATGGTGAAAGGTATTTCATTTTTTTTTTTGATGATTATACTAGGATGATGTGGGTTGTGTTCTTGAAAGATAAGTCAGAAGCATTTGAGAAGTTCAAAATATTCAAAGCTAAGGTTGAGAATGAATCGGAACTAAAGATAAAATGTTTGAGATTGGATAGAGGAGGATAATTCACCTCTAACAGATTCTATGAGTACTACAAAGAAGATGGCATAAAGAGACAGTTAAGTGCACCTAGAACCCCTCAGTAGAATGGAATTACAGAGAGAAGGAATAGGATCATCCTTGATACAGTGTGCACCATTATGATAGAAGGAAAAGTTGCACACACCTATTGAAGAGATGCAGTCAATACAACAGTCTATACCATCAATAGAATTCAATTAAGGCTAGGCACTGACAAAAAACCATATGAGCTATGGTTTGGTAATGTTCCCATAATAAAATACTTTAGAATCTTTGGAAGCAAGTGCTACCTCAAGAGGGATGAAGCAGTAGGAAAGTTTGATGCAAGAATTGATGAAGTTATTTTTCTTGGTTACTCTACTAAAAGTAAAGCTTCTAGATGTTTCAATTTAAGATTGAAAAAGATCATAGAAAGTGCTCATGTAAAGATTGATGAAAAGTTTATGATTCAAGAAAGATATCATGATTACTCGCCCATGATTGAAGAAGAACCCAAACCCTCCACTAGTGAGATAGTTATTGAAGAAATGTTTGACAGTATTGATGTGTTATTCAATGACCCTAAGAAAAGTGAAGAAGAAACTCCTAAGGCTAATAAGTTAGCATCACCTAAAGTTCCATAGTTTACATCAAGAAATCATTCCAAGATAGACATCATTGGAGATCAGAGTGGCAAAGTCTTAACAAGGTCCCAAGAAAAGAACTCAGCTAGCAGTGAGATAGTATGTTTACTATCTTAGATTGAACCCTTAAGTGTTGAAGATGAATGTAATGATTCAGTTTGGCATGATGCTATGAAAGAAGAACTTGATCAGATTGTTAAGAATGACACTTGGGAATTGGTCCCAAGACCTAGTGATAATAATGTGATTGGAACAAAGTGGATATTCAGAAACAAGATGAATGAAGATGGTACAGTAGTAAGAAACAAAGCAAGGTTAGTATGTAAAGGATATGCGCAAAGAGAAGGCATTGATTATTTATACACATTTGCACCTATGAGTAGACTAGAAGCTATTAAGTTATTTCTAGCTTATGCTATAGTTAAAAACTTCAAATTTTATTAGATGGATGTCAAGTCAGCATTACTAAATGGAGATTTGAAAGAAGTATACATTGAGCAGCCAGAAGGATTCACCTTATTAGACAGACCTGATATGGTATGCATATTGAAAAAGGCCCTCTATGGACTTAAGCAAGCCCCTAGAGCATGGTATGAGAGACTAGATGGATATTTAAGAAATATTGGATTCAAGAAAGGAGCAATAGATTGTAATCTATTCATTAGAGAGACATCTAAAGGTTTACTACTTCTAGCTATATTTGTTGATGACATTATATTTGGAGTTAATGACAAACTAAGTGCAGAATTTACCAAAGAAATGGAGAATGAATTTGAGATGAGTATGATTGGTCCTATCAAATACTTTTTGGGACTAAATGTGTAGCAGAAAGAAAAAGGAATTTTTATTAATTATTCAAAATATGTGAAAGAGATACTGAAAAAATTCAAGATGGATGATTGCAAGCTAGTAGGAATCCCTATGATCACTAGATGCAAGCTTACAAAAGAAGATGACTCACCAGTAGTAGATATAACATTATATAAGTCTATGATTGGTAAACTTATATATCTTACTCAGACTAGACTTGATTTTCAAATGCAATTGGCATAGTTGGAATATTTGCAGTAGAACCTAAACAAAGTCACCTCATGGAAGTAAAGAGAATATTCAGATACTTGTAGGGCACTATAGATTATGGTCTATGGTATCCTAATTCATAAAATGTTGAGCTTCATGTGTACACTAATGCAAATTGGGCAAGATGTGTTGATGACAGAAAGAGTACTTCAGGTGGAGCAGTGTTTTTTTGGTGATAAACTTGTCACTTGGACAAGCGAGAAACAAAATTGTATTTCTCAATCAACAATAGAAGTAGAGTATGTTGCAGAAGCCTTGAATTGTTCTACAATTGTTTGGATCAAGAAAATGATAAAGGATTTTGGAATTCAGATTGATTATCCTATTGTTATTCATTGTGATAACTCTAGCACTATCAATATGTCAAAAAATCCCTGTGATGCATGCAAAGACAAAGCACATTGAGATCAAGTATCACTTCCTAAGAGAGAAAGTGGCAGAGAAAGAAGTCAAGTTGGACTATGCGAGTACTAAAGATCAGTTGGCAGATATATTCACAAATCCCTTACCTAAGGATACTTTTGAGTATCTTAGGGAGGAGTTGGGAGTAATTCCCTTCCCTGATTCTACTTAGAAGAAAGGAGGAAAGGCATTAGTCCTCAAGGATTGATGGAAGGTTGATTACTCTACCTCAAGAGTAGTACCGGTGCTTAAAATGAATGGTGCCCTTTTCCATTGATGTCAAAGGGGGAGTACTATACAGAGTCATGAAATACAAAAGAAAAAAGAGGAGTAATATACCAAGGGGGAGCAACATTCAGATATGACAGCAGTTCGGTTGAGGAAATGGAGAATATTAGAAAATATTGGAGTAGATGGAGGATTCATCTTTGGGGGATTTTTGAAGAGGAAATAGAGAATATTATAAAGGAATGTTCATTTGGGTTGGTGGTGGTTTTTCATTCCACATGTTGCCATCAATGCCAAAGGGGGAGATTGTCAAAGATTTTCTAGTAGGTGAGTACTGAATGTATGTTTTTCATTGATGAAAACATATGGAAAGTAGCATGCATGGAAGTCTTATGCAGTAAGCTTTCAGTATATGAAGCATGGACATGATATCATGGGTGCAGAGGTTAACTATCAGTACAGATAGTTATATAGCAGTCGGTGTCAGCAGTGTTCTATGTATGGTTATCTATATAGTTATCATGGAGCCTTGCGTGCTTGGATATATGTTGAAGACATGTTAGTGATGTTTTAGTTATGGATGCATAGTCTATTGATGAGTAGAAGTGAAGTTATGAAGTTGTGATTTGCCAACAACAGTTTTTTGTGTTTATTCAGAAGAGTTGATAGAGATTTTATTGGTTATGTAGTTGCACCTATCCTGTGGGTATGCACCCTTGGATTTAAGCTTAGAGGAGATTTATTGATGTTTGGTTAAGAGAGAATGAGTTAATTCAACTTACACAGAAAGATCCAGTTGTTTTGTTAGAGCCGACAGTGTGTAGCACGTGTCTATAATTATCTTATTGGACAGGTCCCAGAATGTGTTGCATGCATAGTAGAGCCAATAGAATGTTTGTTAGAGTTTGTTTTGGTTTCTCTAATATGATTTCAAGGTGGTTCTAATAGGCTGAATTGATTAAATCATTTAGAGGAAATATATTTATCAGTAGTCATTTGTGATTGCTGAAGTGTGGTTTGTAGTTGATTAAGCATAGTAGAACAGAGTGTGCAAAGTGTTGAGCCTTTAGAAGAAGGTCTATGTGACCAAGTAAAGTACTTATGCTATACATTGGAACTGATCTAGATAGTAGGTCAAAGCACAGTTCACCAAGATCCAGATATAGTGTGTATATGTTATTCAGAAGGTTGTAGCCTTTGCCCCTTTGAGTAGTGAGCTCTGGGATAGTGCGTCCTCTCCCCTAACAGGGACAATTGTAAATGACTCCTAAAAGGGTCTAACCATTTTACCAAGTCTATTGTACTTAATATATTGTAAAGAAACTCCTAACAAGGTTAAGGATCTTCTAACAAGGATCATAATACACTAGTATAGAATATTAGTGGGTATCATGTCCCACCAGGGTTTTTACCTATTTGGGTTTCCCCATAACAAAAATATTGGTATTGTGTTCATGTTTTATTTCATTGCTCTTATGCTTTATGTTTAAGTATACTTAATTGGATAAAGAATTGAATCTTTTAGATAACGGATTCACCCCCCGCCTCTCAGTTATCTCTTGGGACTATTCCTAATAGAACATGGGTTCATAGGCTGGTAGAACATGCAACTTCCAAAATTAATCAAGGAATGGAAGGAGATTGAGGATCATGGGCTCCAAGAATAAATGAACACACACACAGCCACCCTATTCTGAGTTCACAAGACCATAAAGGTAAGCAATATATTCATACCCTAGCTCGAGCTCGTGGATTAGCGGATACTTCAGATGCAGAAAGAAAAATTGATTCAGCCATCGAATGATGATTCCCTGAGGATCATGGGCTATGTAATGGCCATATGAAACATGCAGAAACACATAAATAATGTTGTGAGTCCACAATAATGAACAAGAAGATCATGGCCTAGCTTGCAGGCACAATGAAATTAAACAACAGGTTCAATGTGCTAACAGATTAATGAGAGTGTTCAACAAGGCAAGCAATGTATTGATGCCCTAGCTATGGGTCATCAAATTCATCGAGAATAGATTCAAAATTGTTATATAATGGATGAGGATCATGAGTGATATATCATAGAGATTCCCTGTTTCAAGCCACAGTGCCCTTATCAAATACAAAGATCAACAACAAGCATTGAATTAAACACACACAAAGATGCCCTGTTTCAAGTTCCTAGGCCCTCATAAACTTAAATGATGAAAAAATTCAAAATAAAAATGGTGCCCAAGATTTTTACATCATTCAATATATATGGTATGCCCTCAAAATCTAAAGAAGCACACAAACATACTTTGAAATAGTAGATTCAAGAATATAGTTCCCTAACCATGGATCATTGGGCATTGATATTTAGTGGGTTTATGAACAAATAATAGAGAAAGAATATACAACCATGCTTCGAAGATATAGAGAGATGTCACCATAGTGCCCTCGAGGGAGCCAAACATACAAAAAAATCAAAATGTAGAGATGAAGGACAAAATGAAATGAAAAATCAATACTCACCTTGACAATATGATGCCATGAGGGGAAAGTGCCAGTTGTTTCCATTCTTAACCCAAGGATCTAGTGTAGAGGTGCCAGTGGAAATGGAAACTTGCCAGTTATTGAGTTTAGAGGGGTTTGATGCTAGCGGTTTCCATCTTCGAAAGGAGGGTTTTGGTAATGGGTTATTCATTTATCCCTTTCTTCTAGGGTTGAGTTTTTGATGCCTTTGTATTAGGTGGATTTTATTTTAAATGTTAAAAATTTGAATATTTTCCCCATTTTTGGGTTGAGAATATTTTAAAAATATATGTTAAATCCTTGTTTTGTTTTATGCATATGTGGATTTTGTTTGAAATGTAATTGTTTTAATATGTGTTTCCCTATTTTTGGGTTGAGATCATTTTAAAATGTAATTAAATCCATTTTGTGTCTTAGTGGGGTGGGATTTTAAATATGAAGTCATTGCAGCTTATTAATGTAAATTCTGGCAATGGTGTTTTTATAAATTGTCATTAGAATATGGTTAGTGCATGACTTAGGGGGGTAGAGTGATCTTCTTTTGACCATTTTTTTTAGGCTCCCAGTTTCTTTGCTACGCCTAAAAGCTCAAGAATATGGCATCCAAGTTTATGAGGCAGCCTCATGGGTCTATTTTGAGATCTTTTCCATTCTTAGGAGGTTGTGGGATTTGAATGTAGATTCCTAGGTTTTAGTTATATACCTCTCACTTTTCATGATGGAGGTTAGCTCTTCATTCTATTCTCTCTGATATGAGTGTTGTATCTCTAAGAGACACATCTTGTACTTAGTTTCTTTTCAGTAATTATACTGATCTTTCTTGTTTCCCTACAATTTTGAATTTCTTCTTTTAAATCTCATACAGGATTATTGTGATGTTCTTGTATCCTTAATCTGCATGTTAATCCAATTGAATGTTCAAGAATTCATCTTAGCTCTATAGTGTTAATTCATGTGCAAACTAAAAAGATCAAAATTGTGGAAATATCTTCCCTTCTCTATGTTTCAAGTACCCTATTTTCCTAAGGAGTTTAAGGCAATAGAATCAAGTTGTGAAGTTTAGTTTAGTTTTTTTGTTGCAGTAAGCTTAATTCAGTTGTGGATCTTCTTTCAAGTTCGGTGGACCACCTTATTTTCAAATCAATTTTGGTTATTTTCTTTACACACTCTCTCCCTTTCCTCCTAAAAATTAGTCAGTTTTAAAGTGATCCAAAGGGAAGTCCACCCTTAAATTCGGAGGTCTATTCTTGAATAGGCTACCCACAACTTGAGAATAGTCCCATGTTTCATAGGATTGCTAGGTTTTAACACTTAGCAAATTGGGTGCAATTGTTAGTGACAATAGTTTTTGGCACGCCCGGTGGGACTTTCAGACTCAGTGAGTCAGATTTCTAAGAGTTTTACATGAAAGTTATTGTGTGGTATGAGAAGTGACTATGTTTTGATATCATACCTCACAACTCTAATCTTTTTTCATGCAGATCAACACTTAAGCTTATGAGTGGGATCCTAACCAGGTAGAGTAAGAATCCTTTTGTTTATACAGAGCTTCCATCTATCAAGAAAAGGCCTAAAGTAGCCCAAGCTAGTGCATCCCAATCTACCAATCCCACTCCAAATCCCACTCATATTAAATCATCAGTTCAAGCTTCCCGTAATCCTCCAATGGCTAGAAATCATCCTTTCATAGCCTTCAATCAAGGCAGCCCCCTAAATTTTGCAGCAACATAATGACATACCTATATCAGCTCTAAAGAGCTTGCCTATTTTCATAGGAGAGTATCAGACCTCCACTATTGAGCATATAAGAGATGTAGCATCCCTCTGTGCCCTCCATAATATAACCCAAGATAATGTGGCTATGAGGTTGTTGGTAGCTTCCCTCAAAGGCAAAGCCTTACAATGGTTTAGAGTTTTAGCAGTTGGTTCTATAACTAACTGGGATGGGTTGGGTCAAGCCTTGACCAATCAATTTGAAGACAAATTAGACCACCTCTCCTTAGTTGAATAGTTGACTACCATTAAAAGGGCACCCTAGGAGTATATGATGGATTTTAATTTTAGATTTTACAGGACATGGAATAGATTACCAGTCACAGTTAGACCCTCAAGCTAGCATGTTTTCTTGTATTATCTAAGAGCCCTTAATAGTTATATCTCTGTTATGATTCAATCTATGGGAGGGAATAATTTACCAGCCCCATATGATCTTTCCATAAGAGCTAGAAATAGCCTAATTAAAGAAAGAAAAATAGCCCCAATGCCTCCAATGCCTATTTTCCCCGAGCTTCATCCTGTTCCTGAAGCAATTCCAGCCTTGGTGTCTATTCCACCTCTCTTAGCTTCTTCTCAACAAGTTGTTAATCCAATTGTGAACCAATCCCAAGAGCTGAATGAGATCAAAAAGGCCTTGCAAAGTGTTACTAATGAGCTGGTTAGTCTAAAGAAACAATAGTCCCAGCCTTATTAGCAGCCCTATTAACAGCCCTATCAATAACCTTATTAGTAGCCTTATCAAGCTCAGCATCAGAAAAATAGGCCCCAATACCAACACAGCTAGTAAGGGCAAGAAAGAAACTAAAATTAGAAAGCTAGTTAGCCCTATAATCCTAACATTCCTAGTGCTTCTAGAGAGCTAGTTCCTATAGCTCAAAACAACATGGCACAAGAATATCAATGGGGTTTCCCATGTAATCAGCAACATATCCAAGGGATGTGTCCTAATGGCTATGCCCAAGCCCTCATGGTGTAGAACAATGTGATGATGTCGTAGGAGATGGTTCAAGAACCAAAGATTTAGTAAGGTCAGGTTGCTGACCCAAATGAGCTACAAACACCTGAGGTGGCACTGGTTAACTTTGAAAAGGAGGATTTTTGTGGGGTAAATTTTTCCCCAAATGATAACCAGAACTACGTTCTGATTGCAGCCAACATGAGATCTAAGAAGAAGGCTTTGGAGGTTGAACAAGAGGCCTCTACTAGTCAGCAGGCTCCTGTTATGACTCCACAACCCAAGGAAGTTCAAACTCCACTCCAAAACCAATCAAAAGAAGTTAAGGAACTGACCAAGGCAGTGACATAGTTGGTATCCACACAACCAGAGACCGCTACAACAAAGGGACAATCTAAAATAAGCTTGGGATCTTTTAACATTGTGGAAAAAATGAAGAAGACCTCCATAAATGTGCCTTTGATGGATAATTTAGCAATCCTTGGACAAAAGGAGCTAATACTTAGCGAATTGGCTAAGATTTCATCAAATCAAGAAACTATTTTAGAACAACTGAGAACCCTGGTGGCTAAAACACCTCAAAAAGAGCAGCAAACTGAAGAAGCCAGCTTGCAGCCCATCGTTTCTCCATAGGTTAAACGCCCTCCTTTCTATGTTACTCTTGTTGTTATGAATTTCCTAGTTCATAATTTCATGATAGACTTTGGGGCAAGTAGTTCTATAATTTTTAAACAACTAGCAAACCTTCTATAATTGTCTTATGAGCCAATAGGCAGGCCTGTTGTTTAGTTGGATGGGTCATCAATTAGCACCATTGGAGTCATTAAAGACTTGAGTCTCACCTTACATGAATTTACCAACTTCTCTATTCCCCAGGATGTTTATGTTATAGATCTACCTACCCACTTTTCTATCTATCTAAGAAGAGATTTCATTGCTACATTAGGGGGATACCTCTTGGTAGATTGGTCTCATCTATACTTCAGAACTAGGGTTAGAATGAAATCCAAAGCTTCTGCAAAGAATCATGCTGAACCTTATACCCCTAGCTCTATAAATGTCAATCTGATGTTTCATTAGAAAGATTCAATTGATTCTGAACCTGAGATCACTATTAGAAACATTCCTGATATTGTCCTAGATGAATGGGCTAAAGAGATTTAGAAATTGATCATTTTAGGAACATGGAGATCTCTAGTATTGGGATGTATATCATCCATGAGGAGGGTGTTGTAATTCTAGATTTGATGAAGAAGGAAGATAAGTGTTTTGAAAATCAGAATGGTGAGCTGTGGCAATTGTTCTTTGATGGTGCCAGAAGTAGAATTGGTTCAAGAGGAGGAGCTATCCTAATTTCTCCAGGACAAAGGTATTACTCTGTTGTTCATTTTTCTTTTAGATATACTAACAATATAGTTGTAAGTACCTAAAATGTAATGTCTAAGAATACCAAACTAAGATAGCATTCCAAAAAACAAAGCAAGTAAAACCTTTAAGATTAGACCTACAAAATGAAAGAAAAATACTCAAAAGCAATGCAAAACCTTCAAGCAAACTTCCAAGATCTAGAGGATTTGTCCAAAGATTGGATGTGTGCTCATAAACTATGCTTCAAGCTTCAAGAGAGAAATGGGCATAATAAATTTGCTTCAATGGTGGATGAAAATGAAGGAGGAGAGATTCTCTTTTATAGAAAGGAGGTATGCAATGGACGGTCAAGATTAAGAGGCAAAAGGGGGATGAGAAATGGTGGAGATGCATCGAAGAGAGAGCACATGGATTGTGCTTTCTCAAATGCATAGCATTGTGACAAGTGTCACAATGGGGGAGGATGAGAGGAGAGGTCAAATGCTTGAGGGATGTGTCCACTTTGGAAGGTGTGAGAGGGGACAAGTGTGTAAGAGATGTGCAAGAGGCTTTATGATTTTTCATTGGAGGATGTCGAGGTGTTTGACATGGGGGTTGACTTGTGATGGATTAGCATTCCTTAATCTTGGATTATGATTGTGCAAATGTTTAAGGGGTGATTAGGCTTGGTTTAGAGGGTAAGTGGAGGATTAGGAGGATGTGATGGGAGGAGAGAGAATGAGTGGACGGTTAGATTAGCTAAGCATGGATTATTAGCTAATGGAGGAGAATTAAGATTTTTAGAATTAAATATTTTATTTAATTCCAAGTGGGAGGAAAAAGGGGTTTATAAATTAATTTATTTAGATAAGTGTATCCATTTA
Organism: Chamaecyparis obtusa; assembly: GCA_027943335.1. Lineage (NCBI taxonomy): Eukaryota > Viridiplantae > Streptophyta > Pinopsida > Cupressales > Cupressaceae > Chamaecyparis > Chamaecyparis obtusa. The sequence goes on from BSBK01001029.1 coordinate 408,001, forward strand.
AATTAATAGAAGAATAGGGATTTAATTAATTATCAGACTATAGGTTTTTCATTTAGATAATTAATTGGATTATAGTTAGTTAATTAAATTAATTAACTAGGGGATGACATAAATTAATTAAATAATAATATTTAATTAATAAAATGCCTAGGAGAAGACTAAATAAAATTACTAAATGATGTAATCAAATTTAGGTGTCTACATTTTGCCCCTCTTCGACGTAGTGTTAAGATAACACTATTTTGAAGATGTTTTTAGCAACAAATAGATGACATGACGAATGGACTAGGTAGCGAGGATGCCCTAGATTATGGGCCATGATGGTTAGACTAGGTGACGCCCCCTCGAGAGGGTGGGAGGGAAAGAAAAAGGGGCTTGGGTGGCATCTCAAAAGGAAAAGGGGAAGAAGGCATGTTGTAGGCTAAGAACTAGGATGAACAAGGGAAATGGTGTTGAAAAAGGCATTGGGGGAAGGGGGTTGGTGCTAGAGGGGATGACGAACAAGGGGGTATTTTCACAATCACAATCCATGGGTTAAGAATGTGAGGTGAAGGAGGTGGATAGGTTTTCATCATGATGAGGTGCTTATGGGGGAAAGATGGGTGAAAATAGGATGTGAGGAAGATGATTTTGGGGGTTTTGGCTTAGGATTATTGCTGGAATTGGATAGGAAGGATGTGAGATTTTGTTTGGATGGTTGATAGGAGGGAGGATGTTTAGTTAAGCTTGAGCATGGGGTATTCTGAAGGGGAACACCACCATGTAGTTTGAGCACTTATTTTTATGTAGCAATAGAAGGGACTAACCAAAGTTACTAGGAACTTGAGGTCAATGTCACTAGCATTGCATAGGACTAACGCAAAAGACACACAAGGATTTCCCCAGCATCACGCATGAACCTAGAAGGAAGCATGGTTGAAACAATGAGAGAGAACCCACAAACAAACAACATTTCCCAAGTGTACCAAGTAATCTAAAAGATCACAAGTGAACTATGAAAGGGTCATGTCTGACTGACTATCAGATAGAAAAGATCAAGACCTTGCCCCAAGTTCCACCTTTCACAAGGTACCATGATGTAAAGGATCATAGCGACCATAAGGAGGTGGACCAAGGAAGCCCAAGATAAAAGATAAACAAAGATCCAAAAGTACCAGAGAAATAAAAATTATCTCATAAAATCTTTTTGCCATAGGGAGGATGATGGATGATGACTGATTTGATTGGTTTGGTATGAGGAAGGATGCATCCTATGAAGACTAATGATGGATTGATAGACTAGGATTTTTATGCAATAGACATGGAAGACACTTGAACCTCAAAGGGGCCTGGGGATGATTGCTAAAGTGCTAGCTAGATAGGGACATGGGTCATGATGATGCAAGGACTTATTGACACAAAGCATGGGACCTAAAGACACATATGTACACATGGGCCTAGGTGGGGACATGACTGATGCTATGTATAGGAAACAAACTACAATATGTACAGGGTATTGGGGAGGAAGGCTATGATGCAAAGATGGACATGATGATGCCTTGTTTGATATGGAAAGCCAAGATGGACTGATAGTGGGTAGGGTGATGATGGATTGGGAAGGATGCATCCCAATGATGATGATTGGACTGAGATCAAGGCTTGCAAAAAGAAATAAGGATGTGATTGGATGAGTTGATTGATGTTTCAGTTTGGATAGCTTAGAGGATATGGATAGGATTTTCATATGATGGTAGATTGCTACTAGCATTAGGATATGAATGGATGACATTGGATTGCATGGGGGGGTAGCCTAGAGCTAGATACCAATAACAAGGGAAGTACTAGGTGATGGAAAGATGGAGGAAATGTTGAGGGATAGGGATGGAGGAACTTTTGAGGGAGTTGTAGAGAGGAATTCTTGGGGATTGGATGGAGGCATCACATGGGGATGTGGATAGAGGAATTGTTGAGGGATTGGTATAGAGGACTTCTTGGGGATGTAGATAGAGGGATGTGTGGGGATATGATAGAGGTATCGCTTGGGGGTGTGGATAGAGGAATTTCTTAGGGATGTATGTTTTGGAAGGATTGGAGAAAAATGCTTAGGGATTGATGCTGGAGGGACTGCTAAGGGATTTGGATGGGAAGATTGGATGAAGATAAGGATTTTGTATAGGAGGAAGATATGGATTTGGAGGATAAAGATGGGAAGATATGAAAGGATGGGGAGATGAAAGGAATACATATGTGATAAGGTCTCCAAGGAATATGTCACCAAGTAATAAGATTCCCCTGCTTAGGATAGTTCATGTATTTAGAGGCACTAGGAGGGGGTATGATAGGATGGAAGATAAGATGATAAGAGGATGAGAAAGGTAGATGGAAGCTTGGGAATAGTAGGTGGATAAGGGGAATGGATGGAAGGAAATAGATGGAAGATAAGTTGATAGGAAGGATGGATGGATAGAGGATAGATGTGCCAAAAGCACATATAGATGGTGGTCTTTGTTTCCATATCAAGATTCGAAGGAGGATGGGGGAGGTAAGAAACAAATGGGAGGGAGTAGATGCTGGATAGGATGTGCTGGAAGAAAAATTGCCCCTAGTCATGGAGTGGATCTAGATGGAGGGATTACGCATGATGCCTATTTGCTAGGTTTTGATCATGGTACTTGTCCAGGGTGCTTGAATTGCCATGTTTTCACCATTGGAAGAATGCTTTTGTCTTTCTTTTCTTTTTTAAAAAATATTTTTCTTGATTTTTCCATTTTTAATGGATTTTCTAACTTGTCACTAACTTTTGTTGATCTTGCTAACTTTTCTAATTTTTCTAGATGTTGGTACAACCTTATTGGGATTAGTGGATTATGCAAAGGCATGGATGAGATTGGTGAGATGGGGGATATGCATGGGATGAGAGAGATGGTGGTAGAAAGAGTTTGGATGGAATGATGGAAAGTGATCAGGATAGGAGGATGTTTTCAGGACCAACATTGGCACATGTTGTGAGATGGGTGGATGGGGTGTGGACGGTATACATAGATATGAAGGAGGAGTTATGATAGGAGATTTTGGGACATAAGGACCCAAAATAGATTTAGGAGATGGAGAAGAGGAATGAGTGCCTAATGGATTAGCAACTTTGGATGCCATTGTGGATATTTCTTTTGTTGCATCTTTTTTCTTTGGGATCCACATAGCCTTTTCTTTTGCTTTGGTGGGCCTTTGTGGCCATTGGGATATATTGGATTCTATTTTTTCTTTGATTGGATTTTGTGGCCATAGGGATGCTTTGGATTGCTTGATTGGATTATGCTTTTCTTGAGCATGTCTTTTAGAGTGGACATGGTCATCTTTATATCTTTTTGGATAGTTGTTGTTATGCATTTTTTATATGGCATCCAAATTACAAGGAGCATTGGAATGAATATGTGGAGATGTATGAGATGGAGGGAATATGGATGGAGTGATGGAAGGATATTGGTAGATAGGAGATGAGGGATTGTGCCTTTGTTGATCTTGACTAGGAATGTTGGGATTTTGGATGAAGGGTTGAGTAGGATAAGATGGGGAATGATATGTTGGGATGTAAGTGCCCAAAATGGATTTGGCATCTGAAGGATATGCAATGGTAGACTTTGGGACATACAGACCCAAAATGGATTTGGAGGATGAAGGAGGATTGTGATAGGTTGTCCTTACTTGTAATGATGGAGGAAGAGGAATGGAATTGTAGGTTTTGGAGGGATGATTGGAAGATGCAGTGGTGCTTTTGGAAGGATGTTAGAATTTGGATTTAGCTGTACCAACATTTCTAGAGGAAGTTCCTTCATTGGATGTATGCCCAATACCACATGATTTTGGATGTTTCTTGTCTTGTATGGGCTCTAGATTTCCTTGTTCATGAGCACCTAGGCCTTTAACTTGATAATTTCATATCTTGAGCATTTTATCCAAGCATGGATACTTCTGACTTGGGGAATAAGATAAAATTCCAGTATTATGTGTTGTGGTGGAAGATATGAAACTTATTTCTTCTGCTTCAAGTGGGCCACCATTGACAAACATAAGTGGACCAAGGGGATAGAGTGATGGTGGTGGGATAGTTGTTAGAGGATCATGAAGTGGAAGGGATTGGCCACATCAATGATGGATTCACAAGAAGGATTGAGATTACATGACTCTTTAGCTTTAGGAGATGGATTTTTTGCTAGCTTCCTTGTGAAACTCCTTGGAGACTTTCATGATGGAGGTTGAGGTGAAGGATTGGAGTGTGTAGAAGATGGACAGTTAGGATGGTTCATACATGTAGGTGGGGTAGTGGATTGTGAGCTTGATTGAGGGGATGATTGTGTAGGAAAGGAGGTGGAGGATGTCATGACTAGATAGTTCACATAAGTGGGCATGGAGGAAGCTTGTGAACTAGATTGACTAACTAGTGTGGCAGGGGTGATGGATTAAGGCATGGGATATGAAGTGGATTGAGGGATGTATATTTCTTGTAGAAGGTGATTTTTGGTAATGTAGGTAGGAATAGAAGATGGTAGATTGAGATAGGAAGGAGGAGAAAGGTAGGATAGATAGGATGGTGGATTAGCAATAGTATGGGGATTATCGTGTTGGATTGGAAGACTAGGATCTTGATTTTGAAAATGGGTTGGAGGATAAGGAGATGGAGGATTTGGATTAGGATGTGGGGATAAGTGGATACAATATAGGAAGAAGGTATGGATAATGGACTTCCCTTGTCAAAGGTACAATAAGGAGTACTAGTGTGTATGTATGGAAAAATGGTGGGGTAGTTTGGAGGGATGATTGGATTCTAAGGGATTTTTGGAGTAAGCTTGCTAAGGTTTTCAATGTATTCATCATGATCAACAAGACTATCATCATCATTGGAATAGGATAAAGTGGGAGAAAAGGTGGGATGACTGAACTCATCATAAAGGAATTGGGACATGACAATTTTGTAGATGATTTGGATGGGGATGAAGGATGTGGATGGAAGGAAATCTAAAGCTTAGATTAGGATGGTCAATAAGCTTAGATTGAGATTTGGATCAAGCTTAGCATAGGAGGAAAGAATGACTCTTAAGAGGATGGAAAGGGGATGAGGGATGACCAAGATGACCTTGCTAGACTAGGATATGGGGAGGAAAGGAGGACAATACTAGATGGAAAGGATGCGGGATGATGTGAAGACCAAGATTAGGAGACTAGGATGACAAGATTTTGGAGGCTTGGGTGACTTCTAGACTAGAGGATTAGATTGACATGGAAAATGATTTGTTTGTAGAACTTTTTGATTGTGTATGTTCAATAGATGTTTTCACTAGTTTTGTAACTTTGAGAACATGCACAAGCAATTTCTACCTACAAGACAGGCTAGCATCACAACATTTTCCCACAACTTGGTATCCCCAAAGAGGATACAAATGGTGAGTACTCTTTAGGTGACCTGAGAAACCACTTGGGTTGGTCCTTGCACAAAGATTATGATACTTTCAGGAGTATATTGGGTGGGCTTCTGATTAATGGCTTCTAGTAAGATCCGTTGCATCCCCCCAATAAATTTGTATGCACATGACTCACTTAAGAGCCTAGTTGACCATTCCAAAATCGTAGAGATATTCACCTACCTTGGGCTACCATCAACATGCCTCGCTTGAGCTTGAGGGGATAAGGTGAGAGTTTGCTCAACACCTTATTTATATATTGATTGGGGAATTACTAGTTTGAGGTCATTCTCTAAAGAGGAAGCACTTCTCTCTAGACAAGCCTTGCTAGAAGTGTTTTCAATCAAACTTGATCTTTCTCATCACCCAAGATCCGTGAAGGTAAGGGGAGAGGATACGGATACAAGTGGTTTGCCTCCATGTCACTTACTTTAACAAGGTTTTGAAAAGAATTTAAAATCTCTAAGTGTTGAAAAACACTCCTTTAAACATGCCAAGAAGTATTCATTTCCAAATTGATTTAGTGATTTTCAAATGAAGACATGAAAATACACATGTTTAGTATTTGTTTTGTTCATTTCTTTGAAAACACAAAAAAGCTTGTGAAAGAGATTTTGTAAGTGTTTTATCATTTTGCATTCAAGATCGAGTTTGCTTGTTTTTTAGAATCCAAAAAGAAGTTATTTGATTGCTTTCTTCATTCTAATTATGCACTCAAAATTTGATTGTTTAGAGCCCAATTTGATTAGCACAAAAAACTAGCAGATGGAAAAAAAACTACTTTGAAATTTTTACCCCCTTGCAGAAGGCATAACTTTCTCCTCACAACTTGAAAATGTGCTCCGTTTACATTGTTGGAAAGATAATCCAATTATCTAGAGGCAAGTTTCAATAGTAGAAGACTCGAAAAACCTCCAAAAATTCAATTTACTAAAACATCTAAAAAATGCAAATTTTTTGATTATTTTTCTTAGGCATTCGAGATTGGATTTTTATTTTTATTTTTTTTAGGTACTTAGAAAAATTTAAACCCACATTCCCACAAACACCTACAATCCCGCCAATAGAAAAATGTGTTCCCGCAAACCGTACCAGTGATCCCATGGGACTGTCAAAAATGAAAACTATCATAAAGTAATAAATGTTGGATAAGGGATGATACTTGCGGATGCGTTCCCCCAGTCAACGGCATTCCCATAGAGTCAACAGTTAATCTCATGTCATGGGAATAAAGGTAGAAAAAAAAGAACAACAGTGTCGTACAACTTACAAAGAATCAACAGGCAATACCGCCTGGTCAATAGCATTCCCACAAAGTCAACAGTCAATCCCACATTGTGGGAATGAAGGTAGAAAAACTAAAAAACATAGTAGATGCCTCACAACTTACAAAAGGGTACACTAGTAGTCCTACCAGATTAAACTGTGTTCCCATGTTGCAGGAATTCGATCCCACAAAATGGGTACAGTGAGTCACTAGTGAAGTTGGGATAGAGAACAAGAAAAGACAGGAAAAATAGAAGTTTCACTATGGGAATGTGTTCCCGTAGTCCATACAAACATTCCCACGGCCAAATCAATGTTCCCACATCTGTACAAGTGTTCCTACAAAACTAAGGATTTTTTGGATGTTGATGTTGTGTAAAATCTAATGGCAGGACTCTACAAATGTGTCTTCTTCAGCCCTAGACCTACAAAATACCTAAAAAAATCCTTGCAACACACTCAAATGACAAAAAACCTTACTATTTGGGTTAGTTTTTCAAAGAAAAATAAGAAACATGAAGAGAAATGACCCTTGAAGTGGGTCCCACTAGGTGTGCCAAAATGTAATACCTAAAATGTAATGTCTAAGAATACCAAACTAAGCTAGAATTCAACAAAAAAAAGCAAGTAAAACCTTTAAGATTAGACCTACAAAATGAAAGCAAAATACTCAAAAGCAATGCAAAACCTTCAAGCAAACCTCCAAGATGTAGAGGATTTGTCCAAAGATTGGATGTGTGCTCATAAACTATGCTTCAAGCTTCAAGAGAGAAATGGGCATAATAACTTTTCTTCAATGGTGGATGAAAATGAAGGAGGAGAGCTTCTCTTTTATAGAAAGGAGGTATGCAATGGACGGTCAAGATTAAGAGGCAAAAGGGGGATGAGCAATGGTGGAGATGCATCAAAGAGAGAGCACATGGATTATGATTTCTCAAATGCATAGCATTGTGAAAAGTGTCACAATGGGGGTGGATTAGAGGAGAGGTCAAATGCTTGAGGGATGTGTCCACTTTGGAAGGTGTGAGAGGGGACAAGTGTGTAAGAGATATGTAAGAGGCTTTATGATTTTTCATTGGAGGATGTGGAGGTGTTGGACATGGGGGTTGACTTGTGATGGATTAGCATTTCTTAATCTTGGATTATGATTGTGCAAATGTTTAACGGGTGATTAGGCTTGGTTTAGAGGGTAAGTGGAGGATTAGGAGGATGTGATGGGAGGAGAGAGAATGAGTGGAGGGTTAGATTAGCTAAGCATGGATTATTAGCTAATGGAGGAGAATTAGGATTTTTAGAATTAAATATTTTATTTAATTCCAAGTGGGAGGAAAAAGGGGTTTATGAATTAATTTATTTAGATAAGTGTATCCATTTAAATTAATAGAAGAATAGGGATTTAATTAATTATCAGACTCTAGGTTTTTCATTTAGATAATTAATTGGACTATAGTTAATTAATTAAATTAATTAACTAGGGGATGACATAAATTAATTAAATAATAATATTTAATTAATAAAATGCCTAGGAGAAGACTACATAAAATTACTAAATGATGTAATCAAATTTAGGTGTCTACAACAACAGAGTATGAGGCCCTGATTCATGGTTTAGAATGGGCTAGACAAAGAGGATTTAAGTGTCTAAAAGTTATAGGTGATAGTGAATTAGTTGTTAATCAAATTTGTGGCACTAATCTCACAAAAAATTATACACTTAATATGTATAAGCATAGGGTTTGGGGTTTAATGGAAGGTTTTTGCGCTTTTAATTTGGTTGTTGTCCCAAGAAATTAGAACAAACAAGCAGAAAAGTTATTGCCATGGGAACAGAATATGATATTCCAAAGGAGGTCACAAGCACTGAAATACAACATGTGAAAGTCCTGGTAAGACCATCAATACCAGATAATCAAGTGAGCTAGAAAGTATTTGAAAATGATGAACAAATTTTCAATTTTTTGATAGAAGAAGCTGAGTTCTCTAAGGTTAATCAGAATAAACATGCTCACCAGTATAATGACTAGATGTTGCAATTGAAAACTAACAAGCTTCCCAAGAGATTGGTCACCCTTGAGTCCATTTTTAACTCTAATGATCAACTTAGAGGACACAAGGCCAACATGATAGTCAATGAAGAGCACTACCAACCTGTAGAGATTCTCAAAGATAAATCCCTTAAGTTAGGAAACGTATGCACTTAGCCAAAAAAATAGGCCTTTATCTCATTATGTCAAGATTTTAATGATGTTTTTGCATGGGAATACTATGATCTGAAAGGATTTGATCCCGACTTATCCCAGCACACCATTGAGCTAGAACGCCATGCCAAACCAGTAAGACTAAAACAAAGACCTATCAATCCTAAACTAGAAGTGTTGATGAAAACAGAGTTGAGGAAAATGATTGAAGCCAATATTATCTTTCCCATTAAACACACCTCTTGGATTTCCAATCTAGTGCCTGAGGGGAAGAAGAATGGTGAAATCTAGTTATGTGCGCATTTCAAAGACCTTAACAGAGCCTCACTCAAAGACCACCACCCATTTCCCTCCATGGAACAAATATTGCAGTATGTCTCAGGGTCTAACATATTTTCTTTGCTAGATGGCTTTTCTAGCTATAACCAGGTCCTAGTTAGAGAGGAATACCAATACAAAATAGCCTTCACAACCAAATGGGGCACCATGTCATACATGAAGATGCCTTTTGGGTTGTCTAACACTGGTGCTACATTTAAAAAATCCATGGAGATGGCATTTGTTGGTTTTATGAACAAGTTTGTTCTAGTTAATTTGGATGATATAACTATTTTTTCAAAAGATACTAATAATCAGCTAGCTAATCTGAGGTAGATTTTTGAAAGGTGTAGGGAATTTGGAGTTTTGTTGAATCCTAAAAAATGTATCTTTTTTGTCCATGAAGGCAGATTGCTAGGGCATATTGTCTCTAAGCAAGGGACAAAAATTGATCCTGAGAGGATAAAGGCCATCATGGCACTACCCTTGCTAGCCCACAAGAAAGGATTGCAGAGTTTCCTTGGAAGAATCAACTTCTTGAGAAGGTTCATCCCTAATGTTGCAACACTACTGAAGCCTATGACCTAGATGTTGAAGAAGAATTCATCTTTCCATTGGACAAATGAGGGAAAGAGATGTTTTGAAGAGATAAAGGAAGCAATTTTTTCTGCTCCTACTCTTGTAAACCCTGATTTTTCTAAAGATTTTATCTTGTATTCTTTTGGGGACATTGATAGTATCTTTTCCATGTTAGTCCAACAAAATCATAAGAAACAAGAGTAGCCAGTGGCTTTTTACAGCCAAGGTCTGGATGGTTATGAGCTGAATTATACTCCTATAGAGAAACATGTTTTAGCAACAGTGAGGAGCTTAATGAAATTGATGTAGGAGCATCTGGGGTCCTTGACAATCCTGTGTCACCAAAAACAATTTGGAGTTTTTGTTTGTGTTTCTCAATTTCTACTTTGACCAAGTTGGTTGGTAGTTAGTTAGTTTCCTTTGGTTACCAAGTGTGGTCGGTTCTCTCCTGGGTGGTCAGTTATTTCATTGGTGCTCGACATTGTCTGTCTGTTGATCAGTTATCTTGCTTACCAATGGGTCTAGTTTTGTTTCCTATTGTGGCTGACTTGTGCATTTATATTGGTTATGGAATTAATGTTTGTATCCATCATTAGGAAGTGTGTGGTTCCAGATGTGACTATTACTTTCATTAATTATGGATCTGAAGGCCGACTCAGCTTGGTAGCTTCTTGTATAAATGTAGATGTTTGGTTGTATTTTAGGGAGTCAATTTTGATAGAAGATAGTAGATATTAGATTGGAGATTTCTAATAGATCCTCACATGTTTGAGGACTTCTATAATTATTTGTAATATCAAGCCCTAACTAAGAAGGTCTTATAGCCCGACATGTATAATTCAAATTGATGATAATAATATATGAAGGATCTGGCATTCTCTCTCTCACTCTTGTTATTTGTTGCTTCTGCATGTGTGTTTTAGGCTTGGATCATTAGGGTGCACCATCCATTGGACCCTCTTGATCCCTACCTTATTTTAGGTGGTATCAGAGCGAGGTGAGATCTTGATCTAGGTTTACGGATCTAGGTTTGTAGGTTCCTCTTGAAGCCCTAGTTGATTGTTGTGGGGTAGTAGATTGTGATCGAACCTACAATTGCAGATGGATGTCAAGATGGTTCCTAGGAGGCTAGATGCAGATCCAAGATTGGCAGATATGCTAAGACAGATTGCTGCTAGGTTAGAAGCAGTAGAGACAGCCCAAAGAAGAGGCAAACATCTTGAAGATGTTAGTGATGATTAAATTGAAGAAGAACAGGTGAATGCAGAACCTTCTCATGTTATGGATCAAGGTGAAGAAATATTTTTGAAGGCTTTGACAAGTTTGAAGTCAACACCACATTTCAATCCCCCTGAGTATGGTGGAAAGTTGCATTCTGATGAATTGGTGGACTGGATCACTGAGATGGAAAAGTATTTTGAATATGAGAATATCCTTGAGGATAAGAAGGTGAAGATTGCAAGCACAAAGTTGAAAATTCATGCATCCTTATGGTGGGAACATCTGCAATTGGATTGGAAGAGAAAGGGAAAATAAAAAATCAAGATATGGAGTAAAATAGTCAATAAATTCAAAGGAAAGTTCTTACCCTATGATTATCAGATTAACCTAGTTTGGTGAATGCAAAGTTTCAGATAGAAAGATAGCTTGCTAAAAGAGTCTACTAAGGAATTCTATAGATTACATATCAGATCCGGACATGATGAAGATAATGTGGAAAGAATTGGTAGATACCTAAATGGTTTGAGGGTTTCCATCCAAGAGGAAATTAGTATGGTCAAGTTGGAGAACATTGAAGAGGCTTATCAATTTTATTTAAAGGCTGAGGAGAAATTGAACAAGAGACATGACCAAAGATAGAGAGGTCAAGGTGGTAGACTCCCTAGAGTAAGAGGTAGATCTAATGGTGAAAATGGTAGATCTAAACTAGAAAAGACAAATTTGGACAAAGGCAAGACCGCATGGAAAGGTGAAAGTTCTAGAGGTTGAGGCAGTAACTACCGAGGTGGTTATGGTAGAGGAAGTTTCTGAAGAACTTGTTATAATTGTGGAGAGAAAGGACATACATATTTTGAATGTACACAAGCTAGTAAGAAGGCTGGTAGTAGTATAAATGCCTTGGTGCAAGAAGAGTCACTGAATGAACCTGAGAAAGAAAATAACTTACTGGTAAGGAGAGCACTGTGGAATGAAAGCAAAAAGGAAGATCTGGTAAGGAAAAGTTTGTTCAAGACTAGATGTAGAGTTTTTGACAAAGTTTGGAAAGTAATCATTGACAGTGGTAGCTCAGAGAACCTAACATTTGAAGAGATGGTCAGAAAATTGCAGTTGGAAAGGTTGGTACATCCAAAACTCTATCAGATTTCATGAATCAAAGATGAGCATACATTCCTGGTAAGTGAACAATGTTATGTGAATTTGAAGATTGGAAACTACTATGATAAGATGTTGTGTGATATCATGCCTATGGACTATTGTCATATTTGGTTGCGTAGACCTTGGCAATATGATAGACATGCTATATAGTATGGGAGATTGCGTAAGTATACTATTTTAGCTAATGGAAAGAAAAAGATCTTATTACCATTGTTGGAAGAACCTGTTAGTAATGTTTTCACATTTGTGAAAGTCTTCTTGATGGAAGGAAGAAATTTTGTTAACTCTTTGAAGAGGAATGATGTATGTTTTGCTGTGATTCCTAATAAGACGAGTAAGAAAATAGAGGATAATGTCCCTAAGGAGATTGATGAGTTACTCACCAAGTATAATGATATCATTTCTGATAATGTACTCGATGGTTTTCCACCAAAAACAAGCATTGATCATTATATGGATCTAATCCTTGGAGCTATTTTACCAAATAAGGAACCTCATCACTTGACACCTACCGAGAATCAGGAATTGAACCAATAGATTCAAGAATTGCTAGAGAAAGGTTTGATTAGAGAAAGTTTGATTCCTTGTGTAGTACCTATTGTATTGGCACCAAAGAAGAATGGAGAATGGAGAATGTGTATTGATTCAAGAGAATTCAATAAGATAATAGTGAAGTACAGGTTTCCTATACCGAGAATGGATGACATAATAGATAGTTTGACAAGAGAAAATTATTTCACAAAGATTGATTTGAAAAGTGGATATCATCAGATCAGAATCAGAGAAGGTGATGAATGGAAGACTAGTTTCAAGACAAAAGAAGGTTTGTATGAGTGGTTGGTTATGCCCTTTGGTTTAACTAATACACTGAGTACTTTTATGAGGTTGATGAATGAAGTTTTGAAGAAATTCTTGGGTAAGTTTGTGATTGTATATCTTGATGATATTTTGATATTTAGTAAGACTAGAGAAGAACATTTGTTGCATGTTAGACAAGTTTTGCAGAGATTGAAATAGGAGAAGTTGCTAATAAATCTGAAAAAGTGATCATTCATGAAGGAAGAGATTGTGTATTTGGGATTTATTATTTTAGCTAATGGTTTGAAGATGGATCTTGAAAAGGTTGAAGCTATTCTGAATTGGCCTACACCTATGAATGCTAGTGAGGTAAGATCATTTCATGGTTTGGAAAGTTTTTACCCAAAGTTCATAAGGATCTTTAGTTCAATTTTTAATGCTATGACTGAGACAATGAGAGGAGACAAAAGAGAATTTAAGTGGACACATGGAGCTGACAGAAGTTTTGAGACTCTGAAGTAGAAGGTTGATGAATTACCTATTTTGGCATTACTTGATTTTAGTAAAGTATTCCAAGTAGAATGTGATGCAAGTGGAAGTGCAATTGGAGCTGTGTTGAGTCAAGAAGGTCAACTTGTTGCTTTCTTTAGTGAAAATTTGAATGATGGTAGAAGGAAATATTCTATGTATGATCAAAAAATCTATGCTATTGTTCAAGCACTGAAGAAATGGAGACATTATTTGATACTAAGTGAATTTGTGTCGTATACTAATCATAAGGCTTTACAATATTTGGGTAGTCAGAATAAGTTGAATCGGAGACATATGAAATGGGTTGAGTATTTGTAGAGTTATACATTTGTGATAAAGCATAAAAGTGGAGTCACTAACCGAGTTGCTGATGCATTGAGTAGAAGAAGATTTTTGATGACCAAGATGAAGATTGAAGTTCTTGGTTTTGATGAGATGAGAGGTTTGTATGAAAATGACCCTGATTTTTTTCAGCCATGGAGAAAGTGCAGAGCACCTATTCAAGATCAACAAGATACTAAATGGGATGAATATTTTATTTAGGAAGGTATGTTGTTTAAAGGTATTTAGTTGTGTATACTAAGAGGAGTAATGAGATCTAATCTAATAAAGGAGAAACATAGTAGTGGTTTGGCTAGACATTTTGGTATTGATAAAACATGGAATTTTCTTAAGGAGAAGTACTATTGGCCGTAGTTGTATAGAGATGTTCTAAAATTTGTGAAAAGTTGTGGTATTTGTCAAGTTGAAAAAGGAGTAAGTCAGAATACTATATTGTATACACCGATTATTGTTCCTAAGAAACCTTGGATTGATATCAGTATGGACTTTGTTCTTGACTTACCAAACATAGTGAGAGGTAATGATTCAATATTTGTTGTTTTGGATAGATTTTCTAAGATAGAAAAATTTATACCTTGTAGAAAGACATCAGATGTAGTACATGTAGAAGATCTTTTCTTTAAAGAAATTATCAGATTGCATAGATTATCGAGGAGTATTATCTCTGACCGAGACAGTAAATTTGTTGGATATTTTTGGAAAACACTTTAGAAGAAATTTGGCACTGAGTTGAAATATAGTTCTACATTTCACCCACAAACCGATGGATAGACTGAAGTTGTGAATAAAAGTTTGGGAAATATTTTGAGATGTTTAGTTGGAGACACACTAAGTATTTGGGATTCTATGTTAGCACAAGTAGAGTTTGCATATAATAATTCAATGAATAGGAGTACTGAAAATATACCATTTGAGATTGTGAATGGCACACAACCGAGAGGAATATCTAATTTGAGAGACATTACTGATGAGAATAAGAGAAGTGTTGAAGGAGTAAACTTTGTTGAATACATGAAGACATTGCATGAAGATGTGAAGCTAAAGCTAGAAGATAGTAATTAGAAATACAAAGAAAGAGCTAATAGATTAGGAAGACAAAACTTTTGATGTTGGTGATGAAGTGATGGTTCATTTGAGGAAAGGTCGGTTTCCTGTAGGAACATATGGAAAGTTGAAGATGAAGAAGTTTGGACCTTGCAAGATTCTGAAGAAATTTGATAGTGGAAATGCATATGAGATTGAGTTACTTGATGACATGGATATATCACTGATTTTCAACATTTTTGATTTGTATGAGTATCATGAACCTGGTGAAGAAGTAGCAGTATGAATAGAATATCCTAAGAAGCAGAATGATGAAGGTGAATAGATTTTGAAGGATAGAGTTGGAAAAAGTACAAGAGGAAAATAGTACATGGAATATCTAGTTAGGTGGAAGAATAGACTGATGGAAGACATTTCATGGATTTCACAGTCTGAGTTGGATGCAGCTCAGACCAAACCTACCAAATGATTCGGAGAATCATTTCAAAATAACCCTAGGTGTCTGATGCAGGAGCATGTTGGGTCCTTGGCAATCATGTGTCACCAAAAACAATTTGGAGTTTGTGCCTTTGTTGCTCAGTTTCTACTTTGACCAAGTTGGTCAGTAGTTGGTTAATTTCCTTTGGTTACCGAGTGTGGTTGGTTCTCTCCTAGGTGGTCAGTTATTTCACTGGTGCTCAGCATTGCCTGTCTGCTGCTCGGTTATCTTGATTACTAACGGGTCTAGTTTTATTTCCTGTTGTGGCCGACTTGTGAATTTATATTGGATCATGGAATTAATGTTTATATCCATCATTGGGAAGTGTGTGGTCCTAGATTTGACCATTAATTCCATTAACTGTGGATCTAAAGGCCGACTTAGCTCAGTAGCTTCTTGTATAAATGTAGATGTTTGGTTGTAGTTTAGGGAGTCAGTTTTGATAGAATATAGTAGACATTAGATTGGAGATTTTTGACAGATCCTCTCATGTTTGAGGACATTTTTAATTCTTTGTAATATCAAGCCCTAACCAGTAAGGCTGTACAACCCAACATGTATGATTCAAATTTATGATAATAATATATGAAGGATCTAGAATTTTCTCTCTCACTCTTATTGTTTGTTGCTTCCGCATGTGTGTTGTAGGCTTGGATCATTAGGGTGTGCCATCTGTTG
This sequence comes from Chamaecyparis obtusa, assembly GCA_027943335.1. Taxonomy (NCBI): domain Eukaryota; kingdom Viridiplantae; phylum Streptophyta; class Pinopsida; order Cupressales; family Cupressaceae; genus Chamaecyparis; species Chamaecyparis obtusa. The sequence goes on from BSBK01001029.1 coordinate 424,044, forward strand.
GCCCCTCTTTCTCCCTACCTTGCTTCAAAAATTTAGGTACTTGCTATCCAATAATGCAGTGCACTTAATGGTTGCTCACCCTTGCATAAAAGATTTCCTTTTGAATAAGGATCTAAGCCACAAGAGGGTTGGTTCGATCACCAAGGTCATGGAATATGACATTTAGATCAAAGTGACCAAGTTGATTAGGGGAAAAGGGTTGTGTGAGTAGATGAATGGGGGAAGAATAGACAAAAACCAACAAGAAGAAGAAGTTGTCTTGATGAACCAGAATGTAGAACAAAGTGCAAGATGGACAGTGGAGATGAAACATTATCTTTTGACTGGTCAATGCCCTTAGGGCCTTGATAGGAGAAAAAGGAGGTACTTTAGACTTAAAGCTATCCCATTTATCATTATTGATGATGTTCTATATAAAAGAGATCATAATGGTGTCTTGTTGAGATGTGTTGAAACCAACCAAGTAGATAGAATATTGGAAGAGTTTCATCATGGAAGTTCTAGAGGACACTTTGCAGCCAGAATCACTTCTTTGAAAGTGATGAGAGCTAGGTACTACTAGCCTAGCCTATACAAGGATGCATTTGATTGGGTAAGGAAGTGCAAGAACTGTGCTCTTTTTGCTGGAAAATAGAAGTTAGGAGCCCTCCCTCTACATCCCATAGCCCTTCTCCAAATGGGGGTTGGACTTTATTGGACCTATTAATCCTCCATCTAGTGCTAGACACAAATGGATACTTACTGCTACAGATTATTTTACCAAATGGATAGAGGTTATAGCATTGAAGGAAGCAAATGAGACTTCTATCCTAAATTTCTACCAAGACATTGTTTCTAGATTTAGCACTCTCAACTCTATCATTTCAGACAATGCTATGGCATTTTTGGGAATGAGAATCTTAGAATGGGCACTAAAGCACAATATCTTCCTAAGTACCTCATCTAAATATTACCCTCAAGGTAATGGTCAAGTGGAATCAACAAACAAGAACTTGATGAGGATCATCAAAAGGACTATAGAAGGAAACTAGAGGGATTGGCACAACAAGTTGAAGTTGGCCTTATGGGAAGACATAATAACACCTAAGAGGTCTACAGGTAACTCTCCTTATACATTTTTTTATGGGAAAGAAGCTAGAATTCCTTTGTCTACTGAGTTTCCTACTTTGAGTTTAATCAAGGAGATTGATCTAATGGAAGAAGATATTATGCAAGTTAGGCTTGCTGAGTTAGTTGATCTTGAAGAAGTAAGGAAACTAGCACTAGAGAACCTAGAAGCTCATCATTCTTAGATGAAGAAAAGATTTGATAAAAGAGCCACACCTAGAGTTTTCAAGGAAGGAGACCTTGTCCTTAAGTGGGATGAATTAAAACATAACCTAGGAAGGCATACTAAATTTGATGCCATATGGAGTGGACCCTTCATGGTTGTTAAATCCAAGGCCCATAATGCTTTTCAGCTAGCTAATATGGATGGAGAGCAGTTTCCCATTCCAGTAAATGGGATTCACCTCTAGGCTTCTTTCTAAGGTCTGGTTCTGCCCTGTACATTAGTAAGTTTGAAGTTTTCACCTTTCTATGTTTCTTAAGTGCCCGACACAAGTTTGTTTCTAGTTTTGTTTTTAGTTTGCTTCCAGTTTAGTTTTTTAGTTTGGTGTGAGTTGCAATAAGATAGAGAAGTTATCTCTGATAGTTAGTGGTTTTGTTATCAAGAAGGGTTGTTTGATTTAAGGCTAAGTTAAATTTGAGGCTTATAAGACTCTATGCCCAATGGATCTATAAGGTAGCTGGTCAGGATGCTTAGTAGACAAGCACTCCAAGGAGGTCGCCATAATGTTATCAGTATTTTACTCATTTGAAAAGTCCTAGTTACTAAGTTAGACTACCACACCCTAGTTTGAAATTATTAGTGGTCTTTCTTAATATTTGTGTTCATTTAAAGGTACAGGAAAGAAAAAATGAAATGAACTACATCTAAGAATTACATGTGAATGTATCAATGTTAAGTATGTTGTACAAAAGGAAAAGAAGCTAAGAAGAACATTTATCCAAGCTCACACAGGTCGTGAGCATAACCATTGCTAGAATTGAATGAATGAGTGCAGATATACATGAAGCAATCAAAGAAAAATAGAGGGGTACTAGACATTTCCTGGTAATGCTGTCTAGATCCAATCCTGTCTAGAGAGCTCCTGTGGTCCAGAACCTACAAGAAGAGAGGAGGAGATATGGGTTAGATCCAATGGATCTAAACAATGCTTGGTATCACAGTATTCAAAAGATGCATATATGCACTCATCCATACAACTCTAGGAAGGGTTATGCTCAGGGCATGTGCATAAAAGGCTCTAGATATAAAAGAAACACCATGATTTTCACTGACATGTTTGTTCCATGTGCAGATACAGGAGAAGTTGATCCAATAAGAATCCTAGGGTTTTGGGTCCCAGATGAATGACCTTGACCTTGATGCAGATCATGATAGGGAAACCTCAAGCTTCCTTGTCAGTGACTACATCACGGGCCAAGAACACCCATGGTTAACAGAGAAACAACTAGATGATGCAACATCAGTGGAACACTCAGGGATCACAAAGATAAATCAAATGAAGCATGATCAAACACTAGCATAAGAAGGTCTTGCAGGGTACACTAAGGCATTATCAAAATAAAGAAATAAAATATACTTCAAATCTGCAATTAATACATTGATGCTATGGCATGAGCATATTCAAATCCACATGATGAACCAAATATAAAAGGGGCATACTTCATCAACATGTCAAGATGAAGGTATAAATCTGCATTCAATACTATCATGTATTTTTGGCATAAAAAGAATTAAGATCTACATTTTTGGGCTAAGGAAAGAAGCCATAGGAAAGCATGCTAGTGGAATAAACATTAGGGTACATATTCTAGTAAGGCTTCCTGCATTCCATTATCTCTAAAGCCATAGCATTTTAATCATCATATGAAGTAACAATGCATCAAGAGGAGTCATGATTAGTGTCAACGTGAGTAATCAAGCAATGTATAGCTCACGGGTCTAAGGAACATTGAGCATTCAAAGCAATAGTGGCTTTATCACCACCAATGAGTTATCCAGATAATAACATAAATGTAAAGACAATCAGGGAAATGAAGTACAGACCCAATATGAGAAAGGAATGTCAAGGAAGATAATAGAAATATTCATGCATGGTTGGTCAACATTACAATTAGCATGGTTCAATTTTTTATGGTATTAAATTCAACACTAATGAAATAATTGAACAATCAACAACAGTGCATGGGTCCCCATGATGATCCATTAAATCAATGGTGACCATCCAAATGTGTTACAATAGTAGATTTGGAGGGTACAGTCCTAAGAAGCAGCAATTTCCTTGCATCAATGATACTTGATCTAACTCCAAACAACATAAAACCAACAAAGCATGAATACATTGATGCATGAGAGGCTCACTAGTTTTTTCTCACCAGCGAGCATGATACCAGTACACTACATGCCAATGGAAAATGCTCCTATGCAACAACATAGCCCGTGGGCCATTAACCAAGCATCCAAAGCAATGAATAGGGCATGGGTCTCCAAACTCCCATAGAACCAGTAAACAACCAAATGCAAATGTATGAGTATCTTTTTTCATAGCTCACAGCCCCAAAGATTGGAAACAATGAAGTACGACAACTCATGACCTATCAAGAGTCTCTTCCTAACCCAAGCCCAAGTGCATTGTCAATTTCCAACAATAGATAGTATGCAATAAGAAAAGAGCATAAATAGAAGACATAGAGGCCTTGGCTCATGGGTTGTGAAGTAATGAGCATGCCATTAAATAAATTCACAACAAGCATCAAAGTATGATACCCGAGCCTCTCCAAACAAAACTAGTTTAAATGATGAACAAACAATACATAAGATTCAAGGTGCATGGGTTGTGGTGGAAAAGGAAATAAACAAGAAAGGCACAAGGCACCATTGAATCAACATTCTGATAGTCATGGAATAGCTCAGTATCATTAATAGAAAATGCAAAATGCAATGAGAAAATATGGTGCTTATAGAAATCAATAATAAAACAAAGAATGGAGAGAAATTGATGCTCTGGCCGTGGGCCATTAGGTTCATAATGCTTGGAATCTACAAGCTATATCACAAATAAGCTTTCACGAACTGGCAGTTAATTGAGAAGATCAATAGTATGCCAATTAGAACATAGGTTCGTAGGCTGGTAGAACATGCAATGTCCAAAATCAGTCAAGGAATGGAAGGAGACTGAGGATCATGGGTTCCAAGCATAAACAAACACACACATAGGCACCCTGTTCCAGATTCATGGGACCATAAAGGTAAGCAATATATTCATACCCTAGCTCAAGCTCGTGGATTAGCGAATACTTCAGATGTAGAAAGAAAAATTGATCAATCCATCAAATGATGATTCCCTCAGGATCATGGGCTATGTAATGGCCATATGAAACATGTAGCAACACATACATAATGTTGCAAGTCCACAACAATGAACAAGAAGAGAAGGCCCTAGCTTGCAGGCACTATGAAATTAAACAACAGGTTTAATGTGCTAATAGATTAATGAGATTTTTCAACAAAGCAAGCAATGTATTGATGCCCTAGCTGTGGGTCATCGAATTCATTGAGCATAGATTAAAAATTATTATATAATACATGAGGATCATGGGCTATATATCATAGAGATGCCCTATTTCAAGCCATAGTGCCCTTATCAAATACAAATATTAACAGCAAGCAATGAATGAACAACACACATAGATGCCCTGTTTCAAGTTCCTAGGCCCTCATAAACTTAAACGATGAAACAATGAAAACTACAAATGGTGCCCAAGATTTTTACATCATTGAATACATATGCTATGCCCTCAAAATCTAAAGAAGCATGCAAACATACTTTGAAATAATAGATTCAAGAATATAGTGCCCTAATCGTGGATCATTGGGTGTTCATATTTAATGGGTTTCTAAACAAATAACAGAGAAAGAATATATAGCCATGCTTCGAAGATACAGAGAGATGCCACCACAGTGCCCTCGAGGGAGCCAAACATTAAAAAAATCAAAATGTAGAGATGAAGGACACAGTGAAATGAAATGAAAAATCAATACTCACCATGACAATATGATGTCATGAGGGGAAAGTGCCAGTGGTTTCCATTCTGAAACCAAGGATCTAGTGCAGAGGTGCTAGTGGAAATGGAAACTTTCTAGTTGTCGAGTTTAGAGGGGTTTGATGCCAGTAGTTTCTATCTTTGAAAGGAGGGTTTTGGTAATGGGTTATTCATTTATCCCTTTGTTCTAGGGTTGAGTTTTTGATGCCTTTGTATTAGGTGGATTTTATTTTAAATGTAAATATTTTGAATATTTTCCCCATTTTTGGGTTGAGAATATTTTTAAAATATATGTTAAATTTTTTTGTTTTAGGCATAGGTAGACTTTTTTAAAAATTTAATTGTTTTAAAATGTGTTTCCCCATTTTTGGGTTGAGATCATTTTAAAATGTAATTAAATCCATTTTGTGTCTTAGTGGGATGGGATTTTAAATATGAAGTCATTGCAGATTATCTGGCAATGGTGTTTTTATAAACTGTCGTTAGAATATGGTTAGTGCATGACTTAGGGGGGTAGAGTGGTCTTCTTTTGACCTTCTTTTTTTAGGCTACCACTTTCTCCGCTACCCCTAAAAACTTAGGAATTTGGCATCCAAGTTTATGAGGCAGCCTCATGGGTCTATTTTGAGATCTTTTCTATTCTTACAAGGTTGTGGGATTTGAATGAAAATTCCTAGGTTTTAGTTATATACCTCTCACTTTTTGTTATGGAGGTTAGCTCTTCATTCTATTCTCTCTAATATGAGTGTTGTAGCTCTGAGAGACACATCTTGTACTTAGTTTTTTTCAAGCAATAAAATTGATCCTTCTTGTTTCCCTACAATTTTAGATTTCTTCTTTTGAATCTCATGTAGGATTATTGTGATGTTCTTGTATCCTTAATCTGCATGTTGATCCAGTTGAATGTTCAGGAATTCATCTTATCTCTATACTGTTAATTCATGTGCAAACTGAAAATATTAGAATTATGGAAATATCTTCCCTTCTCTACGTTTCACGTACCTTATTTTCCTAAGGAGTTTAAGGCAGTAGAATCAAGTTGTGAAGTTCAATTTTGTTTTGTTGTTGTAGTAAGCTTAATTCAGTTGTGGATCTTCTTTCAAGTTTGGTGGATCACCTTGTTTTCAAATCAATTTTGATTATTTGATTTACGCACTCTCTCCCTTTCCTCCTAAAAGTTAGTCAATTTTAAAGTGATCCAAAGGGAAGCTGGCCCTTAAATCTAGAGGTCTATTCTCGAATAGGTTACCCAAAACCTAACAATGGTCCCATGTTTCATAGGATTACTAGGTTTTAACACTTAGCAAATTGGGTGCAATCCTTAGTGACAACATAACCATAAAAGCATATTATGAACAAGAAAGATCTTCCAAGGGAACAATTGTACTACCTATCAGAATAGGACCATTTATTAGAGACATCATTTGTCAAGTTCTGGATCTTCCATTGGCTTACAAAATTCTTCTCAGGAGACCTTAGATACATGAAATGCAAGCTATTCCATCAACATACCATAAATGCATGAAATTTCATTATGATGGAGTAGAGGTAACAATTACAACTGACATATATACATCCTGTAACACCTTGAAAGAAAGTGCTGACAAACTTGTTCCACATAATAGAGAATTTTCCACCAAGCAAACAGACATTACATCTACATCCAAGATGGAAGAAATTTCCAAAGAGGTCAAAATCAAGGATACAAGCATGGGAGAATATACTATGGAACTAGTCCTATCTCTAACATCTCTCCTAGTCTCACCTAAATCTTATGGGAAGCCTTTAAAAAAGACAAAACAAGCATCTAAAGAACCTCAAGCTATCTACAATGGAATTTTTTTCATAGAACAAGTATCCAGGAAAGAGTTTGAAGAGGATGAAGTTGTTCTCGCATGGCTATACAAAGATGAATCTCAGTCAGTTTAGAAATGTAACTCTAACTCAAACAAGATTTCTTCAAAGTTTTATGGACCAGGTCACAAACTCATGTCTAAAATGGGATACATGGAGAAATGACCTCTAGGAACAAGAGGTAAAGGAATCATACAACCTATTGAACACTGTGGAAGAAAAAATAAGGAAACTATAGGAATTGGATATCACAAGAAGCCCTTCCACCTCAGTGGTAACTCGGCTCATGTCCTAGAATAGATAAGTCCAACAACATAAATTTAGCTAAAGGAAGAATCACAACACTCAGCCAGTGATGATTCAAATACCACTAATCTTATTCCTTATGAAATTTTACCTCAAAACATACTATATCTTCTTAAGGATGAAGAGAAACGTAAGGAGAATATCAATGTAGTAGATACAAGAACCTACTACTAAACAAGATGAAGGTAAAACCCTAACAATAGATGAACATTTGGGAAGCAATAGTGATTCTGAGACAGACTCCCATGAATATGAATTCCACACAGAATCTGAAGGTAATCCTACTTGGGGGATTTGTTCTAATTTTACACATGTTCTCTAATTTCCCAGAGGTCTAGATGAAGAATCAGAGGATGAATCAAATGACTATGAATGGGGAGTTCTTCTAGAAGAAGATGAGCTTATCACTCAAAAACACATTGATTTCATTCTTCAATATTCACCTAAATCTAATGCAAGTCTAGAGAAAAATGATGAACTTAACGATTCTGATCCACCTACTGCTTAAGTGGAATCCAATAATGACGTTGAAATGATTCATGGACTGAACATTCTGAGTAGTAATATCATCTTTGAATTTGAGAATCAAGTTAGGACCAATGATGACAACACCATATGCATGAACACCATTTCCCAATCCTCCCCAACTTTGACTATCCAACATCCAAAGCTTATTGACCAAGCATCTACTGATCCAAACCAAGATATCCATACCTTTCGAACTAACTACGCTCTTGCTTGCTACCTCAATGTAGTGCAACCTATGAAAACTTCCATCAGTGAACCTAGCATTATCATGACAAAGTCAGATATCAAATATCTCAGTCAGAAAAATAAAGTCAAAAAGAAAAAGAGTTCTGAGGGTGAAAACCACTTTGTGGCAGTCTCAAAACCTAAAATAGTAAAAATAAATAACATATGTGAAGGTGAAAACCTTTCTGAGGTGCCTAAGGATGAGATATTTGATGTCCTTCCGAGTCATTTACAATATAGATCTCTAGTATTGATAGAACCAATTCAATCTATTAACTTGGGTACAACAGAGGAACCACAACTGATTCATGTAGCACAATCCCTATCAGAGGATGAGAAACAAGCATTCACTACTTTCTTAACAGAGAAGAAAATCAAATTTTCATAGAAATATTCAGATATGCTAGGGTTGGATCCTTATATTATCATGCATCATCTCTCTATAGCTCTAGGAGTCAAACCTGTTAAATAGAAGTTGCAAAAGATGCATCCACATGTTGCACTCCTAGTCAAAGCTGAGCTAGAAAAGTTACTAAAAGCTAGATTTATCTGAGTCATAGATTATGTTGAGTGGATCTCAAACATAGTTCCAGTCTCAAAGCTAGATAAATCTATCGGAGTATGCACAGGCTTCAAAGATTTAAACAAAGCATTCCCTAAGGATGACTTTCCACTACCAAACATCGCTATGATAGTGGACATGACTGCAGGCTTTGAAATGTACTCTTTAATGGATGATTTCTCTAGATACAACCAAATAAAAATTCCTCCAGAAGATCAAGAGAAAATAGTTTTTACATGTTCATGGGGTATTTTCTATTGGAATGTCATGCCATTTGGTCTTAATAATTCTAGAGCTACATATCAATGAGCTAGGACATCTATCTTCCATGATATGATGCATCGAACTATGGAGGATTATGTTGATGACACCTTAGCTAAATCAATAATAAGATCTAAACATCTGAATGATCTGAGAAAAATACTAGATAGAATGGATAAGTTTAGTCTTAGACTAAACCCTAAAAAGTGTGCTTTTTGTGTCACTTCTGGAAAGCTCCTAGGCTACATTGTTTCAAAGAAAGGAATTGAAGTTCATCCTGCTAAAGTCAAGGCTATCATGGAGATGAAACCTCCTAAAAATATCAGTCAAATAAGAACCTTACAAGGAAGGGTGCAATCAATTAGATGTTCATATCTCAGTTAGCAGACATATCAAAACCTTTTACAAAGACATTACATAAAGGTGTGACTTTTACATGGAACGAAGAGTGTGAAAAGAACTTCAACCACATCAAGAAATATCTATCAAATTCTCCTATTTTGATGGCTCCTATTCAAGGAAAGTCATTGATTTTGTATGTCTCTACCACATATACATTATTAGGGGCATTACTAGCACAACTTGATGAAAACAAGAAGGAGAGAGCTATCTACTACATTAGCAGAACATTGGTAGCTTATGAGAAGAACTATTCAATGATTGAGAAAGCTTGTCTAGCTATGATCTTTACATCACAAAAACTAAGACACTACATGTTATCTCATACAATACAATTGATAGCTAAGATAGATCCATTGAAATACTTATCGAGAAAAGTTTCCCTCACAGGTAGATTAGCTAAATGGGTGATGCTATTGAGTGAATTTGACATAGAATATGTTGAAAGGAAAGCTATCAAAGGCCAAGTCAATGCAGATCAATTGGTTGAAGCACCAATGTTTGATGATACAACATTACAAATAGAATTTCCTAACTCATCAATCATTCACATGTCTTCTAGGACCTAGCATCTTTTCTTTGATGGATCTTACACACTGAATAGATCTGGAGCAGGCATATAATTCATAACACCTCAAGGTTACTCAATACCTAAAGCATTTAGAATAAAATTTCCTTATACAAACAATATTGCTGAATATGAAGCTCTACTTAATGGCATGAATATAGAAATTGAGTGGTGAGTAACAGAGTTGCACATTCATGGAGACATACAGCTAGTCATACACCAAGTCAATGATGTATACTAGACAAAAGATGAGAAAATAGTTCCATACAAATGCATGGTTGATGAGCTTAATAAGTATTTCATCTCAGTCACTTTTGAGAAAATTCCTAGAGTAGAGAACAAGGCTATTGATGCTATGGCAATGCTATCATCTCTACTACAGAAACCCAAACATGACCTATGCTACGAGTTCTTGGTGGAAGCATTGTCATTACATGCATATGATTCCCCAAAAATCCACATGATTTGCAATGTTGTTGGTCATGATTCTTCCATTTACAAACACCTTTTCTCCTACCTTCAAGATTGAATCATCCCTGATACCTTTTGTTAGTAGTCAAATAATTTCCGTCCTACTTTTCCACAACAATTTTTGGCCTTTGTCAAAGTTCAAGTTATAAATTGAACCTTGAACTTTGAACTTGAACCTATGAATTCAAAGTTCAAAGTTCAAAATGCACTTTCCCTAAGAACGTCATATGGAAGTGTTACACCGCAATGTTGAGTTGGGTGGTCACCATCGCGTATGTCTTTGTAATCAGAGAATTGAATCTTGAACTTTGAACCTCCTCTTTTATGGTTCAAAGTTCACTTTTCAATATGCACTTTGACAACTTTTATACTAAAATCTTCTGCATCAAGTCCTTAATGTCATTGTTCATTAAATTCAAAACTTGTTGTAAATGTCCTAGGGGCCCACCATAGTTGTAAAGTGCATGCATAAAATCAAAGCATTATGAATTTTGTATCTTGAATCCATTACTTAGATCAAGGTTTGAATTCTGAGGTGTAATAAATAATGAGATAAAGGGGGTGCATGCCAAATCTTTACATCTTAATGTTGAAATGATAGACAAGACCCAAAAGGTGATACTAGATCAGCTCAAGTGATTTCCTTCTAAAATTGAATGTGTGTAACAAGTTGATGGAATTTATTGTGGCAGAGAAATTTATTGCACGACAGTTTTTCTCAAAGTGATGGGAATCAAAGCAAGTGTGTATAATTATTTTCCCTCCCTTCTGTATTTTCATTCTATTTTTCTTAATCTTTTGGAGGCATTTGGGAGCAATGAGGTAGTCTATCAAGGAGCTGAAGATCAGTAAGTTTTACAAAAAAACCCTAGTTGTGTTTTCTTTAAGCTTCTTTCTTTTTCAATCAGAGATTTGGGTTTTCCTTTCTGCATTCATTCAATGTCTGTAAGAATAGTGTAATATTTTTCATCATGTCTTCTTCCAAGCTGAAATTTATAAAGGGGAATAAGTTTTATCCCATTGGTAGCTGCTACCTAAGATGAGGGACACATTGCTAGTTGATGATGATATTAGGGAGATTGTGCAAATATTGAGGAAGACATAAGGGGAAGCAATAGCCACAAGAATTGTTGACAGTGGTTTGTTAGAAGCTGTCAGTTTTCCAGAGGTATTTTCGTGCCCTAAATTAGTTATAGAGTGCTGCAACCGGTATAATAGAGCTGAAAGATATATCAATACTGAGAGTGGTGAAGTCTTGGTGAATATAAAAAAAGAAGTAATAATGGTTGAGTTTAAGATTCTATCAACAGAGCTTTATGGAGATTGGAGTATTGAAAAATCCCTGGTAGATTTTGACCAAAGAAAGAGGGAATATAGAAATAACATAGCTAGGGATTGGTTGTTAAATCAGAAAAAGGAGGTCTCCCATTTACCCAAGCCCCTTAGGAAAGACCATATGTTCAGAGAAGTAAGAGATATAATAGTGATGTTAAATAGAGTAAAAGGTAACCCCGTAGATATCAATTGGGAAGACTGGATGTACATTTTTATGCAAGCCATTTTAGACATGGGTAATGTCATTGATTGGGCTAAAATTATAGCAGAGCAGTTACATGAGAGTTTATCCTAGCTAGCCTTGATTTCAAATTTCTATATGTCTTCATATCTCTTTTATGTCCTTGCTATCTATAGAATTTTGGATGGTTTGCCACATGAAGAATGGAATAGTAGCATGACTATTTATGAGTATCATCCCCTATCACAAAAGAGAAGAAATCCTATAGATTTCAAGAAGGTATAGGATACCTTTATGTCTAAAATAGTTTTTGAGTTAAGGGGAAAATCTAGTTGCGAGATGTCTAAAGAAGCCATGGGTTTTGTTAAGATTTATGGAAGCTTTTAGATGCAATTGCATACTTTTAGTTATTTGAGAGTAGGAGGGTCCAGTGGTGCTCCTCTAAAACTTCCAAGGTACTAATTAGACAAGTATATTTTACTGGAGGTAGGGAGACAATTGCTAATGGTGGAAAAGAAGTACAGGGTTAAAAGAGGTATTGGTGCCTTCTTCCCATTAGAATTGGGGCATTACTATTTTAGGTTAATGCATGATTTTTAATTCTTGCAACCCTACTAGGCTAGGAACTATTATGATAGCAAGGGTTTTGTGGAGAATCATTTTAGAGTTGATACTATGTTTCTACATCAGCCAGACTTGGAAGACTTTTGGGATGATTGTAAAAATGAAGTTGAAGTCACAAGGAGACTATGTTCCAGTTTTTCTCTAAAGCAATTTTTTACTTTAAAACCTCCTTTCATCATTAAAAATGTGAAGAATGAAGATGAAAGTGTATTAGAATCAGAATGCATGGGGTCAAGTGCAGAAGTGGTAACTAGAAAATTTGATTGGATTAAAGGGGAGAAAGAAGACATAAGGTCCTTAACTAAAGAGGTTTTCAAAAAGATAGGACAATGGCTCAAAGCTCAACGGAAGAAGAATCAACTAGCTCCTATGTTGAAAACTAGAAGAAGTCTAAGAGTTCCAAAAATTGAACCTTCATCTATCTCAACTAACAAAATTGAATTATTGTTGTCCGTAGGTACCACAGATCCTCTAGAAGCCCCTAATATTGAAGATACAAAATTAATTACTGATGGAACAATAAAGTTTACCAGGCAAAGAGGTAAAAGAAATGAAAAAGTGGATTCAGCTATTTGCATTGTTCTTGATTCAGAAATAGAATAACTGAGTGTAAAGAAATTTAAGAGACTAAAAAGAAGCAAAGTTCCAACCATAGATTCAGTATCAGCAAGAGCTAGTGGGAATCTAGGTTAACAGGACTCGATCACTCCAAACAACCTAGGCATTGACATCTCTCTATAGAATGCAAGCCCAAAGACTCTGAACTATTTGGACTTGTCTGTGAGAAAGAATGGGATCATTTTTCCTACTTCAATTCCTATTGGAGACCTAGTCAGCAAGTATCTCAGAAAGTCTCCAAGGTCGAAGAAGCCGAAGACAAAATCTATGGTAGATGTGGACCCAAACACAGGTCATTGGGTTGTTGAGATATTCAAGCCTAATTCTAATAAGCCTAGCGCCAAGGTTAGTGAACAAGATTTTAATGTTGAGAAAATAGATCTAGGGGTAGCTTCCAGTGCAGCTGACTTAAAGATTTTGAACTTTGCAAATAAAAAGATCAATCGCTGATTAGTGAAAGACGCAAAAGACAAAGCAAAACTAAAACAAGCTTTGTGTGAAATGGCCAAATAGATTCAATAGTTGTAGAGCCTTGTTCCTTAGCCTTTAGCAATGGTCCCTCTAAATCAAGATGTCAAATCTCTAGATAATCAAAAATTCCTTGATCAAGCTCACAAAGAAAGGTCTTTGTCTAAGGAATTTTACAATTGGATGGGAGAGATTGGTGAAAAGGTCACCCATTTTGCATAGGCTTATGAAGACATAACCAAGAGATCTTCCTCTCTGGTATCTGTAGTTGAAGCTAATATTAAACTCTGGGAAGGAAAGAGAGATGGTCTCAAGATAGAGATAACTAATCTGGATGAGGCTTTTGTCTATAGTATAGACAATTTTTTAACTAAGAAAGAAATACCTGATGTTCATGCTAGTCTATTATTTGTTGCCAAATTTAATGAAGAGTGGTGATGTACACTTTTTGATCAAGGTATTGATGAGTCTAATTAGATTCTGAAGGTGCTAGCCTATGTTGAAGAAGTCCTCAGCAATCACATCAATTGCCTCTACAATCTGACAAAGAATGAAATTATGGTTGGAATCAATGTAGCAAAAATGCAAGAATCCTTTGTAGAAAATGTACAGAGGTTAAAAGATGCTAAAGAAATGGTGGCTCATGATTGCTCATTTTTTTCTCGAGTGCAACCACTAATGATCCTCAGTGATGAGAAAATAAAGACACTAGAGACCAATCTAGAATAGTCACAAAAAGGTAAGTGTATCCAGGAGAAGAAGCTTGATTTCATCTCTTCAGCAAACCATGTGGTGCTTGAGAAATTTGTGGTAGCTTTTGAGGAGTGTAGCTCCATGCACAAAGGAGTTGATTCAACCAGAAATGCAAATGTCAGAAAAGGCCAATCAGCCAACTAGTTTCTCACAGAGTGGTTCCTTTTATTTTTAAGATTTATTTTCATTCTCTTAAAATAGATAGTTAGTTATGAAACTTCTCAAGCCCTACGTGGCTATATATTAAATTTTGAGTGACCTTGAACAAGTCAGTTCTCTGATTTCAGAAACTTAGTTATTTTGATATTTTCTGCAAATACTTTTGGATGAGCAGTTTATTTTGAATTGGAACATATGATATAATATCAATTGATTTATAGTAGATGATAGTATTTCTCTCAGATCAGTTCATCTAATTGTTGCATGTATTTTGAATTCAGTTGGAATTGAATACATGTTGCTATAATTTGTGTATATGTTCTATGGTCATTTTTCCATTTTTCACTTTTATTTCAGTATCTGTTGAATCGATCATTCCAGCAATATGTTTCTGATAATCTTAGTCAGTTGTCTTAGATGAATGTGGACTTTTCTTGGAGCAATAGATCTTTCTAAAGTCATTTTTATATGAAGAATTGAAAAGCCTTTATTACTTTTAGGTCAAAAGTATATATATATTTTCTCTTCTTTTTTCTTCATTCTTTTCAAATAAATGGATTGTCAAGATTGATCTTTATATAAGGTAGTTGCTCCTTTAATCGTAGAGAGTCTAGTCATGGGTGACTAACTCAACTACTATATTCATTTTTCCTTCTATTTGGGCAAGAGAATCAAAAGATAGTTATAAATTTGATAGGAAGGAAAATCTTTATACTAAAAGATTTTTGGTGACTCCACTGGGGAGTCTAACAAGTAGACCAATCACAAAATATTTATTCAATGATTAATCATGGTACTTCCTGCTGATATGATTCCTAGTCAACAAGAGGTTCCCCTAGTTTTACAACCTAACCTTCACTTCACAGATACCCAAGAAGACATAATTAATGATCTAAATGTAGTAGCTTGGAACCTTAGAATGAGTGGTCCTTAGTATCAGCAAGTGAGATTGGTCATTGAAGAAGAAGAAGAAGAAATTGGAGGGTGGTTAAGAGGTTTACCTATAGCCCAAGAAGCCATTGTAGTGGATAGAGTAGTTCAAAGGCCTTAAGGGTAGATCTTTCTTTATATATTTTTGTTTCAGTTTGATCAATAAGCTGGTGGAGAAGAGGTACACAAGAGGTGATAAAGAAAAAGGTTTGGTTGATGAAGATTTTGAAGCTCTAAAGCATTTGAACTTCACCCCTAATATCCCTGTGAGAAGAAAGGTTCAAAATACTAGTAGATCATCTTCACCTACCAAGTTCACCCCAACTATTTCTAGTTTTCAAGCCCTCACATTGTCTAGTACTTTGGCCCCATCTCTTTTTAATCTGCAGCCTTTATTTTTTTCTCTACCAATCATGGCCCAAAACTAGCCTTGGGGAGCTCAAGTTGGCCCCCTTGATCTAACCAATTTTAATTTACAAGCTTTGCCCAAAGGAGCCAGAGATGTTCTACCCAAGTTTAGTGGAGATGGAAGAGTTTCCCTGAGTGATCATATTAATGCTTTCAATACTTCATGTAGTGTTATAAGAGTGGGTTCAAAAGATGTTACTATTCATATTTTTATTTAGACACTGAATGAAGCCGTTGCAGATTGGTTTCATCACTTTCCCAATGGCTCTATTGGAACTTGGAATACCATGAGAACAACCTTTGAAGCTCATTTTAAAGCTACAAATGATGAACACTCTTTATTATTGCAACTCTCATAGTTAAAGAAGGAGATGCATGAACCAATGTGTGAACTTATCACCAAGTTCAATACACTCTTGCAGTAGATTCCAAATGCTCACCATCCTAGTAATGAGAATAGAAAAGGTTTATTTTTAAATGTTATGCCTCCAAGTATCAGTTTTCATCTAAGATGCCATAGGGTGGTGGACTTGGCAGCTGCTCAAGCATTAGCGGTGGAACTTGAAGATGATATGATAACTATCGGTAAATGGAGAAGAGAAGTATAGACTCCAAATAGTCAAGCATCTACATCTAGATCTACTGATCCTGTTATTCAAAGAATAGTCAATGACATGATTACCCTTAAAAGGCAATTACTGAAGTGCTCTCCTGCTCCATATCAAGATATTCCTAGGAAGTATGGAAATCAAGGAACAAGAAATTATCGAAAATAGGCAAATGCTTTGCCACATCAGCCGAGACTTCAAATTGAAGCACCTCCTACTAAAAGTAACATGTATCTTTCATTTAACTAATGAGCATGATGGTGATTCTTTCCTTGAGATAGTGCAATACAAGAAAATGCAAGCCAACAAAGAAACCATTGTGGAAATCCCTGGAAATGAAGAGAACTCTGAAGGACCTGGTGACTCTATGAGTTACTATCTCAAGTATGAGTCTGATTCAGACTAAGGTGGTGACATTCTTACTACTCTAGAGGAACCTTCATGTTTAGTGCTTACCCAAGGATAGAAAGGTGGAGAAATTAGCAGTCATGCTTCATCCCCTTTCCAAGGCAAGAAAGATAAAGAACCAATGAGTCAAGCTAGTAGTAGCATAATGACTCTAGGGAGAAAATTGACAGGAGTAAAAATCCTTAAAAGGTTTGACTTTGAGCCCACTTTTGATTTCATAGAGTTTTGTAAGTCATCTAAAATCCAAATATCTCCTGCTAAATATTTGAAATCAAATCCTAGTGAATTAGATAAGTTGGTGGCTTATGTGAAGGGTTCCTCTCCTGTTGTAAAATCCAGTCTAAAAAATATTGTATCCACTAGTGAGATCCTTGCAGATCCTAAGATTAAACAACATGAAGTTAAAGAACATGTCATCAGTCCTTAATCCTTAGAATCCACTCATGTAATAGAGAAACCTAAACCTTTCTATGTGTCATTATTCATCCATGGTCATAAACTTATCAATTGCATTATAGATTATGGAGCCTTCGATAACATCATGCCCTCCTCAGTGGCAAAAGCCCTTGAATTTCCTATGACAAAAATTTTTGGTAGGTGCTACTCCATGGATTCTAAGAAAGTTCCTCTACTCATCCAAATCAAATATTCTCAAGTGGCATTTGTAGCCTTCCCTTAAAAAAGGCTCAAACTGACCATCCTAGTTGCTGACATACTAGCTAGCTACGGTATGTTATTAAGTAGAACCTTCTGTAGAAATTTGGGTGGTGAGATTAAACTAGATTGGTCACAAGCTATCATCCCTATTGGAAACCAGAAGGTTAATTTATAGACTAAAACCAAGTCCAAATACATTGTCTTTCCCTCTAAAGACCCCAGATCTCACATCTTGTATCAAGAAATAGATTTTGCTAACTATTTAATCATGCCTAAAATTGACAACATGGATTAAAAATGTGTTGCTAGTGAGGAACCATGGATTCTGGAATTTGATGGGAGCTACTCCTTAATTGGTTTAGGAGCTGCAGTAGTCTTGATATCTCTAACTAAAGAAAAATTCTCTTTTTCCTTTAAGCTTGAATTTGAGAATACAAATAACACTACAGAGTATGAAGCTCTGTTACTTGGGATTCAAGAAGAAAAAAGAAAAGGCATCAAGATGCTTAGAGTAAAAGGTGATGTTGAGTTAATTGTAAAACAAGTAAGAGGAAAATATGTAGTTAGAAATGAGAGGATGAAACACTACAAGAATAGAGTTTGGGATGAAATTGAGGGATTCAAAGCATTTTCAATCGAATCCATACCTAGAGAACTGAACTCTAGAGAAGATTCCCTAGCTAGTTCTAGAGCACTATTAATTCCTCATCCTAACTTTGATAGTCATTAGTACACCATTAATATTTTTCATCGACCTACGTACTTGATAATGCTAACTCTTGGTAGGTATTCAGTGATGATGCTCATGTGTTGACATTCCTTCAAGGTATTGAGAATTTTTCCTCAGTATTTTTGAAGGGTCAGAATTTGATTGTCAAGAGTTCTGTGCTGATGAAGAGGTTGTAAAAGGAGAAAATATTATTTAGTTAAAGGGGAATCACATTCCTAAAGGTCTTGTGACCATGGATAATTTGTTTGACTAGAAGGACTATTTTATTGGCCAAGTCAGTCAAACAAAAGAAGAACAATCTAGTAATTATGAGAGAATAAACATTGGGAGTGATGAAGATCCTAAATTTGTGAATTTGGGTACCTGTTGCAATCCTATGGAGAAAGTGATATTCACAAAATTTTTGTGATAATTCAAGGATGTATTTTCATGGTCATATGAGGATTTGAAGGATTTTAGAAAGGGGAAGTTTCAGCACCATATCCCTTTGAAACCAAGAGCCAAAACCTTCAAGCAGAAATTGAGAAACTACAACCCTAGGGTGGCTAATGTAATTTTTAGAGAGGTTGATAAGATTCTTAAGGCTAGAATAATCTATCCAATCCATCATTCTACCTAGGTAGTGAACATAGTGCATGTTCACAAGAAAAAAGGGAAATTCAAATCTGTGTTGATTTTAGGAACCTTAACCAGTCCAGTCTGAAAGATAATTTTGCATTTCCTAATATGGATCACATTTTATAGATGGTAGTAGGTTCTAAAATGATGTCCATGCTAGATGGTTTCTCCGGTTACAACCAAATCAGTGTGGCCCCTAAAGAATAGCACAAAATGGCATTCACCACTCCATGGGGTACATTCACATATAATTGAATGCCATTTGGCCTAATTAATGCAGGGGCAACATTCTAGTAGGCCATGAATTCCTCCTTCATACATTTAATGAATAAGGTGATTGTGGTATACCTTGATGACTTGACTGTCTTCTCCCATAGAAGGAAGAAACATGCCAAATATTTGAAGCTCATCCTTCAAGAGTGCAGGGATCAAGGAATATTGCTCAATCCCAAGAAATCCATTTTCAGTATAACTGAAGGAAAATTGTTAGGTCGCATAGTATCGAAAAGGGGGATTACAATTGATCTAGAAAGGGTACAAGAAATTCAATAATTATGCCTGCCATCCAACAGAAGTGAGATAAGGTCCTTTTTTGGACAAATTAATTTCTTGAGGAGATTTGTACTAGACTTTTTAGAAACAACTAGGCCGATGGTAAGTTTTCTCAGTGAGAAACAAACCTTTAGATGGAATGATGAGGCCAAGAAGTCCTTTGATAAAGTTAAAGAGGTAATTTCTCAGGCTCCAGTCCTCACTCACCCATATTTTCAAAAAGACTTCATGATACATTGTTATGCATTCAAGCACACTATGTCAGGTTTCCTATTACAAAATAATGAAGTAGGTGAGAAAGTTCCCATTTATTTTGTGAGTATACCTCTTAAGAAACATGAATTGAAGTACTCACTCACAGAAAAGTGGGCCTTCGTCATGATCAAAGTTGTTAAATAGTTTCAGTACTATATCCTACATTCCCACTCCACTGTATTTGTTCCAAATTTTTTTGCTAAGACTATCCTAACTTAGAAAGAGGTGTCTATGAATAAAAGAGCCAATTGGGTGGAAAAAGTTCAAGAGTTTGATTTGGAAATCAGACCTACCAAATTGGTCAGAGACCAAGGCTTCTGAAAATTGATTGCAGCAAATGATATGGCTTCTGAGGATGATATCCCTTTATCCTTATTTATAGGATTGAAAGATCCATAGTTCTCAAATATAGCTTATTATCTCACCTATGGAGAGTGTCCCGCTCACCTCATAGCAAAAGAGCAAAGGAATTTGAAGCTCAAAGAAGCCAAATATGTCATTGTGGATGATATTTTGTATAAAAGAGGCCTAGATGGGATGTTTCTTAGGTGTGTAGGTGAAGATCAATAGAAAAAGTTGATGCAATCCTTCCATAATGAAGCTTGTGGTGGACATTTCTCATCCACTATAACAGCAATCAAGATTCTAAGGAACTGCTATTAATGGCCTGGGATGTTCAAGGATGCGTATAAATGGGTAGCACAATGAAAGAAATGTAAGTTATTTTTTAGTAAGCCACATTTAGCTACTTTTCCCTTAAGGCCAGTTATAATTGAAGAACCATTCAAGCAGTGGGGTTTAGATTTTATAAGACCAATAAATCCCCCATCAAGTGTTGGATATACCCATATCTTAATGGCTACAAACTATTTTACTAAATGGGTAGAAGCTGTTATAGTAAGAAAAACTACTTTCGAGGTGGTTTGTTCCTTTTTGAGAGAAAACATCTTGGTAAGATTTGGCATTCCTGTGAAAATTATAGGTGATAATGTGCAGAACTTCTCCTCTTAAGAGATGCATCTTTTCTACTATGATAATGGAATTTAGTTCTCACATTCATTTGATTATTTTCCCTAAGGTAATGGGTAGGCCAAGTCTACCAATAAAAACTTAATCACTATTATGAAGAAGTTGGTGATCAAAAATTCCAAGGACTGGCATAGAAGGTTGTTTGAATCCCTTTGGGCTGATTGTACATCCCCCAAGAGAGCTATAGGTATGACTCCATTTGAACTGGTCTATGGAGTAGAAGCCCAACTCTCACTACCTTTGGAGCTTGCAATAATAAAATTATAGAAAGTGATTAAAGACCAAGCTTTCACTAGTGGATTGGATAAAAGAATCATGTACCTAAGAAAGATCCAAGAAGAAAGAGAAGAGACGGTAAACCGTATAGAATTGCATCAATCCCGGGTGAAGAAGATTTTTGACAGGAAGGCCATGCCCCAAACATTCTTGCAGAATTAAAAAGTCTTATTATGGGATAAGAGGAGAGAGCACCGAGGTGCTCACAAAAAATTTGAATCCCTCTGGAAAGGGCCTTTTGAAATCAATCATGTTCTAGGACCAAATTTATTCAAGCTCAGGTATGCATATGGAACATAAATGCCCTTATCTTATAATGGGAAAGATCCAAAGCTTTTTGACTTGTAGTTAAGTTCAGTTGTCTTATGTATATACAATTTTGTCATGCTTTAGGTTAGTTGTGTGTGTTTTAGTTTAGTCTAGTGTGAAACCAGAGAGCTTGGATCCATTGTTTAGTCCCTCACAGTCCCAATCCCCAGTCAGAGCCACTTATTGCCAATCAAATCATTTTTGTCCTACTTTTGCACAACAATTTTTTCCTTTGTCAAAGATCAAGTTGTAAATTGAACCTTGAACTTTGAACTTGAACCTGTTGGTTCAAATTTCAAAGTTCAAAACACACTTTCCGTAAGAACATCATATGGAAGTGTTACACCGCAATGCTAAGTTGGTCCATCACCATCACGTATTTCTTTGTAATTGGGGAATGGAATCTTCAACTTTGAATCTCCTCTTTTATGTCAAATTTCACTTTTTAATATGCACTTTGACAACTTTTATACTAAAATCTTCCATGTCAAGTCCTTAATGTCATTTTTCATTAAATTCAAAACTTGTTGTAAATGTCATAGGGGCCCACCATTGTTGCAAAGTGTGTACATAAAATCAAAGCATTATGAATTTTGTATCTTTAACTCATTACTTGGTTCAAGTTTTGAATTACGAGGTGAAAAAAATACTGAGATAAAGGGGGCATGTGCCAAATCTTTACATCTTAATGTTGAAATGATAGACAAGACCCAAAAGGTGATATCAGATCAGCTCAAGTGATTTCCTTCTGAAATTGAATGTGTGTAACAAGTTGTTGGCATTTATTGCGGTAGATAAATTTATTGCATGACATTTTTTCTCAAAGTGATGGGAATCAAAGCAAGTGTGTATAATTATTTTCCCTCCCTTATGTCTTTTCATTCTATTTTGCTTAATCTTTTGGAGGTGTCTGGGAGCGGCAAGGTAGTCTGTCAAGTAGCTAAAGATTGGTGAGTTTTATAGAAAACCCTGGTTGTGTTTTCATTAAGCTTCTTTCTTTTTCAAGGAGAGAGCTAAGTTTTCCATTTTGCATTCGTTCAACATCTGTAAGAATAGTGCAATAATTTTTGTCATGTCTTCTTCCAAATAGAAATTTATAAAGGAGAATAAATTTCTCCCATTGGTAGCTACCTGCCTGAAATGAGGGATACATTGCTAGTTGATGATGATATTAGGGAGATTGTGAAAAAGTTCAAGAAGATAGAAGGGGAAGCAATAGCCACAAGAATTGTTGACAGTGGTTTGTTAGAAGAGGCTAGTTTTCTAGAGGTATTTCAGTACCCTGAATTGGTTATAGAGTGCTGCAACTAGTATAATAGGGCTAAAAGATGTATCAATACTAAGAGTGGTGATGTCTTGGTGAATATAAATAGAGAAGTAATAATGGTTGCATTTAAGATCCCATCAGTAGAGGTTTATGAAGATTGGAGTATTGAAAAAGCCATGTCAGATTTTGACCAAAATAAGAAGGAACATAGAAATAACATAGCTAGGGATTGACTGTTAAACCTAGAAAAAGGAGGTTCCCATTTACCTAGGCCCCTTAGGAAATACCATCTATTCAAAGAAGTAAGAAATATAACAATGATGTTAAAGACAGTAAAAGGAAACCCCGTAGATACCAATTGGGAAGACTGGATGTACATTTTGTGCAAGCCATTTTAGATGTGGGTAATCTCATTGATTGGGCTGAAATTATAGCAGAGAAATTACATGAGAGTTTATCCTAGCCAGCCTTGATTTCAAATTTCTATATGTCTTCATATCTCTTTTATGTCCTTGCTATCTATAGAAGTTGGGATGGTTTTCCACATGAAGAATGGAATAGTAGCATGACTATTTATGAGTATCATTCCCTATTGTAGAAGAGAATAAATCCTACATATTTCAAGAAGGTACTATTACCCTAATTTTCCTATGCATACAAATTTGGCTAAAATCGATCCCTAGGTCTCTATTTTTATCCTGCCAAGCATCCCTAAAAATTTCATGAAGTTGTGCCTTGTCCTCTGGCCTCTGCAAATTGTTTTATCCCCTGGTCTGCAGTTAAAAATTCATAAAACTAGCCTTTACCCAAAAAACCCTAAGGCCCGATTCTAATTTGTAGTTTACTTTATCAGCCACTTAAGTTCCATCAATTTCCATGTGCACAATTAAATCCTTCAGTCACCAAATCTCTGATTCTCAGTGGTTAACCACTTAACACTTAGCGATTTGGTGAGTGGTTACTATTTCAGTTGGCGGTCTCGATTCAGCGGCCAAATCAAGATTCTAGATCTGACGGTTGTTGCATGATCTCATGGCCCTAAAAGATTCCATGAGATCTTGTGATGATCATCGATCTTCCTACCTATAGAGTTCATTAGTCAGTGGGTCCTGCCACGTAGTCGGAGGTGTCTATTTTTGGTTGGCTGTGAGTTTGGTGACATGGAGAGGTATCAGCAGGGCCCGGTGGCTATCTTTCCTCAAAGATCTGATGGTTGTCATGTGTTTGCAAGGAATATTCCTTGCCCTTGTGATCATGTGATAGTCATTGATGCTACTTTATTGCCATGGCTCTGATAGTGGGTCCTCTTTTCTGATGTGCTCACTCCTCATTGGCTGGGGTTTTGAAGAGGTGGAGGTTTTTCAGTGGGGTTGGCTTCCTCAAAGGGTTAAGTTTTGAGCAGGATCGATGATCATCATTATACCACCAAGGTGAGATGCATGCTATTTAAGCTGGCAGTATAACAACAAGCGTCTAATGCAGATAAAGAAGACAGTGGGTCCTATGTCAAAAAGAGTGTGACGTGGATCCATTTGGCAACGTTTGATTGGTTGGTGAGTGTGCAACATGGAGTTTGTCAGTGGGCTTGTGGGGTCAGTCTTCTTTAAAGCATTTAATGCCCGATTTGATCTTGTGGTCATTGTTATACCATTTGGTCAAGATGCTCATCCTTTAGCATCGCGGTCATGTTGAGGCTTTAATGAGCTTGGTGCCACCTTTTACAGGGTTAATCATTTTAAACCCAAATATCTTCAGGATCAGATTGAGGGCCTTCATGGCTTAGTGGATTTGCATGTGGGCAGATGGATCGAGGTGGTTGTGTCTATAGGTGGGCTCAGTTCCTGGATCAACACGCAAAGAAAGATTTGATCTGATTTCCAGTGTTCTCAAAGATTTTAATTAGAGGTGACAGATTTAGGGTTGGTTATTCTAATGAAAATCTTTAGTAACCCTAGTTAGGTTTTGACTCATGCCTACATGCTAGGAGGTGATGTATATATTGTTTTTTGGAGATTTTGAGCTTAGAGTTTTTTACAATTGTAAAATAAATTCACCTTTCTTGAGAGTTATCTATGGTATCATTTCTACCCTCTGGCTTATATAGTTTTAAATCTTCCATTGATTAGTCAGACATTGCAAAGGTATTTTGTGACAATTCTTCATGTCCCTATGCTTCCTTGCCTAAATTATCTCTTATTGAATCAAAGTATATGTATGTTTTGAGTGATATCTCAGGGTTCCTGATCCCTCTCTCTTTCTACAATTTTGTGTATTATTGTGGTGATCTGATTTGAATGCTCTTGTGGGTATACCTCAACCTCCTGATAGTCTGTCTCATTCCTATGCCGAGTTACAGAGGTGAATGTTTGTCTACAGGTTGTAAAATGTGTCTAAATTCTTAGGAATGCTATTATTTGTGAAATTATTTCTTTCCCCGAATAGCCTCTTTCTATTGTAGACCCTTCTATGAAATATTTATGCAGGCCTATTTAGTGAGTTGTGATCTCCTAGAACTGAGTTGTTCATTATTTTCATCCTCTATACTGAGATTCAAACCCTTCATTTCGGTGTATCACCTAGTAGGTAGTTTTCTTTCAAGTTGTTTCCCTTTCAAAGCATTCCTTCTATCCCTTTCCCTCAAAAGATCTACTTTTCCACTCTAGAAGCAAATTAAGGTGATTATCGAAGAGGAACTAGCCTAGAACCTAGAGGTCTCATCTTAGTTAGCATAGGTCCCATAACCTGGAGATGATTCCCATGTTATACTAAGTTATCAAGACCAAGAGAGCTTGAAACAAAGATGCAAACTTAGTGTATAACAATTTTGGCACACCCGGTGGGACAAAAGATCAGATTGAAGTCCAAAGGTGCTCATGTTGGTTCATCTACAAAAGGATTAAAGAAGTTCAATACATAGGGACTGTCAATATAGACTCAACCTCAAGGATAGCCAATGCCCATCTTTCCTAGCCTTCAACCCATTTCACCTGCCCAAGTACCCCCATTTACCCCTATTCCCACCATATTAGCACCTCAGGCTAGTACTAGTGGCTAAGAGCTAATAGCTAGTTTTTCTCAAGAGCTACAAGAAATAAAGAATAGCCAATCTAGCAGTCAACAAGAAATGACAAACTTGTTGTAGACCTTGACTAAGGAGGTAACAAATCTAAGGAAAGAAGGTCAAGGAATTAGACCACCATTTCAGCCACAAGGCCAAAGTCCTAGTCAGCAATATCAAAATCAAGGATAGCCTTATCAACAAAATAGGCCACCATACCAAGGAGGGTATCAAGGATAAAGACAAAGTTTTACTCAGAGACCATTCCAACCATATGACCCTGCACCTCTAAATTTTGCAAATCCAGTGACGGATGTGGTTCCTAGTCAAAGCAATATGGCTATGGATAATGAATGGTGTTTTCCTTGTAATCAGCCTCATAATCAGGCTACATGTTCAAATGGATGGATGAACCAAGCTCTAATGGTTCAAAATACCTCACAAGCTCAATTAGAGGCTTCATCCAGTGGCTTAGTTCCTCAACAAGAATCACAAGAGAATGAGACTGTTCTCTTCAATTCGGAGCAACCGGACTTCAATGTAGTCAATGATGAAGTTGCTTTTGTTGCCTATACAAGAGAAAAATGAAGAGCTCAAGACATGGAGAGAGTAGATTCTAATGCCAAAGCCACTACATCTGTAGAGCCACTACAGCAAGCTACTCCCACCATACCAAAGGAGACTCCTTTCATTACAAGCAAAGAAGGCCAACAGTCTAAAGAAGTGGAGCCCATCATAGTAAAAGCACAACAAAGAGTACACAATGTGACACATTTTAATATTGTAGACAACATGAAGAAGGTGAATGTCACCATGTCCATGTGGGACTCTTTGGCTCTTCTAGGATAGCCTGAAATTTTGAAGAAGGCTATGACTGAAGTAACAACTCCTCAACCTGCAAAAGAAGTTGCAAAGCTAGTGTTGATTAACACTAATCAAGAAAAGGAGGCTCCAAGTAGAAAATCCAAGGTAGGAATTCAAAGCCACCTCCCTTTTATCTATCTCTAATTATTGGAAAATCTTTAGTGCATAATGGTATGGTAGATAGTGGAGCTACTAGCACTGTAATGCCCAAGAAAGTAGTTGACCAATTAGGACTAAAATATGAGCCCTTTCAAAAGAAGGTTACATAACTTGATGGATCCTCAGTCAATACTATAGGTGTGGCCAAGGATACCAGTTTGACCCTACATTCTAGTCCTAATTTCTCCATCCTCCTTGATATATATATCATAGATCTCCCTGCCTTATTTTCTATATGTCTTTCAAGGGAGTTTACAACCAAGATAGGAGGCTACTTATCTTCTAACTGGTCTCACATGCTTTTTCATACAAGGTATGGGACTAAGGTCACCATTAAATTAGAACCATTGGCAGCACACCATATAGAACCATATGTGTCTAGTACCATCAATGTAAATTGCCCCATATTTGATGATAGTGACTTCCAAACTATTAGTGAAGCAAGCACTAAGATAGAAAGTATCCCTGATATTTTACTAGATGAAAGAGCTTTAGAGGCCCAAGAAAATCTTATTTGGGATTTTGGTTTGAGAAGTTATTTGATACAAGAAAGTGGATCCATAGAACTGAGCCTTTTCAAAGAAGATATTGATTCAAAGGATCAGAGCAATCAGGTTTGGGAACTATTTTTTGATGGAGCTAGAAGTAGACATGGTTCTGGTGGTGGTGCTATTCTAGTGTCCCCAAAAGGAGAAAGGTATTATACTACCTTTAGATTTAGTTTCTCTTGCACTAGCAATACTACAAAGTATGAAAGTCTAGTCAATGGACTAGAATGGGCTAGAAAAAGAGGGCTTAAGGTCTTAAAAGTTTATGGTGATAGTGATTTAGTTGTCAGCCAAGTAAGAAGGATAAGTGCAACCAAAAATGACACTTTGAAAGCATACAAGCATAGAGTTTGGGATGCAATTGAATATTTTTGTGCTTTCAATATTGTTGCTATCCCTAGGAAGCTAAATTAAAATGCAGATAGGTTAGATGTTGTTGGATCTCAATATGACATTCCAAATAGAATTTCAAAAGAGGTAGACCAATAGCATATCAAAGTGATTGCCAGACCCTCTATTCCTAATAATGATGTCAATTGGCAAGTGTTTGACAATGGTGAACAAATTCTACAATTCTTGTTTGAAGAAGATGTTTTTTCAGAGCATAATCAAGATATGCTATCACAAAGCTATGGTGATCAAATAATACAACTCAAGTCCAATAAGATGCCTAGAGGTCTTGTTACCCTAGAGATTGTCTTCAACAAGGATGATGAAGTTAAGAGAAACAAAGCTGGCCTGGTAATTCAACAAGAACATTGTGTTGAACTAGAGTTGGAACCAGGTAAGAGCCTACAATTTGGAAAAGTGAACACTGAATTGGAAAAGCAAGATTATACCTAACAAATCTTACAATGTGTCTCTGGGTCTAAGAGATTTTCATTATTGGATGGCTATTTAGGATACAATCAGATTTTGGTTAATGAAGAGGATCAATATAAGATTGCATTTACAACTAAGTGGGGAACCATGGCTTATCAAAAGATGCCCTTTGGTTTGTCAAATGCAGGTGCTACATTTAAAAAGGCAATGGATATGGCCTTTAAGATCCTAATGTACAAGTTTGTGTTGGTCAACTTGGATGACATAACTATCTATTCAAAGCATGCAGTAAATCATATCAAACATTTGAGGAAGATTTTTGAAAGATGTAGAGAATTTGGGATATGTCTTAATCCCAAGAAATGTGTGTTTTTAGTTCATGAAGGAAAATTATTAGGATATGTAGTATTGAAAGAAGGGATCACAGTAGATCCTGAGAGAATTGAAACTATCCTAGAGCTACCATTGCCACATCACAATAAAAGTCTCCAATCTTTCATAGGAAAGATTAATTTTTTTAGGAGGTTCTTGTCTAACATTGTAGATTTACTAAAGCCTTTGACAACCATGTTAAAAAAGGGTTCAGCTTTTAGTTGGACCAAAGAAGGGAAAGTCAATTTCTAAGCTATCAAAGAGGCCTTAACAGAAGCTCCTACTCTCCTAAACCCAAATTTCAATAAGAATTTTATCATTTATGCTTATGGGGGTCATGATGCTATATCTACAATGCTGACTCAAGAAAATTCAAATGGATTGGAGCAGCCTATTACTTTCTTTAGCAAAGGTTTAGAAGAGTATGAATAGAGATACTCTTTTGTAGAGAAACATATACTTGCTATGGTAAAAAGCCTTAAAAAGTTTAGATATTTATTGACCCATAGCAAGGTACATTTGAAGGTTACTCATCCAAGTGTCAAAGAGTTTTTGCTTTCCAAGGACCTTAATGAGAAAAGAGCTGGTTGGATCACCAAGGTGATGGAATATGACATAGATATTCAAACTACCAAGCTAGTTAGAGGAAGAGGTCTTTGTGAGCATTTGGTAGAGGATGAAAGTCCAAAGAAATCAAAAATAATAGATGCATCCCTAGTGGTGCATTCTACAGAAGAACAAGCCAAGGCAACAAGCTGGTTGCCTAATATGATCAGTTACTTGAAGATAAGACAATGTCTTGTAGGCCTAGATTTAGTGAAGAGAAGGTATTATAGGTTACAATCTATTCCTTTTGTGCTGGTAAATGAAGTTCTTTTCAGAAAGGATCGCAATGGTTTCCTTTTAAGATGCATAGATTCAGAAAAGATAGCTGATGTCCTATTTGAGTTCCATGATGGACCTTTTGGAGGTCACTTCTCTCCTAGGACTACCGCTTTTAAAATCATGAGGGCTGGATACCATTGGCCATCTATCTTTAAGGATAGTCATGAGTATGTGAGAAAATGCATCAAGTGTGCCATGTTTATAGGAAAAGAAACACTTGCAGCCTTGCCCCTATAGCTAGTCAGAATAGAGAAACCCTTCATGAAGTGAGGCATAGATTTCATTGGAATGATCAATCCTCCATCTAGTGCAGGCCATAAATGGATAATCACTACAATAGATTACTTCACTAGATGGACAGAAGCAATTTCTTTAAAAGAATCAAATGAGAGTGTTGTCTTAAGTTTTTATGATGATATAGTTCATAGGTTTGGCACTCTTGATTCCATCATATCAGATAATGCATTGGCATTCATAGGCCTCAAAGTCTCAGAGTGGGCAGTCAAGAATGGCATCTATCTGAATACCAGTTCAAATTATTACCCTCAAGGCAATGGCTTAGCAGAATCAACAAACAAGAATTTGATTAGGATAATCAAGAAGACTTTGCAAGACAACCAAAGGGATTGGCATACCAAACTTAGGTCTGCATTATGGTTAGACAGAATTACTCCAAAGAAGATTATTGGGAATTCTCCTTATGTGTTAGTGTATGGTAGAGAGGCTAAGTTGTCCATTTCAACTGAATTACCAGCTCTGGACTTAGCCACTCAATATGTCCTATTTGAAGAAGGAGATCCCTTGTAGATTAGATATGCTCAGTTGATGGAGTTGGAAGAGATCAAAGACAAATCAATATAGGATATGGAATTCCATCAGATCCAAAAAAAGAAAAGCTTTGATAAAAGAGCCAGGAACAAAAATTTCAAAGTTGGGGATGTAGTCCTCAAATGGGATGAGTTCAGATCCAGGCCTAGCAGACATACCAAGTTTGACTCCTTCTGGGATGGACCATTTGTTATAATAAAGTGAAAGGGATCCAATGCTTTTCAACTATCAAATATGGAAGGAGTTCCCTTGCCTATATTAGTGAATGGTTTCCACTTGAAGCCCTACTTTGAGGTTAATCCCTCTCTATAAATTCTTGTAAATATGTGTTTTCCTGCTTTCTTTCCTTGCTTTTAGGTTAGTTTCCCTTTTCCAAGAAGTGCCCTGAGCACAACTTTAGTTTTGTCTCCCTGTGAGAATTTTTTATTTTTGATGACCCAATGCCCAATGGATAGTTTATAGGCCACTGATCTATGTCTAGCAGGCTGACATCTAGCAAAAATCACCAAAATGTTACCCTAATTTTCCTATGCATACAAATTTGGCTAAAATCCATCCACGGGTCTCTATTTTTATCCTGCCAAGCATCCCTAAAAATTTCATGAAGTTGTGCCTTGTCCTCTAGCCTCTGCAAATTGTTTTATCCCCTAGTCTGTAGTTAAAAATTCATAAAACTAGCTGTTACCCAAAAAACCCTAAGGCCCTATTCTAATTTGTAGTTTACTTTATCAACCACTTAAGTTACATCAATTTCCATGTGCGCAATTAAATCCTTCAGTCGTCAAATCTCTGATTCTCGGTGGTTAACCCCTTAACACTTAGTGATTTGGCAAGCGGTTACCATTTTGATTGGCGGTCTCGGTTCAGTGGCCAAATCAAGATTCTAGATCTGATGGTTGTCGCATGATCTCATGGCCTCAAAAGATTCCATGAGATCTTGTGATGATCATTGATCTTCCTGCCTAGAGAGTTCATTTGTCAGTGGGTCCTACCACATAGTCTGAGGTGTCTGTTTCTAGTTGGTCATGAGTTTGGTGACATGGATAGGTGTCAGCGGGGCCCGGTGGCTATCTTTCCTCAAAGATTTGATGGTTGTCATGTGTTCACAAGGAATATTCCTTGCCCTTGTGATCATGCGATAGCTGTTGATACTACTTTATTACCACGGCTCTGATAGTGGGTCCTCTTTTCTGATGTGCTCACTCCTCATTGGCTAGGGTTTTGAACAGGTGGAGGTTTGTCAGTGGGGTCAGCTTCCTCAAAGGGTTAAGTTCCAAGCAGGATCAAAGATCATCGTTATACTACCAAGGTAAGATGCACGCTATTTAAGCTAGCAGTATAATGACAACCATCCAATGAAGATAAAGAAGACAGTGGGTTCAATGTCAGAAAGAGTGTGACTTGGATCTATTTGGCAGCATTTGATTGGTTAGTGAGTGTGCAACATGGATTTTTTTAGTGGGCTCATGGGGTCAATCTTCTTCAAAGCATTTAACACCTAGTTTGATCTTGCCATCATCATTATACCGTTTGGTCAAGATGCTCATCCTTTAGCATCATGGTATAACGACAACCATCCGATGTGCTCTCAGGGTCGTGGGTCCAAGGTCTGCCCTGTCACGCTGATTTGCCCACTTCCGATTGGTTGTTGACTTCCATGGTGGAATTTGACTTGTTAGAAGGGTTTTAGACTATTTTAAAAGGTGCATCACAACTGATCATTTGTCGGGGAAATTTCTCATCGATGGTTGCATTTTAATTTGAAGCTCTACTAGCTGTTACCATTCAAATTCAAATCTTTTGCAAAGGTTTTCGCTAGGGTTTGCATTTTTGTAGCCATGCATGACAGTTTGAGTAGTTGGGATTTAATTCTTTAGGACAGGGATGGTTGGAAGGATGATGATACGTGATCTAATCATCGGTGCCATGGATTTTACAGAGTACCATGTCATTTTGAGGCTTTAATGAGCTTGGTGCCACCTTTTGCAAGGTTAATCATTTTAAACCTGAATATCTTTAGGATCGGATTGAGGGCCTTCATGGATTAGTGGAGTTGCACATGGGTAGATGGATCGAGGTAATTGTGTCTACAAGTGGGCTCAGTACCTGGATCAACATGAAAAGAAATATTTGATCTGATTGCCAATATTCTCAGAGATTTTAATGAGAGGTGATAGATTTAGGGTTGGTTATTCTAATGAAAATCTTTTGTAACCCTAGTTAGGTTTTGACTCCTGCCTGTGTGCTAGGAGGTGATGTATATATTTTTTTTTGGAGCTTTTGAGCTTAGAGTTTTTTACAATTGTAAAAGAAATTCACCTTTCTTGAGAGTTATCTATGGTATCATTTCTACCCTCTAGCTTATACAATTGTAAATCTTGCATTGATTATTCAAACATTACAGAGGTATTTTGTGACAATTCTTCATGTCCCTATGCTTCCTTGCCTGAATTATCTCTTATTGAATCGAAGTATATGTATGTTTTGAGTTATATCTCAGGGTTCCTGATCCCTCTCTCTTTCTACAATTTTGTGTATTATTGTGGGTGATCTGATTTGAATGCTCTTGTGGGTATACCTCAACCCCCTGACAGTCTGTCTCATTCCTATGCTGAGTTGTAGAGGTGAATGTTTGTCTGCAGGTTGTAGATTGTGTCTAAATTCTTAGGAATGCTATTGTTTTTGAAATTATTTCTTTCCCTGAATAGCCTCTTTCTATTGCAGACCCTTCTATGAAATATTTATACAGGCCTATTTAGTGAGTTGTGATCTCCTAGACCTGAGTTGTTCATTATTTTCATCCTCTGTACTGAGATTCAAACCCTTCATTTTGGTGTATCACCTAGTAGGTAGTTTGCATTCAAGTTGTTTCCCTTTCAAAGCATTCCTTCTATCCCTTTCCCCAAAAGATCTACTTTTCCTTTCTAGAAGCAAATTAAGGTGATTATCTAAGAGGAACCAGCCTAGAACCTAGAGGTCTCATCTTAGTTAGCATAGGTCCAATAACCTAGAGATGATTCCCATGTTATACTAAGTTATCAAGACCAAGAGAGCTTGAAAGAAAGGTGCAAACTTAGTGTATAACAATTTTGGCACGCCTGGTGGGACAAAAGATCAAATTGAAGTCCAAAGGTGCTCCTTTTGGTTCATCTGCAAAAGGATTAAAGAAGTTCAATACATAGGGACTGTCAATATAGACTCAAGCTCAAGGATACCCCACATTGGTGCCATTGTATAACAATTTTGGCACGCCCGGTGGGACAAAAGATCAGATTGAAGTCCAAAGGTGCTCCTGTTGGTTCATCTACAAAAGGATTAAAGAAGTTCAACACATAGGGACTGTCAATATAGACTCAAGCTCAAGGATACCCCACCTTGGTGCCAGTGTATAACAATTCTAGCATGCCCGGTGGGACTACAAAAGAAATCATTGTTTGAAGATTATGTCATCTTTGATATACAGATTTCATAATATAGACCTTTAGAGGTTGTTCTATCAAGTATATCTGGTGACTCCATTGATTTCAAAGATCAGGGCTAACCTTGTTTAAGGTTTATGAGAAAGATTGAGACTAGGAGCTCAAAGCCCACTAAATTTTTAGAGTTTCCCTCAAAAGGAAGTCACAAAGGTAGGTCAACTTAAAGAACATCCCCTGTAAGGAGAGTTCAATCAACACCACCAGATACCTCATAAGGGAGACCTTTTCCCTCTCATTCCAGAAGAAGAGGCAAATCTCTAACCAGAGATCTAGAGGAGGATTCAAATCTAGCAGAAAATACAACCCATATAGTTGTTAATCTTCAGATTCCAACTCCTGCAATGGCTAGACAAAGTTTCCTTTGCACCTTTCAACCAAGGAATTCCATTGGCCTTTGCTCAACATCATGATGTGCCCTTGGTGGCACTAAAGAGTATACTTGATTTCATAGGTGAAGGGAAAACTACTACTTTTGAACACATAAGAGATGTGACCACCATCTACAGCATACACAACATAACTCAAGAGGATGTGGCCACAAAATTATTAGCAACCTCTCTAAAAGGTAAGGCTCTTGAATGGTTTAGAACTCTAACTGTTGGTTCTATTACTTCATGGGATGAGTTAGGGGATGCATTAAGTAAGCATTTTGAGGATAAATTAGATAACTTGTCTCTGGTAGAGTAGTTGACAACCATTAAAAGGTACCCTCAAGAACAAATGATAGATTACAATAGTGGATTCCTCTAAACATGGAATAGAATTCTAGTATCAGTAAGGCCATCATCTAACCATGCCTTCCTATAATACTTTCAAAGTGTGAATGGTCAAATTTCTTTCATGATCTAGTCTATGGGTGGTACTTCTCTACCCCAAGCTTTTGACATAGCTGTCAGGTCTGAAAATTGTTTAATCCAAGTAGGCATGATTGCTAGAAGGCCACCAATGCCCATCTTTCCTAGCCTTCATCCCACTGCACCTACCCAAGTACCCCCATTTACCCCTATTCCCACCATATTAGTACCTCAAGCTAGTACTAGTGGCCAAGAGCTAACAGCTAGTTTTTCTCAAGAGCTACAAGAAATAAAGAATAGCCAACAAAGAAGTCAACAAGAAATGACAAACTTGTTGCAAACCTTGACCAAGGAGATCACAAATCTAAAGAAACAAGGTCAAGGAATCAGACCACCATTTCAGCCACAAGGCCAAAGTCCTAGTCAACAATATCAAAACCAAGGAAAGCCTTATCAACAAAATAGGCCACCATACCAAGGAGGGTATCAAGGATAAAGACAAAGTTTTAATCAAAGACCATTCCAACCATATAACCCTGCACCTCTAAATTTTGCAAATCCAGTGAGGGATGTGGTTCCTAGTCAAAACAATATGGCTATGGATAATGAATGGTGTTTTCCTTGTAATCAGCCTCATAATCAGGCTACATGTTCAAATGGATGGATGAACCAAGCTCTAATGGTTCAAAATGCCTCACAAGCTCAATCAGAGGCTTCATCTAGTGGCTCAGTTCCTCAACAAGAATCACAAGAGAATGAGACTGCTCTCTTCAATTGGGAGCAACCGAACTTCAATGCAGTCAATGATGAGATTGCTTTTGTTGCCTATACAAGAGCAAAAAGGAGAGCTCAAGACATGGAGAGAGAAGATTCTAATGCCAAAGCCACTACATCGGCAAAGCCACTACAACAAGATACTCCCACCATACCAAAGGAAGCTCCTGTCATTATAAGCAAAAAAGGCCAATAGTCTAAAGAAGTGCAGCCCATCATAGTAAAAGCACAACAAAGAGTACACACTGTGACACCTTTTAATATTGTAGACAATATGAAGAAGGTGAATGTCACCATGTCCATGTTAGCATAGGTCCCACAACCTGGAGATGATTCCCATGTTATACTAGGTTATCAAGACCAAGAGAGCTTGAAACAAAGGCACAAACTTAGTGTATAATAGGTACAAGATACCTTTATGTCTAAACTCATTTTTGAGTTAAGGGGAAAATCTAGTTGCAGGACGTCTAAAGAAGCCATGGAGTTTGTTAAGATTTATGGTAGCTTTTATAAATTATTCCCTACTTTTAGTTATTTGAGAGTAGGAGGGTTTAGTGATGCTCCTCTGAAACTTCCTAGGTATTGTTTAGACAAGTATATTTTACTAGAGGTAGGGAGACAAATGCTAATGGTAGAAAAGAAGTACATGGTTAAAAGAGGTATTGGTGCCTTCTTCCCATTAGAATTGGGGCATTACCATTTTAGGTTAATGCATGACTTTTCATTCTTGATAAACGAACTGAAGGAAATTAATCTTCAACCATACCAGGATAGGAACTATTATGACATCAAGGGTTTTGTGGAGAATCATTTCAGAGTTGATGCTATGTTTCTACATCAGCCAGACTTGGAAGATTTCTAGGATGATTGCATGCATGAAGTTGAAGTCTGAAGGAGACTGTGTTCTAGGTTTTCTCTAAAGAAAATTGTTTCTTTAAAACTTCCTTTCAACATTAAAAACATAAAGGATGAAAATGAAAGTGTATTAGAATCAGAATGGATGGGGTCAAGTGCAAAAGTGATAACTAGAAAACTTGATTGGATTGAAGGGGAGGAAGAAGATATAAGGTCCTTAACTAAAGATTTTTTCAAAAAGATAGAACAATGGCTCAAAGCTCAATGGAAGAAGAATCAAGAAGCTCCTACGTTGAAAACTAGAAGAAGTCCAAGAGTTCCAAATATTGAACCTTCCTCTATCTCAACTAACAAAATTGAACCATTTTTGTCTGTAGGTAACACAGATCCTCTAGAAGCCCCTAATATTGAAGATTTAGAATTAATTTATGATGGCACAATAAATTTTACCAGGCGAAGAGGTAAAAGAAATAAAAAATTGGATTCATCTTTCTGCATTGTTCTTGATTCAATCACAGAAGAACCTAGTGTAAAGAAATTCAAGAGACTGAACAGAAGCAAAGCTCCAACCATGGATTAAGTATCAGCAAGAGCTAGTGGGAATCAAGGTCAATAGGACCCGATCACTCCAAACAACCCAGGCACTGACATTTCTTATAGAATGCAAGCCCAAAGACTTCGAATTGGCTGGACTTGTTTCTAAGAAAGAAGAGGAACATTGTTCCTTCTTCAATTCATTTTGGAGACCTAGTTAGCAAGTATCTTGGAAATTCTCCAAGGTCAAAGAAGCCAAAGACAAAATCTATGGTAGATGTGGACCCAAACATAGGTCATTGGGTTGCTGAGATATTCAAGCCTAATTCTGATAAGGCTAGCACCGAGGTTACTGAACAAGATTTTAATGTAGAGAAAATAGATCTAGGGGTAGCTTCCAGGGTGGTTGACTTAAAGATTTTAAACTCTGCAAACAAAAAGATCAATCACCAAGTACTGAAATATGCAGAAGACAAAGAAAAACTAAACCAAGCTTTGTGTGAAATGGCCAAATACATTTAGCAGTTGTAGAGCCTTGTTCCTTAGCCTTTAGCAATGGTCCCTCTGAATTTGGACATCAAGTCTCTAGATAATCAAAAATTCCTTGATCAAGCTCACAAAGAAAGGTCTTTGTCTAAGGCATTTTACAATTGGATGGGAGAGGTTGGTGAAAAGGTCACCCATTTTGCATAGGATTATGAAGACATAACAAAGAGATCTTCCTCTCTAGTATCTGTAGTTGAAGCTAGTATTAAACTTTGGGAAGGAAAGAGAGATGGTCTGGAGATAGAGATAACTAATCTGGATGAGGTTTTTTGTCATGCCCATAAATTCTCACTCTAAAAACACACCAATTTTTTTTAAAGAATTAAATAAGTTTATAGTTTAGGGGTAAAAATGGACTACGATGTACGGTACAATTTACATTCAACTGAGGTGATGATTACTAGTTTTGTTTTTTTCTAGGTTGTCTATTTGTGGGTCTACCAAACTTGGAAAGGGTTTGGTTCCTGATCTTGTCAACATTAGAGAAAAAGGTTACCAAGAAGAATTACGATTATACTAAAACCCTCAATTAGGCCAAACGTCAACATTTTACTACATAAGGTCATTAGAATTTATTTATTGAGGCATTGTGACATTGTACCAATGAAATCCAATTAGCTAAATAATAGCTATACAAATTTCATTAATTATAAAAATTGAGTTACAAATTAACTTAAAATTCCCCTATAATCTATTCCTTAAGATTCGTACGTTCAACCCTTAAATAACTAAAACATAATTGTTGGATAATAATTATGTTAATTATTGGTATTTAATAATTAATAAAGTTATTACATATCAAGGTAACTATATAAATGAATTATTAATTAATATAAAATATTATTTAATATTTTAATTAATTTATAAATAATATTCATTATTATTAATTAATAATTTAATTATTTAATTATTAATATTATCAATATTAATATTAAATAATATAAAATTAATAATAATTTAATTATTAAATAATATTTATATTAATTAATAATAATAATATTAATTAATAAAAATATTAAATAATAATAGTATTATTAATATATAAATATTAATTAATAATACTATTATTAATTAATATAAATATTAATTAATAATATAAATTAAAAATGATTTATAAAAAACAAACTTTATGCGATAAAAAATTTTTGAGTCCCTAAGGACGCTGCTCATGACAGCAGTCCTGTTGTGGCAGGGCCGACTGTCGTGCGACAGCAGTCCTGCCATGGTAGGGTTGTCTGACGTGCGCATCACCCTACCAATGGGGTGTGGGGATGCACCCCCCCCACCCCACTTAAAATTTGATTAAAAAAATTAAAAATTAAAAAAAAATTTGATAAAATTTTTATTAAATTTATTTTTTAAAAACATAATTTTTTTACTAAGCACTTTTATGCTTACGGCCATTTCAATGGCATTTCAAATTTTTTTAAAAAAATTAAGTGTGCTTGTTTATTTGTTTTTATACTTTTAATTTATTATTTTATTTTGAGCTTTTTGTCTTTGGGGTGTGGACCCAAGAGGTCCTACCCTCTAGCTAGGCTTGTGGACCCAAAAGACATAGACAATTTTTTGATATTTGTTTCTCAATCACATGTGGCTAGAATACTAATATTTTAATGACTGTGTGGTGGAAAATGTATGGAAAATTTTTCCCATACATTTTCCAAAGACCTGTAGGTCTCATTTTCTCAATTTTACATTGTATGTTTTTTTTGTATCTCTTGTTTCTTCTCATTTCCTTTTTTATTTATTTTCTCTTTTTTTTTTTTTACTAATGGTATAAGTGTTTAGATTTTACTATGGATATATTTGTACCACTTTAAACTCCTTAATACATGTCTATTTGATCCAAGCTTATTAATTTACAAAGCTAAGTGTCAACTCTTCTCAAGTATATATATTTTTTTAAACAAGATGCTAATTTTCAAGTAATATGAAAACTTGTATTGCAAAGAAAGAGTAAAGAGAGAGAGAGAGAGTTTATATTTGAGAAATTTCTTCATTGCTCAATCATTTTTATACAATGAATTTTAGCCAATGAACTATAATGAAATTACAATAATTTTTTCTCTTTATCAACATGGAAAGCATAAAGATATCTCAATGAGCAAATAAGCAATGCTCTTACATAAACTATTCCAGAAAAATCTTTACAATTCCTTCTTGAAACAATACCTTGTTTATTCCTTATTGTATGAAACATGAATACACCAAAAAAAAATCTCCTTGAACATTGCACTATATTTTCAAAAATAAAACTATCCACATATCTTTCATACAATTTCCTCCTCAACTTGATACAACATCACATGATACAATCACAACACTTGGAGTGATAACTCCATTACAATATACATTGAACTCATGGGATACACAAGATTCCCTTACAATAACATTAATCACAATATAAAAGTGATCCATAACAAAACTGAAACATCATCTACAATCTTCAAGATTTCAACTCCAACCATGAAGTCTTCAATGGCTCCAAAATCTTGCAATACAAAAATACATAGGCCAAAGAGTGCTCACCTCCCATCCTAGGCTTCTAAGAAGCCACCTTCAAGCTTGGGGAACCATCACAAAGACAAGGAGACAATCAAGCAAACCCATAATAACAACATAAAAGAAACACAATGAAAACTCCCTTCCAAGGCTAAACAAAGAGTCTCAAAATGACTCAAAAAAAAGAGGGGTGAAGGTGGAACCATTTCAAGGGGAGAAATCACATCTCATGATAAGAGATAAGCCATCACTTGGCTTCCTCATCATGAATCTTTCACCACAAACACAATCTCAACAAACTCCTTATGACCCCCAATATGCAAAACATATAATAGAGATGGCTACATGGAGCCCATACATCCATGTTTCATCCCTCTCCTATCCAAGGAGAGACTCTACACCCTTGAATGTCCCAACAATCCTTTCACCCCCAAGGCTAATCTTCCCTCCCAAGGGTGAGTATGGCCTTGAGAACTCCCTCAACAAAACACTACAACACATACAAGAAAACTTCAAGAAATAACAAATGAAACTACACATTTACAATGCTAAGAAATCATGCTCAACAACAAGCTCAAGATTCACATAACATCCATTACCACAAAAGAACAAGATCTCAACCACATACACTACAATAAACAACAACTACATTTTGCATACAAATAAATAACATACAAGATAGCTCTTCCTCTCAACATGAAAACAAAACAAGCAAATGAATAATACCACCAACTTTGATCCAAGCTTATGGAAGAAAGTTGATGAAGAGCTTTTCCACTTTCCAAAGTCCTCTCTAAAATAGTTAAGTCTTTAAATCTAGAGAGTGGGTGTCAAAATCTTTCAAAAGAAGAGCCCCCTCTAAAAGGGCCTCCACACACTCTCCTAGGGATAGGATCTCTCTCTAATTGGATGACTTTCCCAAGCTTCTTACATGGTTTCCAAATAAATATTCTTAAAAAGGTTGCCCAAAAAGTGGACCAAAGACTTGT
Organism: Chamaecyparis obtusa; assembly: GCA_027943335.1. Lineage (NCBI taxonomy): Eukaryota > Viridiplantae > Streptophyta > Pinopsida > Cupressales > Cupressaceae > Chamaecyparis > Chamaecyparis obtusa. The sequence continues at coordinate 464,566 of BSBK01001029.1, forward strand.
ATCATTATTGGATGAAACTCTACCCAAGACCTTGCATCAAAAGTTGATTTTCGTCTATTTTAAAAATATAACTTTTGGAGAGGTCTTTTGGTCAACATGAGGTTGTCTTATGGTTAAAAATGCCCATTACCCATAGGTATATCAAGTGAGCTTACTAAAAATGGCCCTAACACTTCCCTAGACATTTTTTAAGCCCCCCAAAAACCTATGTAAGCTCAAATTCGAAATTCATTGATATGACAAAACCTTAAGCTCTCTAACCAAGTGATTTTCATGGGGATCCTAAAAGGTACCTTCCTAGGTTGGTGTTCAGCCAATCCCCAAGTGGACATGTTATGGCCACAAGTACACACACATGTGTCAAGTGACACAAACAAAAAAGACACATCACAAGTCATGTGGCATATCCACTTAGGCATTCTTAAATAAATAACATTTACAATTAACATATAAATCAATTAAATTCATTAACCATACTTTTACAAATTAAATACATTACAACGAGGTTTTTGGCTTTTCACTAGAAGCAACCTTGGCTCAAATGGATTTTCACATTAGTCTCTGTGATGGTTCCCTGAATTTACCATGGCCTATTTTCCTACACACTCAAATCCAATATCAGTAGTCCAAGAAAATATACATGTAAATTCCATAACTTTCAAAATCAAATAATGCTCAAGAAATTAATTATTATTAAGTCAAAGTTTCTCATAGCATAATCATTCATTTATAACTGACATAAATCTCATCATGAAATATATAATTCATCACTAAATTAAACTTGAAACATAATCATTGCATTCATATATAATTTAATTGCAATTAAACTTCACCATGACATCACAATCATTTATAAAATCCACTTAATTTCACATAAGGTTCCAAATAGATATAACAATTTCATCAAAATAACATAACTGAATGTGCAACTTAACTCTATGGTGATAAACCATAACATAAAGTATCAATAAAATCTATTGACCATCAAAATATAATCATCAAATATGTCTATCTCAAATGCAGAACTGAATGGCTATGATAGGCTCGGGGTGAGACCTCACACTTTTGTCTATGGTATAGACAAGTTTTTAACCAAGAAAGCAATACCTAACACTGATAACAGTCTATTATTTGTTGCCAAAGTTAATTAAGAGTGGTAATGTACACTTTTCGATCAAGGTATTATGGAGTCCAGTCAGATTCTGAAGGTGCTAGCCCGTGTTGAAGAAGTCCTCAGCAATCACATCGATTGCCTCTACAATCTGGCTAAGAATGAAATTAAGGTTGGAATCGATGTAGCAAAAATGCAAGAATCCTTTTTAGAAAAGGCACAGGGGTTAAAATATGCTAAATAAATGGTGGCTTGTGATTGCTCATTTGTTGCTCGAGTGCAATCACTAATGATCCTCGATGATGAAAAAATAAAGATATTGGAGACCAAGCTGGAACAGTTGCAAAACTTTAAGTGTATCTGGGAGCAGAGGCTCAATTTAATCTCTTCACTAAACCAAGTGGTGCTTGAGAAATTTGTTGTAGCTTTTGAGGAGTGGAACTCCACGCGTAAAGCAACTGATGCAACCACAAATGTAGATGCCAGAAAAGGACAATCGACCAACTAGTTTCTTGCAGAGCGGTTCCTTTTGTTTTTAAGTTTTAGTTTCATTCTCTTAAAATAGATAGTTATTTATGATGAAGGGTGCTCCCCTTAATACCACAAACACATAACAAAAATAGAGAAATAACAACAATATGCAAGAACAAAAAAATTAGCTTCTTATTATCTCCACAAATGTGAAATTACAAACTTTCAGAATTACAATATGCAAAGCCACATGGGCATTCCTTACAATATTTTGTAGGAAAAAGCCTCGAATCAATACCCAGATCTACTACCTGGAACTGTCCCGAACTGCCTAAGACAACACTAAAACCTTCCTTATATAGGCAATTTTCCACTGCCTGGGAAGGTTCCAGAATTTTTAGCCAACAAGGCTGACCAAACTTAGAATTATTTTATTTTACAATTTATTACATCAAAGTCGGCTCAAAATAACTTTTGAAACCCAAAAAGAAATTTTGAAGGAAAATCATTTTCTGCCATTTCAGGTGACCCAACTTCCGGAGACCATAAGTCATCACCCGTTGACCCGATTGACTATTATAACCCCATTTCAAAAAGGGCGTGAAGTGCTCTACAATGTTTGAATCAAGCAAGCTTCATTCAATTGAAGTTTTGACCTCATCCGAGGCCTCTAAAGCCTTCAAAATTGAGTGTGAAGTTTTTGTACCCTACTGCCAATATCAAAAACTTTCAATATCTACAAAGCTAGACTTGATCTATCAATGAAACTTTACTGGCAGGCTGATATGACCAAAATAAACCTCTAGGGAAGAAATCAAAACATTCTGAGATCAGATGACCAACTTATTGAAAATACTAATTTTCCACAAATAGCAGCTCTACACAAGATAGCCCTTATTGAAAACAAAACCAAAAATATTTTTGGGTGATGCAAGATTGCTCTTACACCCAGGATGCTCCAACATCAGACATCTGGGGTCATTTGAGAAGTGACCTTGTCACGACTCGGGTGTGCAGAGGAAAACCAAGATGGTTAACTTCCTCCTTTGTTAGCCATGATAAATCTTCAATAGGTCATCATTTCCATTTGACCAAATACTCTTCATATGTCTTGTTCCTTGTGCTCCTACCAACATGACTATCCAGTATGTCTTGAATCTCTTTGATATCTGAACTAGTTGTTGGAATACTCCATTGTCCTGTTGTAACCTCATCTTCAACATCAACTTCATGATACTATGTCAGATCTGAATCATTAAATACTGGAGATATATTTAGCTTAGTAGGCAATTCTACCTCATATGCATTTCCTGAATCATACTTCTTTAGTATCTTACATGGCCCAAAATTTTTCATTTTCAACTTGTTATATGTACCAACTAGAAATTGCTCCTTCCACAAATGAACCATGACTTCATCTCCAACCTAAAATTCCTTATGCCTCTTTTTCTCATCTACCTTAGTCTTATACTATGCATTCATCTTGGCAATGTACTTCCTCACCTCCTCATGGATGTTCTTCAAATGTTCTGCAAAATCCTCAACTTCAGCACTACTTATTTCTCCTTTATCTATCTTCCTCAACTCAGATGCATTTCTGGGACTACTTCCATATACAATCTGGAATAGTGATTTACCATTACTCCTATTGACAAAATTATTGTATGCAAATTCTTCCTGTGGTAAAATCAAATCCCATCATGTTGGCTTATCTCCAACCAGACATCTCAGCAAATTTTCCAAACTCCTATTCACCACCTCCGTTTGTCCATTAGTTTGTGGATGATGTGATGAACTGGATTTCAAATCTATCTTTAGCTTCTTCCACAATGTTTGCCAGAAATAGCCTACAAACTTTGTGTCTCGATCTAAAACTATGGTCATTGGCAAACCATGTAGTCTCACTACTTCTCTGAAAAACAATTTTTCTATATGAACAACATCATTAGTCTTCTTGCAGGGAATGAAATGTGTCATCTTCAAAAATCTGTCAACCACTACAAAAATTGAATCATGTCCCCGCTGAGTTCTCGGTAAATCAAGAACAAAATCCATACTGATATCCTCCCATGGTTTCCCTGGTATAGGTAATGGTTGATACAACCCTATATTCTACTTCACTCCTTTCATCATCTGACATACTCTACAACTCTGTACAAACTTCTTGACATCTTGCAGCAACTGTGGCCAATAATAATTCTCACTAACTAAAGCAAGGGTTTTATCACAACCAAAATGTCAAGCTAATCCTCCACTATGCTTCTCCTTGATGAGATTCTCCCTCATAGAGCTTCTTGGATTGCACAACTGACTCCCTCTGAATAGCATATCATCCTAAATGATAAAATTCAGCCACTTCATTCTGTCTAGAGTAACAGGTTCTTTACAAGCTTTCCAAGCTTCACCAAAATCAAGATCGTCTAGATACAAATTCTTGAGTTCCTTGAACCCAACCACCTCAATCTGCATCTCTGTCAGCAATAGTTTCTTTTTGCTAAGCGCATCTGCAACCCTATTAGACTTTCCACTTTTGTGTTTCAAATCAAATGTATAACTTTGCAGAAACTCAACCCATTTCAAATGCCTTTGATTCAACTTTCCTTGACTATTCAAATATTGCAAAGCTTGATGATCAGTATACAAAACAAACTCCTTAGGAAGTAGATAGTGTCTCCACTTCTTCAATGCTTGAACTATAGCATAAAATTTCTAATCATAAACATAATACTTTCTCTTGGCATCATTTAACTTCTCACTAAAATAAGCAATAGATTTACCTTCTTGGCTCATAACAGCTCCTATTGTAGTACTGCTAGCATCACAATCTACTTAAAACACCTTATTAAAATCTGGAAGTGCTAAAATAGGTTGTTCTGTAACTTTTTGTTTCAACAATTGAAAACTCTTTTCTACCCCATTAGTCCAGTTAAATTCTTTTCTATCCCCTCTCATTGTTCCAGTCAAGGGTCCACAAATACTGCTAAAATTTTTGATAAACTTTCTATAAAAACTAGTCAAACCATAAAAAATTTTTACCTCAGTAGAACTCCTTGGAGTAGGCCATTCAAGAATAGTCTATACCTTCTCTAGGTCCATTTTTAGACCTTCTGCTGAAACTACAAATCCCAAATATACTAACTCTTTCTTCACAAAACTGTACTTCTTCAAATTAATCAATAATTTATCTTCTCTTAGCTTCTCAAATACCATACGAATATGCATCATATGTTCCTCTAATGTCTTACTAAAGATCAAAATATCATCTAGGTAAAAAATGAAAAACTTACCCAGAAATTATTTCAAAACCTCGTTCATTAGCCTCATGAAAGTGCTCAGTGCATTGGTTAGCCCAAAAGGCATGACTAACCACTCATATAGTCATTCCTTTGTCTTGAAAGTAGTCTTCCATTCATCTCCTTCTCTAATCTAAATCTAATGATATCCACTCTTTAGATCTATTTTTAAGAAATACACAGGTGATGCAGGAGCATCTAGGGTGTAAGAGCAATCTTGCATCACCTAAAAATATTTTTATTTTTATATTCAATAAGGGCTATCTTGTGTAGAGCTACTATTTATGGGAACTTGCTATTTTTGGTAAGTTGGTCATATGATCTTGAAATGTTATGATTTTACATGTGGAGGTTCATCTCAGTCATATCAGCCTGCCAGTAAAGTTTCATTGCTAGATCAGGTCTAGTTTTGAAGATATTGAAGATTTTCTATATTGGCAGCAGGGTACATAAACTTTGAACTCAATTTTGAAAGCTTTAGAGGCCCCGAATGAGGTTGAAAATTTGGGTGATAGGTGCTTGCGTGAGTCAACCCTGTAGATCACTTCATGGCCTTTCTGAAATGAGGTTATAATAGTCCATCAGGTGAACTGGTGATGACTTATGGTCTATGGAAGTCGAGCCACCTGAAATGGTAGAAAATAATTTTCCTTCAAAATTTTTGTTCGAGTTTCAAAAGTTATTTTGAGCCAACTTTGATGTAATAAATTGAAAAATAAAATAATTCTAAGTTTGGTCAGCCCTAAGGGCTAAATTTCTAGAACCTTCTCGGGCGATGGAAAATGCCTATATAAAGAAGGCCCGTAGTGTTGTCTAGGGCAGTTCTGGGTAGATCTAGGTATTGATTCGAGGCTTTGTCCTACAAAATATTGTAAGGGAATGCCCACATGGCTTTGCATATTGTAATTTTGAAAGTTTATAATTCCACATTTGTGGAGATAATAAGAAGCCAATTTTCTATTCTTGCATATTGTTGTTGTTGTTTCTCTATTTTTGTTATGTGTTTGTGGTATTAAGGGGAGCACCCTTCATCAACAGCTCCACTCAAAAAATCCATAGTATCATCCATTCACCCTTATATGCGCATTAGAGGAAGTCCACAAAGTTATTTGTGGATCACATTCCAATGGTTTAACACTAGATTGAAAACTTATTAGGGTTGGGTAATATTGGCCTAAAATGGAAAAAGAAGCTATCAAATATTCTAAGAATTGTTAGAAATGTCAAGTCCATGGAAACTTGATTCATGCACCAAGGAGAGATCTTATTCCCTTTATTACACAATGGCCTTTCCAACAATGGGAATTTTATCTTATAGGGGCTATACATCCACATTCTTCTGGTGGACATACTCATATCATTACAGCTACAGACTATTTTACAAAATGGGTAGAAGCAATTCCCCTGACTCAAGCAACTGGCAAAAAAATCTCAATGTTCATTCTAAATTACATCATTTGTTGGTATGGAATTCCACATTCAATAGTCACAGATAATGGTGGTCAATCAAATAATAAGGACTTAGATTCCTTATGCTCTAAATTCAAGATTACACAACATTGGTCATCCATATACTATCCTCAAGGGAATGGGCAAGTGGAAGCATCAAACAAAAATCTATTGAAAATTCTACATCGCACAGTTAATAAAATAGGAAGAGACTGGCATCTCGTGATCAATCCATCTTTCTGGGCCTACAAAACAAGTATCAAAATGCCCACTGGGGCTACACCATTCACTTTAGTTTATGGGTTTGAAGCGGTACTGCCTATTGAGGTTGAAATCCCATCACTAAGAATCAAAATGCATGGTCTAGTAACTGATGATGATTACATAGTGTCTAGGTTACAATAAATTGAACTACTAGATGAGCGTAGATAAGTAGCATATGATCATCTCAGAGTATATCAAAAAATAATGTCTAGAAGCTACAACAAGAAAATTAGACATAGAGAATTTCAGTTGGTGATCTAGTCTTGAGAGAAAATCTTAAAAATCAATCACATCGAGAATGCAAGAGGAAGTTTCAACCCAACTAGTTGGGTCCCTTTGTTATCACTACTACTTTTGGCTCTGGAGCCTATCAACTCTCAATGACTGAAAGATAACAGTTCTAAGAACCAATCAACATTTTCCATCTAAAGAAATTCTATGCCTAAGATATTTATTCTATGGTAAAAATGCCCTTAAAAAATCATAAAAATTGGAAAAAGTCCTGAAAAAATGATCTTGGTAAAAACCCAGCAATAGGAACCTTGATGTATCACAAAAAAATAAAAAAATGGAAAAATACAAAAAAAATTGAAAAGATGAAAAATACAAAAAAAGAAGAAAAAGAAAAAGTCCCTTGGTGAAAACCTGAAAACAAACACCTTGGTAGCAAAAATAGATTCTCTGCCAAGATGGTGAAAATTTAGAAAATGGGCACCATTTGTATCAAAACACTCCATCTATCAGCACAATCTTGGTCTTTTCGTAGCTTTCATTCTACTTTAGTTTGTACATATCTCATGTTTTCAATAAAGTCAGTCTGAGCACCATCTAGCAAAAGCGTCGGTATCCTATCAATGTTCCAAACTTGGGGGCAATCAATGTCATATCCTACAGCCCTCAGTATCTTCAGACAAGTCATATCTAGTCGAAGTCCTTCCCAAGCTATGTCTGAGCCAATCAGTCTATCTCCTCACTAGGAAAGGATTTTGCAATCAAACACAAATGAACAACAACAACAAATTGAAAATAACCTTTTCTCCACATGCTTTTATCTCCTGGTATGCTTACTAATTCACATTGAGATTTATGCATATTATGTTTCCTCGAGCTCCTCAATGATGTCCTTCATAGGATTTAGAGAGTGATGATTGGGGGCATAATCTTCTATTTGTTTTCTACTTTGAGTGAAAATCTAACAACTTTAAAAATTATGGATTGAATTGGTGTCCACTATAAGTGCCTCCATCATGTATTGGATGGCCATGTGTACCTCGACCATCGATACCCAGAAAATTCAAGGAAGTTTCATCTAACTTTATCTTTTGAGTGATTTATACTTCTCTATTGTGAAACACAAAATTACCCAAGGATGTGAATGATAAAGGGTCACTGTGGGTAAATTCACTTGAGAATGAGAATGATCTCCTGAACTGCTTGGTTTGTTTGTCCACAAGGTGTATTCTGGTCATCAAAAATTTTGTGTTCTAATGCTTATACAAATTGCTATATCAAAATAGACATGATATTCAGGTCATCCCGACTTTTGTGTCTTGATGCTTATATCTAAATCTGACATAATAAAAGAAAAATCAATATTCATATGTCCATGGTTGCCTAATTAGTGGAAATTGTATTGATTTATCCAATGTTACAAAAAAATATTCAATGATGAAAACAACCGACACATGATCGGTGACTAAGTCTTAGGTCTTAGGTCTGCATTTCATTTCGCATTTCATTTTGCACTTTGCATGGTTGTATTTATCTCAACTTGATGCTTAATGATTCTCCAAAACTATGCTAAACATGATACAAGGACTGAGCTTCTAAACTCATTTTCATGATCAAAATCAAAATCTGAGATCGTTTACTTTGTCAAAATCATGATTTAAACTTTTTGGACTCAGGACGGTCAACTGCTTGCATACATGACCTTCTTTCATTTTTGAAATCCAGTATTCATCTTAATTGATTATCATACATCAAACTATGAATATTTCAACTTGGTCAACCATGGTCAACTTATGGTCAAACCTAGTCAAACCTAGTCACCAGGACTTCCAAATGATGCAGAACATGTCCCCAGATGTGCATAACCACTTCTCAAATTGATTACATCTCTCCTATACCAAATAACGTTGTCTTTCTTACCAAATTTTGATTTTAATCCCGAAGGGAGCATGGTATTACACATCTTTCCATCAAATCTACAAATCAAATTTCTCTTAGTAATCAAGAAAACAACCATGTCTAGTTGTTGATTCATCAAAAGACCTCGTCACTTGGGGCACATCGCTTGGGGTATATCAAATTTATTAAGATCCATATCAATCTGGTATTCTCTCATAAACTAGCAAACTGTATCAACTCTTCATAACCATCAGTTCATTAGTGTTATTTCCTTGGTTATTCGTAACTCAAGGGTTCAGATTTGGCATCCTTTCGATTCCTTTGGAAAATTAGGTCTAGAGTCAGGACAATCACTTCTTCATAATCATAAGGTTCAAAATTAAGCATTTTGACACTTGTTCATAATCACTGGTTCATTGTTTCTATAGTTAACATCATCTCAATTCTTTGGTCAATCAAGACTTGAATCAACATCTTCTAAATCAATCAATCAGTTTCTATCTCGAAATCAGATAACCTTTCATTATCAGTTTCTCCACAACATAACTAAGTATGCATCATCATCAAAAATAGATTAATCTTTGAATCACTGCGCTTCGCCCAGTAATTCAAAGTGGGGAAAAATGTAATACCCCAAAAATGGGCTAAGGACCATTTACCTCCTACATCAACAGATCGATCGAAATCAACACAAAAGTCCTCACCAAAGGTACATCTGCGCATCAAATCAGCGAAAACCCAATCATTTTAATCTTAATTCTACATCGGGGAATATTTCCTAAATATTCCTAATTTATTCTAATTATCTTTAATTGAATATTATTTGGCGATAAATATGTTCTATTTATCCTAAAGTTACTTAATTGAATAAGTTGAATATTTGATTAATTAATTTAATTCTACCACTTAATCATTTAATTGGATTTAATTATATTTATTCCTAATTAATATTATTTAATTTTGACAATAAATCAAAAATCCTTTGAATAATTGATTAAATTCTTATTTAATTAATTAAATCCAGTTGTCAATATTTAATGATATAGTTTGGAATAAAGTTTGATTAAATAATTGATTAACCCATAAATCAATTTTTTTAATTCAAAAATCAGTAAGTTGAGAATAACTCATTTGAATTATTAAGTTAATTCATAATTATCCATGCACATTTAGAAAAATAGTTAAATTTTAATTCAGTAAATCAATTCAATTTGTTATCTTTTTGAACTCAACATCTATTTCATGTTAAAAAGTTGATCTAAACTTTTGATTTGAGTTAAAAAGCTGATTTTGCATGATTTGTGAGTTAACTAATTATAATTTCTTGATAACTCAAAAATCAATCTGAGTTAATCAAGGAGAGGTCTTTGGCTTTCCATGAGATTTCATTAATCTTGGATTTCTATATAAACAAGGCTCAACCCTTCACAAAAGATCCCACGAATTTTGACATACTTGTGAACTTGGAGAATCGAGCTCTTGCGAACAGGCAATTGTGAGATCTTTTTGCAATTTCATTAATTATTTTCAATCCATTTTCATAGCATTCATAGCATTCTTAGAATAGATTTACGATCTGTTTCAATCATCTTAGATCAATTTCATATAGTTTTTTTAATTATATTGCATAAAAAAATCCAAAAATATAGATTAAGCTGCATCCATATTTCCATTGCTTTCATCATTTAAATCTTTTGTTTAGGTATTGCATTGTCACTGGTCTCGGTGATAATATGAGAATACCAAACTCATACCTACTAGAAGGTAGTAAATCACCTGGCTAGCTATATTGTTTCATTTGCACATTTCTTGATTTGCTAACCTCTAATGTTCTACTAAAGTGTTGTGTCTACAGCTAGGTACAAAATTCACATGCACAAATATATGGTAAGTAGCCTCCATTGTAGTTCTATGTAGAGAGCCTTGAGAATATATTGAATGGATATGTTATTAGCATGAAATCGTAGATATAAAGGTTGATTCTAAGTACAGACAGTTGTGTAGTTGTTTGTATTAGCAGTGTTCCTGACAGTGTTGCAAATAAAGTTTTATATGTAATTCTCAGTATGGTTATGTTGGATCCTTGCGCATTTATATTTTTGTTGTAGAAATGTTTGTAAATCTATTTCCATGGACATAGATTTATTTGTGCAGTACAAGTTGAGTTGTGATATTTCTATTAGCCAATTATAGTTTTTGGAGTTTATCTGGTGGGGTCGACAGTGTTTATATTATTTCAGCAGTTGCGCCTATCATTTTGATATGTGTGTTTGGTTTCATGTTTGGTGATGAGTTAAGAATGTTTGGTCAAGAGCACATATCATATTTCAGCTTGAGTATAAAGTTTTAGTTAATTTAATGGAGCCGACAGCGTGAAGCAACACGTCTACTCATATTGGGTTGCGCAGTCCCTTTTTGTGTTGCATTCTTGGTTTATCCATTGGAGATGTTGTTGAAGAGTTATATTATTTCTCTACTATGATTTCAAGAAGGTTCTAATAGGCTGACTTGATTATATAATTTGGAGAAGGATACTTATAGCCAGTTAGTTGTGATCGCTAAGTGTGATTGTAAGAGTAGAGCAGAAGATGCGAATGTACTGAGACAATATAGTTGAATCAATCATCAGTTAAAGATCTATGTGAAGAAGCAGAGAGTATATGATAATTATTGGAATTGATCAAGACAATAGGTCTACTTCCCAGTTCACCAAGATCTAGATGTAGTGTGTATCTATTGTGTTGAAGGTTGCAGCCTTCACCATTTGAGAACTGTTCTCTCGGATAGTATGTCCTCACCTTTAACAAGGTTATTAGTAAAAGAATCCTAACAAGGTTTGACCCTTGACTAGGTCACTGTACTTCATGTATTGTAAAGATCAACTCCTAATAGTGTTGTAGGATCGTCTAACAAGGATCATTATACTCTAGTGTAGTTTATAGTGGGTGCTAATTCCCACTGGGGTTTTTACCTATTTGGTGTCCCCATAACCAAAATTATGGTGTTAATATTAAGTGTTATCTTGTCATGTATGTGCTTAATTTTCTTCTATGATAAATTGGATTAAGAATTGAATCTTGTAGATAACTGATTCACCACCTCCCCCTCTAAGTTATCTCTTGGGACTATTCCTAATAATTGGTATCAGAGCCAAGTACCTTGGAGAGAAAGCTAAATAGCTTGAGGTTGATCATATGGTGTTCTTGATGAAGGGTGCTCCCCTTAATACCACAAACACATAATAGAAATAGAGAAACAACAACAATATGCAAGAATAGAAAATTGGCTTCTTATTATCTCCACAAATGTGGAATTACAAACTTTCAGAATTACAATACGCAAAGCCACATGGGAATTCCATTACAATATTCTGTAGGACAAAGCCTTGAATCAATACCTAGATCTGCTACCCTGAACTGTCTCGAACTGCCTAAGACAACACTACAGCCTTCCTTATATAGGCAATTTTCCACCGCCTGGGAAGGTTCTGGAATTTTTAGCCAACAAGGTCGACCAAACTTAGAATTATTTTATTTTTCATTATATTACATCAAAGTCGGCTCAAAATAACTTTTGAAACCCAAACAGAAATTTTGAAGGAAAATCATTTTCTGCCATTTCAGGTGACCCAACTTTCGGAGACCATAAGTCTTCACCCGTTGACTCGATTGACTATTGTAACCCCATTTCAGAAAGGGCACAAGGAGCTCTACGATGCTTGAATATGAAAGCTTCATTCAGCCAAAAATTTGACCTCATTTGGGGCCTCTAAAGCCTTCAAAATTGAGTTCAAAGTTTCTGTACCCTATTTCCAAAACTGAAAAGTTTCAATATCTTCAAAACTAGACTTGATCTAGCAATGAAACTTTACAGGTAGGCTGATATGACTAAGATGAACCTCCAACTATGAAATCAGAACATTCCAAGATCGTATGACCAACTTACTAAAAATAGCAAGTTTCCATAAATAGTAGCTCTACACAAGATAACCCTTATTGAAAACAAAACCAGAAATATTTTTGGGTGATGCAAGATTGCTCTTACACCCAAGATGCTCCTATATCAGTTCTTTAGAAAAGAAAGTCCTAATTTTGATGGAGAGAATTATCTAGACTGGAAGAACAAAATGACAACACACTTGCAATGCATTGGTTTTGAGATTTTTGAAGTAGCTGCTCAAGATGTTCAGGTTCTGTCTCTAAAAGGCCTTGCCAAAGAAAATGCAACTATTAAGAAAAAGGAAATGTTCACTCAAAATGCAATTTCCAAAGAAGCCTTTATCAGTGCCTTATCTGACAGGGAGTTTTCATAGATCAAGAAAGTAGATAAAGCCTACAAAATATGGAAGTATCTAGAAGACATGTTTGAAGAAGATATTTAAGCCAAGAATGCGTGAAAAAAGACATGGAAGAAAAGATATAATACTTTAGAGATGCTACTTGAAGAGAACATCAGAGCCTACAATCAAAGAATTAATGAAGCAGTTGCAGGAATCAGGAACAATGGTGGAGAAATTTCAAAACAAGACATAATAGATAAGTTGATGACTACTCAGACAACAAAATATGAGATCAAGATAAACATCCTAGATGAGACTATGTAGTTTTCAAAAGACTTCAAAAGTGAGACCTTAATTAGAAAGATTTCAACATTCGAGATATCAAGTTTTAAGACAGAGCCTAAAAGTGAAACAACTTTCAAAGCCTCAGTCCATGGTAAGAAATCCTTGAACACTTCTGGTAACTTTGATAATGAATATGAGGATAAAGAACTAGATGAATTCATTACGATGATTGCTAAGAAAGAAAGAAAAGGAAAAGGAAAATATGAAGGTTAGTTACCATTTAAATATTTTTCATGTAACAAGGTTGGTCATTTTGCATCTAAATGTCCTACAAGAGTCAAGAATTTCAAAACTAATTTCAAAGCTAATTATATTAAAGAATGTTACTATGATGAAGATGGAGTATCAGATGAAGATACAGGAGAAGATGAAATTGGATTCATTTCTATTGAAGATATGGAGAAAATGTTGATGAACTACAGCTTATTTAGAACCTAATTGAAGATCAATGATTAGAGATCACTGAGTTTCTTATTAGATATGTAACATGATTAAATCGATAATATTTTGTCATTGATGTCAACTAGGTTTGACAATAGTTATCTTGTAAGTTACAAACACACAAACATCTGTGGAAAGGAGAAAAGAGATGAAGAACAAATATATCTACATGAGGAAGATGGATATGACATATGAGGATAAGGAATACTTTGGGTAACTTATTGATGATTATATGACCTTATGTTATTGACTTGATTATGTTACATTCATCTATGATAAAGAAAAGAGAAAAAATGAACAAGGTAGTTTGGTTGGTTAAAGAAGTATTCTAGTATACACCGAGCAAGTGTAGTATATACCGAGTGACAGTATCAATCGAGCTTGTTTGCACCGACACATTTTTTTGTTAACCAAGCATGAACAAAAGAACTAAATGATCATTTTAGCTGACAAAAATTGATGAGCTGGAAAGAACCTCGATATCAGAGTTCAAGATAATGTTTTTTATGAAGATCTACAACTAACAAAATTTGAAAAAGATCTAATGGATGGAATCAAAATGTGTTATTGACACATTAGTTGAGGAAGGTTTAAGCAGAAAAACTAACGAAGGAGATTAGGTGGAAAAATCTGATGAATGAGAAGAAAACATTTTACTTGTCTATTTAAGAGACTAGGGTTTCGTTGTGAAACTTATGCCAGAAGATAGAATACTGCAGAGATATCGCATGAACATTTCTTCATGCATGTCTAATCAAACTGGTTAAGGAGAACTAAACTGCAGAGATTACTGAGCATTAGAAAGCTATAACCGAGAGACAGTAAGTTACTAAATATTGTTGAATAAAATTGATATATTGATCAGAGGATTTGAATGAGCTTAGTATAGATCTAAACATATGCAAAAAGAAGTTGTATTGTAATCAGATCATCTATTGTTACAGTTTAACCATTGTAATCAGATAAATCTCTTAACCAAGTAGACTTGAAAGTCTTGTCATGTCATTAATAGAATGCACATTTGTTATCCTGACAAACCCATAGTGAATTATAGTTGGATGTGTTAGCAGTTTTTCTTGTATCCCTCAACTCTAAAAGAGAAACATGAAGACCAGACCCGGGCATTTTTGTCTAGCAACACAAATCTACTTGTTCATACAAACTGAGGGGCAAGAAAAGACTAATTAATGAGGATTTGATCCTCCTTCTGCTTCGAGTTCCACACACTTAGGCGGGTGCACCTAAAACATGATAAGATCTGCATACATATAACTCACTAGCTAAAACCCTTTATGCAGACATGAAAATCGGTGGATAATTCTTAGACTTATAAAATATGGGAGTCCAATTCAACCAGTCTTATACAGGATCCCACCTGTATGATCTGCTAAGAACTAGAAAAATGGCCAATGTGATAACAAGGATAAACTCCTTCTTCTCTTCGAACCCGGAGGCTCAGGCAGGCTAACCTAATGATTCACTCTTCAAGGAATCGACAAATAAATTGTACTTCTTGAATACAATCAAACATGAATGTGCATAACAATAGAAAAGTAAAATGATTTGTAATTAATGTTTGATGATGAAAACTGTAGGACAAGCAAAAGACCAGTGCCTTATCTATTGGGCATCAGAGTCAAACAACCATGCATTCCCAGAAAAATTTAACTCCAAACTCAAAGAAACCAAGTGAAGTGCCTTACAAATCACTCTTCTCATTCTAGTTCCTAGACATCAAATTCATGTATAAATCTTAAATTCTCAAAGCCTGCACTCAAGATTGACTCTCTCCTTGAAAGAAACTTGAAAACAAGATCACAGCTACCTTATAACCAGTGCATCAAAATGGCTTACAAACTGATACACAATAACTAAGACCAAATACACGAAGACATTAACTAGAACTGAATAGGGATTCCATTGTTTTTCTATTAAAATTTCTCTGGTTCAACATATTTACATGACAAAGAAACACAGAGAAAATAAGAAAAAGGGCCTGAATCTTGTCTAGCAGCATAAATTTTCAACATCCTTGTTACAATGAGAAAAATCCAAGATATAGCAATTGAGAGTCCATTCCCAAAACCAACTGACAGCTGTCCCTCTTGCATAAAAATATCTTCAACATTCCTCATCTCCCTGCAACTGATTCCCAAGCTGATCCACATTCTGCAAAAACTTCCAATCTGATCTGCAACTGATCTTGATTCCCGGATTTCAAACCTAAGCTGCTCTTATCAACTGCTTTGAAACTAAAAATAGTCATCACCATTGGAATCCTTATTCCGAGACCTTTCCGGAAACATATAACACTTATATGTTTTGTTAAAAAATGAATTTCCAGGCCCCTTTTCCGTGAACAGCTTATCTTTTAAATTTTTGAATTTATGCCCTATAGTCTAAATTATATCATTTCATAAATTCAGCTTTAATTTACAATTTTATATCATTTTCTGCATATACCCACAGAATGCACCAGAAAGTGCCACTTGTCACTATCTCATTGCATGCTCAGACAAACCTCAAGTTAACCCACTGATTGGGAGAACTGGCGAATGACATTGATCTCCAAATCTCTGAATCTTTCTTTGACCATGGTTATCATTTGGAGAACTAGCGATTTGGAGAACTCGCGACTACATACTCTCCAATTCTCTAAATCTTTTTTTCACCATGGTTATCATTTGGAGAACTAGCGATTTGGAAAACTCGCAACTTGGAGAACTCGCGACCAAGTGTATTCTCCAATTCTCTGAAGGATTTTCTTTAACTTTCAAGCATTTGGAGAACTAGCGATTTGGAGAACTAGCGACTTGGAGAACTCATGACCAAGTGTATTCTCCAATTCTCTGAATGATTATGACTTAACCGCCAGCATTTGGAGAACTAGAGACTAAGCATTCTCCAATTCTCTGAATGTTATCTCCTTAACCACTAACATTTTTTGCCAGCATTTTTATGCAAAATTTAGTGTTTTATGGTCACTGGCATGCATCCCAATGCAATAGTTGTGCACACTCTTGAGAGCCTTCTTCTCTTTATTCATTTCATTATGTGAGTGGTATATCTTTTAAATACTTGAAATGGTCATTTCTTGAGCAATGTGGGATTAAACTTTTGGAAGCAATCCTGATTTTTTATTGCTGTGAGTACTCAGAGGACCATAACTTTTGATTGTCAAACTGGGTTTTTTTTAAAAAAAAATTTTACAATGCTCACATTGTCATCTCAAACATATGTAAAATTCAGCCCGACCCAGTTTGTATTTTTTGAGATATGATAAAAAACGTGACTGGCTGTATATTGACACTTTTTTTTTAACTGGCTCTTGTCTTCAACTCTTTTTTTTTATCGTCTTCTTCTTCACATGCTTTGCATTTGTCTATGATATTTGGCATCACAACATCACTTTTCTTTGATTTTCTCAAACTCTGAGACAAGACCTTGATGCATTGCCCTCTAGAAAACAACAATGATAAATGAACACCAGTAACACTAGCCATTTCTACATACACAAATATCTTGTGCTCAATCTTAGTGATAACTCACACTGGCGACACACTTCTTTGCTCTCACACATCATGGCATTATCTTTTCTGGGCCATTTATTTCACTTTTACCCTTTGCAAAGATTGTCAAATAACATTAGCTGACATCCGAGAGCGGCCTTAAAAATTGGCCAATAGCTATCATAGGATCATGTCATTGAGTACACATGTTCACCTCCAACAAACAAATATGCATGTCAAAGAAGAAATTTCAAAGAGACCCGAGCCACAAGATAAAATTGACCAAAGTTAGCCACTTAAAACATTGCCTTTCTGCTCTATCTGAAATCACTTAAGTTGGCTCTAGAACTGGCTTTGAAAACTGACCAAATCACCTGAACAAATCTCACCGTGTGACTGACATAAACCTTGAGATACATAGAATCACCCTGCAAAATGGCATCCCTTGACTGTACTTGAGGCGAAAGTTATTAACCTCTGAAGTTTCCCTTTTCATTCTGCTCCTGCAAACACACTATCAGAACCTGATAAAATACATCTGGAATTAGCCTTGAAAAGTGCACGAATGGATTGGCAGGATGCTCGAATCAAAATGAGATACAGTATAACTTGTCAGCAATACAGAACAACAAGAATTTTGACAATAGGATCATCCTGTGAAAATTTATTAGTAGGCAAAGAAGGCCTCTGACAAACTTGCAGAAAACATAACCGGGCAATTTGCACTTTTTGCAAATAGAAAAGGTCTGGCAAATTGACCAAATGAATACATCAAGAGCCACAATCTTATAGCATGGAAGTATTTTATGTCTACTATACACTGAGACAAACATACTGATGACCTGATCAACAGGGCATGAGTTATTCATAGTTGAAATAGGGCTCTAGAAAACTGGTTAATAACCAAACAGTGCAAAACACAAAAGCTGCAAATGGAATCAGCTTCAATTTCTCATCAGATGGATTTATCATAAGCTACAAACTAACAGGGGTAGAGTACAACTTGTCTATAATTTAGGGAAATGATTAAAATTTTTCTACCAATCCACAAGGTACAAGTTATAACATGTCAAATAGGGTTCCCGACAAAACTAGGAAAAGGGCCAAGTGTAGAAACTAGAAAACACCTCCGGAAGGGGATGAATAAATGGGGTCAAAACTTATCACAGAGGCTTAAAACTTGACACATAAAGAGTATGAAAAGTGTACAACAAGACGCTAGGCTCATATTTTCATGACGCTCTCCAGGGTGCATTTTATTCAACCTCAAAGTGACCATTCCCAGTGAATTTTACACTTAAGCATTTTCTGACTTAGAGACCTCCTAGAAACGAACTGATGCAAACCCATTTGAACATGCCATCTAAGGACTCAAAACAACTCGATAGGATGAATGCAAAGCAATGAACACATAGACCTCAAGATATGACCCCAAATACACCCATACTAGCATGCAATACAAAGCCAAAATGAGCACCTAATCAAAATTTTACATGGTACGTCAAAACTGCATTTTGAGTACCAACAGGATGATAATGATTAGTGTTAAATCCTTTAACAAGTTCACACCTTACAGTGTGTTTTGTAACCTTTAACAGGGTTAGCTCTTCACCGAGCTCACTTCAAAAGAGTGAACAATTTTTGGGTTATGGGTCCTAGGTGGTTTTTCCCTTTATAGGGTTTCCATGTTAAATCTCTTATGTTATGTGTTGTTGTGATGATTGTATGGTTATCATATTTTACATGTTGCATATTTGATTTGGTTGGTAATCACTATAAGTTATTAATTGGTAATCGGTAAAAGCACAGATAGTTTAGTATTATTATTTACCGAGTTGCAGAATAACCTGAATTTATTTTGAAGTTTTACATTTTGTATTTTGGGACTATGGATAACTGATTCACCCCCCTCTCAATTATTCTAACAATTGGTATCAGAGAATCTTGGTTGCTTGGAACAGAGTTTTAAGGACTTCAGCACAAAGATCAAAAAATGTATAAGAGGGAAGTGCCAAAGTTAAACAAGGACAACTTTACAATATGGAAAAGCCAAATGAAGCTCCATATATCTAGAATTTGGAATTCTGCCCTCACTCTATTAGAGAATCGCTATCTTGCACCACCTACTAGACCTTTGACTCTTGATCAGTTAAGAGATAGACATGAGCATAATATTACTATGGTGGAGATTGTTGTTGCTCTAAAAAATTCTGAATTTGAAGATGTCAAAGACTATACCACTGTTAAGAAAATGTGGGATAAACTTACTCAAGTTTATAGTGGTGATGTAAATGTCAAGAGAGCCAGAGCTGAAAGCTTAAGAGGAAGATTTGATGATATGAAGATGAAATAAGGTGAGAACATAGTGTAGTATATAGACTGAATAAAGGAGGTTGTTAATGCTATTAGAGGATTGAGTGGTACTATTGAAGAAGATATATTGGTAAGAAACATTCTTAGAACCTTATTGCATGTTTATGCAATCAAAATTTCTACAATACATGAAATGAGGTCTGCACCTAGCAGTACTCTTAGTCTTGATAATCTGATTGGTAAGCTAACAACTTTTGAGCTTAACAACTATGATAATAGTGTTGTACCATCTGTTGAGTCTTCTTTTATGTCTTCTCTGAGGATTGGTAAGTCTAGTAGTAAACAAGATGATAATGATAGTAATACTGAAGATGAGCTTGATGAGCTTGAAGCTCTTATGGCTAGGAGATTACCTAAAGGAAAAGGTAGATATAGAGGAAAATTACCTTTAGCATGCTTTAACTATAAAGAAGTTGGTCATATTGCTGCTAAATGTCCAAATAGGAAAGAAGATGATAGAAACAAAGACCGATCTGATGAAGGAAGCTATGGGAGAAGAAACCACATAAGTTACTGACACTACAATAGAGACAACTGAGAGAACAATGATAAAGGTAAAAAGGTATGTTAAATTTCTGAAGAGAATGATATTGACATTGATTCAGATGATGATGTAGAAGTTGTATCTATTGCTATGAAGGATGCTTCTGAGGAAGAAGAAAGGTATGTAGAAACAACACTGATTTCTAATGTTAATAAAAATGATACATGGATCATTGATAGTGGTTGTACACATCACATACAATTTTCTAAGTGTGGCATAGCTAAACAAATCCAGGTCATCGAGTATCTTTTGAGAGAAAGAAAGTAAAGATATTTGATGATGGTGGAAAACTTTTTGGAACAAGACCACAATTGAAAGGTAACTCATTTTATCTTGAAAATGCTGAGTCTTCTTGTTTAATGATGAAAAATGAGGATGCATGGTTGTGGCATAAAAGGTTATGTCATGTGAATTTTGATAACATGATTAAGATCAATAGAAAGAAAAAGGTTAGAGGTTTGCCTAACTTAACAAAGCCTGATCATGTTATGTGTCATCAATGTCAGAAAGGTAAGATGACAACACCTAGTTTTAAGAGTAAAGTTTATTCAACAAAGAAAATTTTGGAGCTAGTTCACACTGACCTATATGGTCCCATGAGAACACAGAGCTACTATGGAGATAGGTATTTCATTTTGTTTGTTGATGATTACACTAGATTGATGACTATAATGTTCTTAAAGGAGAAATTAGAAGCATTTAAGATGTTTAAGTGGTATAAAGAAAAGGTGGAGAAAGAAACCGGTAAAGAATTGAAATGCTTAAGATCTAACCAAGGTGGTGAATTTATTTCTGATGAATTTACTAACTATTGTAATGAGCATGGTATAAAAAGATAGGTTTCTTCACCAAGGACACCTCAATAGAATGGAATTGCTGAAAGAAGCAATAGGTCAATTGTTGATTACACAAGGACACTGATGATAGAAAAGAATGTGGCTCAGACATACTAGAGAGAAGCAGCCAAAATAGCTTTTTATGTTTTGAACCAAGTACAATTGAAGAAGGACACTAACAAAACACCCTATGAGTTATGGTTTGGTCACAAACCCACTGTAAGTTACTTCAAAAATTTTGGAAGTAAATGTTTTATTCTGAAAGATAAAAGAAATAGAAAGTTTGACTCAAAAGGTGATGAAGGGATATTTCTTGGATATTACACTAAAAGAAAAGCATACAAGTGTCTAAACAAAGTTACTAACAAAATAATTGAAAGTACTAATGTCAGAGTTGATGAGTTTGATGATAAGAATGTAGAAGAAAGAACAAAGGAACTAGAAGACTACAATAGATTTACCTACATTGAACATCCAGAGTATCTACTAAAGCTGTAGACTATGTCAACCGATCATCGGCACAACAACATCGAAGAACGGGAAAGTGAAACCAACGAGCAGGAAGGATGTACCGAGCAAGAAAATGAACCTGCACATGATGAACAACAAAGAAGAGACCAAGTGCTGGAAAGATTTGTCAAAAGAAATCATCCCGAGAACCAAATTATTGGAGACAGACAAGCTGGCATGATGACAAGAAGTAAGTTGAGACAAGTTACATGCTTAGTTTGTGAATTTGAACCTAAAAATGTCAATTTTGCATTAGAGAATGAAGAATGGATAAATGCAATGAATGAAGAGATAGATCAAATAGAGAAAAACAAGACATGGACTTTAGTACCTAGACCTAAAGATAAGAATGTTATTGGTACTAAGTGGATTTTCTGAAATAAGCTTAATGAAAATGGAGAGGTAACAAGGAAAAAAGCTAGATTGGTATGCAAGGGATATGCATAGGAGGAAGGAATAGATTATGGTGAAAATTTTGCACCTATTGCTAGACTAGAAGGAGTCAAAATGTTACTTGCATATGTTGCACATAAGAAGTTCAAAGTTTACCAAATGGATGTTAAATCTTCTTTTCTGAATGGGATACTAGAAGAAGAAGTCTACATAGAACAACTAGAAGGGTTCATGGATCCAGAAAAGAAGGACATGGTATGTAGATTACATAAAGCTTTATATGGTTTTAAGCAAGCACCGAGAGTCTGGTATGAAAGGTTGCATACTTATTTCCTAAGTATTGGTTTTGTTAGAACTAGTGAGAACAACAATGTGTATATGAAAGGAAATTCAGATGATACAATCTTGATTGCTGAAATATTTGTGGATGACATAATATTTGGAGGAAAAATTATATCTATAGATCATTTGTTGATGAGATGAGAAAAGAGTTCAAAATGTCTATGTTTGGAGAGATTAAGTTCTTTCTAGGCTTACAGGTTATTCAATAGAATGAAGGTATATTCATCACACAATCCAACTATATTAAGGAAGTACTAAGAAAATTTGGCATGGAAGATGCTAAACCAATTGGAACACCAATGGTCACAGGTTGCAAACTGACCAAAGAAGATGAAACTACAGAGGTAAACCAGACATTGTACCGATCCATGATTGGTAAATTGATATATGTAGTACATAGTAGACCAGACAACACATGTTGTTGAGATAGTTGCTAGATTTTATGCAAATCCTAGGGAGTCACACATGGTTGCTACAAAAAGAATATTGAGATATCTTAAGAAAATAGATGACTTTGGATTATGGTATCCAAAGGAAGGCAAGTTTGAACTTAAAGTCTATACTGATGCAGATTGGGCTGGAAATATAGATGACAGGAAAAGCACAACCAGAGGAGCATTTTTCTTTAGTGAAAGACTTGTTACATGGACAAGTAAGAAACAACCTTGTATTTCCTAGTCTATTGCTGAAGTAGAGTATGTTGTTGCTGCTACAAACTATTCAAATATTGCTTATATCAAGCAAGTGTTGGAAGGTATGAATGAGGTAATCACTGAACCGATGATTATATATTGTGACAATACTAGTGCAATTAATATTTCAAAGAATCCAGTGATGCATTAAAAAACAAAGCACATATCTATCAAGTATCACTACTGAAGAGAACAAGTACAGGAGAAGAGAGTCAAATTAGAATATGTTACATCAAAAGAACAACTTGCTGATATTTTCACAAAGCCTCTACCAAATGAAACTTTTGAATATTTGAGGACTAGACTTGGGGCATGTCCCCTATCTACTGGTGACTAATGTGATCTGGAGGTTACATCAGCCTAATCTTATCAGAAGATCATTCATGTTGATGCAGCATAGTTTACACTTTGGATTCTATCTAAGGTTGTGAAAGATTTGAGGAACCAAAACAAAGATTGGCAAATAAGTATATCGAGTTACAGTGTATGCACTAGACAATAGAAAGTTACTTGGATACTACAGAGCTGAAGGTTTTATATTTTTCTTTGGCATTGTTGTCAAAGGGAGAGAGATCTCAATATGAAATAAGGAAGAAAATAGGAGAGAGATCTGGAATGATAAAGGGAGAACTAAAGATAACCGAGGAGATTATTGGAACATCTATCTAAGGGAGAGATAATCTGAGATCTGCTAAGATCAAATCTATAGAAGAAAGTCTGCACATGTAATGCTATCATGTAACATAGTGATTAATCACATTAAGCTAGGAAGAGCTTACAACATTTCTTACATAGTTGTAGAATACATGTTTGGTATGTTTTTGGCATATTGCATATTGCTTGTGTTTCCATCAATGCCAAAGGGAGAGATTGATGAACTACAAATGATTTAGAACCTAATTGAAGATTAGTGATTAGATATCAGTGAGTTGTTGATTAGATATTTAAGATGATTAAATCAATAATATGTTGTCATTGATGTCAACTAGTTTTGACAGTACTTATCTTGTAAGTTACAAACACACAAACATTTGTGGAAAGGAGAAAAGAGATGAACAGTAGATGTATCTACATGAGGAAGATGGATATGATAGATGAGGATAAGGAATACTTTGGGTAACTTACTGATGAGTCTATGAACTTATGTTATTGACTTGATTATGTTGCATTCATCTATGATGAAGAAAAGAGAAAAAATGCACAAGGCAGTGTGGTTGGTTAAAGAAACATTCTAGTATACACTAAGAAAGTGTAGTGTATAACGAGTGACAATATCAACCGAGCTTGTTTGCACTGACACATTTCTTTGTTAACTAAGTATGAACAAAAGAACTAAATGATCAGTTTAGCGGACATAAATTGATGAGCTAGAAAGCACCTTGATATCAGAGTTGAATATAATGTTTATTATGAAGATCTATAGCTAAAAAAATTCAAAGAATATCTAATGGATGGAATCAAAACTTGTTACTGACACATCAACTGAGGAAGATTTAAGCGGCAGAACCAATGAAGGAGTTTAAGAGGCAAAATCTGATGGATGAGAAGAAAATGGTTTACTTATCTATTTAAGAGACTAGGGGTTCATTGTGAAACTTATGCCAAAAGAAAGAATACTATAGAGACATCCCATGAACATTGCTTCATAAATGCTTGATCAAACTAGTTAAGGAGAACTGAACTACATAGATTACCAATTGTCAGAAAGCTATAACTAAGAGACAGTAAGTTACTGAATATTGTTGAATAGAATTGATAGATTGAATTAAGGATTTGAATGAGCTTAGTATAGATTTGAAAATCTACAAAAAGAAGTTATATTGTAAGTAGATCATCTACTCTTATAGTTTAACCATTGTAATCAAATAAATCTCTTAATCAAGTAGACTTGAAAGTCTTGTAATGTCATTTATAGAATGAACATTTGTTATCATGTCAACCCCATAGTGAATTTTGGTTGGACGATAATGGTTAGTGTTAAATCCTCTAACAAGGTCACACCTTATAGTGTGTTTTGTAACCTTTAATAGGGTTGGCTCTTCACCGATCTCACTTCATAAGAGTGAACAATTTTTGGGTTACCGGTCCCAAGTGGTTTTTCCCTTTACAAGGTTTCCATATTAAATCTCTTGTGTTATGTGTTGTTGTGATGATTGTATGGTTATCATATTTGACATGTTTCATATTTGATTTGGTCGATAATCACTATAATTTATTAATTGGTAAATGATAAAAGCATAGACAATTTAGTATTATTGTTTACCGAGCTACAAAATAAGTTGAATTTGTTTTGAAATTTTACATTTTATATTTTGGGATAGTGGATAAATGATTCACCCCCCTCTTAGTTATTCTAACAAATGTTTGATGAGATGGATATTGAAGAAGAAAATAAAGCACAGGAGCTAGCATTAATTTCACAAGAAAATATCAAAACATAGTGGATCATTGATAGCGAATGTTCGCATCACATGACAGGAGACAAAGATAGATTTGTACATTTGGATAAGTACAAAGGTGGTAGGGTTAGATTTTGAGACAACACTCCTTGATGCAGGAGCATCTCGGGTCCTTGGCAATCCTGTGTCACCAAAAATATTTTTGGAGTTTTGTCTATATTTTTTTAGTTTATAATTTGATCGAGTTGGTCGGTAGTTGGTCGGTTTCCTTTGGTTACCAAGTGAGGTAGGTTATCTCCTGGACGGTTGGTTATTTAATTGATGCTCAACATTGTCTGTTTGTTGCTCAGTTATCTCACTTACCGATGGGTCTAGTTTTGTTTCCTGTTGTGGCCGACTTGTGCATTTATATTGGATCATGGAATTATTGTTTGTATCCATCATTAGGGAGTGTGTGGTCCAAATTTGATTGTTACTTCCGTTAATTGTGGATTTTAAGGCCAACTCAGCTCGGTAGCTTCTTGTAGAAATGTAGATGTTTGGTGGTAGTTTAGGAGTCAGTTTTGATAGAATATAGTAGACATTAAATTGGAGATTTCTGATAGATCCTCGCATGTTTGAGGACTTCTATAATTCATTGTAATATTAGGCCCTAACTAGGAAGGCCTTACATCCTAGCATGTATGGTTCTATTTGATGATAATATATGAAAGGATATTGCATTCTCTCTCTCACTCTTGTTGTTTGTTTCTTCCACATGTGTGTTGTAGGCTTGGATCATTAGGATGCACCATCCTTTGGCCCCTCTTTATCCCTACCTTGTGTCAGGTGGTATCAGAGCTAGGTTAGATCTTGATCTAGGCCTACGGATCTAGGTTTGTAGGTTCCTCTTGAAGCCCTAGTGAATTTTTGTGGGGTATTATATTTCGATCAAACCTACAATTGCAAACAGTTGTGAAGATGGTTTGTGGGAGGTGAGATGCAGATCTAGGATTGGAAGATATGCTAAGATAGATTGTTTCTAGGTTAGAAGCAGTAGAGACAGCCCAAAGAAGAGGCAGACATCTTGAAAATGTTACTGATGATGAAATTGAAGAATAGGTGAATGCAGAACTTACTCCTATTATGGATCAAGGCAAAGAAATATTTTTGATGGCTTTGACAAATCTGAAGTCAACACCACATTTCAATCCCCCTAAGTATAGCGGAAAGCTGGATTTTGATGAATTGGTGGACTGGATCACTGAGATGGAAAAGTATTTTGAATATGAAAATATCCCTGAGGATAAGAAGGTGAAGATTGCAAGAAAAATTTTGAAAAGTCATGCATCCTTATGGTGGGAACATCTGCAATTGGATTGGAAGAGGAAAGGCAAAGAAAAAATCAAGGTATGGAGTAAAATGGTCAATAAGTTGAAAGGAAAGTTCTTACCCTTTGATTATCAGATTAACCTAGTTCGATGAATGCAAAGTTTGAGATAGAAGGATAGCTCGGTAAAAGAGTATACTGAGGAATTCTATAGATTAGATATCAAATTTGGACATGATGAAGATGATGTGGAAAAAATTGGTAGATACCTGAATGGTTTGAGGGTTTCCATCCAAGAGGAAATTGGTATGGTCAAGTTAGAGAACATTGAAGAGGCTTATCAATTTTCTTTGAAAGCCAAAGGAGAAATTGAACAAGAGACATGAATAGAGACATAGAGGTCAAGGTGGTAGATTCCATAGAGGAAGAGGTAGATCTAATGGTGAAAATGGTAGATCTGAACCAGAAAAGACAAATCTGGACAAAGGCAAGACCGAGTGGAAAGGTGAAAGTTCTAGAGGTAGAGGCAGTAACTACCAAGGTGGTTATGGTAGAGGAAGTTTCCAAGGAACTTGTTATAACTATGGAGAAGAAGGACATAGATCTTTTGAATGTACACAAACTAGTAAGAAGGCTGGTAGCAGTAGAAATGCTTTGGTGCAAGAAGAGTCACCAAATGAACCTGAGAAAGAAAATAACTTGATGGTAAGGAGAGCATTGCAGAATGAAAGCAAGAAGGAAGATCCGATAAGGAAAAGTTTTTTCAAGACTAGATGTAGAGTTTTTGACAAAGTTTAGAAGGTAATCATTGACAGTGGTAGCTCAGAGAATCTGGCATATGAAGAGATGGTCACAAAATTGCAGTTGGAAAGGTTGGTACATCCAAAGCCCTATCAGATTTCATGGATCAAAGATGAGCATACACTCATGGTAAGTGAACAATGTTATGTGAATTTGAAGATTGGAAAGTACTATGATAAGGTGTTATGTGATATCATGCCTATGGATTGTTGTCATATTTTTTTGGGTAGACCTTGGCAATATGATAGACATGCTATATATGATGGGAGATTGCATAAGTATACTATTGTGGCTGATGAAAAGAAACAAATCTTGTTACCATCGATGGAAGAACCCGTTAGTAATGTTTACACATCTATGAAATTTTGTTTGATGGAAGGAAGAAAGTTTGTTAACTCATTGAAGAGGAATGATGTATGTTTTGTTGTGATTCCTAATAAGCTGAGTAAGAAAATAGAGGATAATGTCCATGAGGAGATTGATAAGTTACTCATCGAGTATAGTGATATCATTTCTAATAATTTACTTGATGGTTTGCCACCGAAAAGAAATTTTGATCATTGTATGGATCTAATCCCTGGAGCTAGTTTACCAAATAAGGCACCTCATCAGTTGACACCTATCGAGAATTAGGAATTGAACTGACAGATTCAAGAGTTGCTAGAGAAAGGTTTGATCAGAGAAATTTTGAGTCCTTGTGTAGTACCTACTGTATTGGCACCTAAGTAGAATGGATAATGGAGAATGTGTACTGATTCCAAAGAAATCAATAAGAGAACAGTGAAGTATAGGTTTCCTATATCGAGAATGGATGATATAATGGACAGTTTGACTAGAGCAAAGTATTTCACAAAGATCGATTTGAAAAGTGGGTTTCATCATATCAGAATCAGAGAAGGTGATGAATGGAAGACTTCTTTCAAGACAAAAGAAGGTTTGTATGAGTGGTTGGTTATTCCCTTTGGTTTAACTAATGCACCAAGTACTTTTATGAGATTGATGAATGAGGTTTTGAAAAAATTCTTGGGTAAATTTGTGATTGTATATCTTGATGATATTCTGATATTGAGTAATACCAAAGAAGAACATTTGTTGCATGTTAGACAAGTTTTGCAGAGATTGAAAGAGGAAAAGTTGTTGATAAATCTGAAAAAGTGTTCATTCATGAAGAAAGAGATTGTGTATTTTGGATTTGTTATTTCAGTTGATGGTTTGACAATGGATCCTGAAAAGGTTGAAGCTATTTTGAATTGACCTACACATGTGAATGCTATTGAGGTAAGATTATTTCATGGTTTGGAAAGTTTTTACTTAAAGTTCATAAGAAATTTTAGTTCAATTTGTAATGCTATGACTGAGACTATGAGAGGAGACAAAAGAGAATTCAAGTGGACACATGAAGCTAACATAATTTTTGAGACTCTGAAGCAAAAGGTTTCTGAATTACCTATTTTGGCATTACCTAATTTCAGTAAATTATTTCAAGTAGAATGTGATGCAAGTGGAAGTGCAATTGGAGCTGTGTTGAGTCAAGAAGGTCAACCTATTACTTTCTTTAGTGAAAAGTTGAATGATGCTAGAAGGAAATATTCTGTGTATGATCAAGAATTCTATGCTATTGTTCAAGAACTGAAGAAATGGAGACATTATTTGATACTGAGTCAATTTGTGTTGTATACTGATCATAAGGCTTTACAATATTTGGGTAGTCAGAATAAGTTGAATTAGAGACATATGAAATGGGTTGAGTATTTGCAGAGTTATACATTTGTGATAAAGCATAAGAGTGGAGTCACTAATCAAGTTGTTGATGCATTGAGTAGAAGAAGATCTTTGATGAACAAGATGAAAATTGAAGTTCTTGGTTTTGATGAGATGAGAGGTTTGTATGAAAATGACCCAAATTTTTTGAGCCATGGAGAAAGTGTAGAGCACCTATTCAAGATCAACAAGATACTAAATGGGATGAATATTTCATTTAGGAAGGTATGTTGTTTAAAGGTATTCAGTTGTGTATACCGAGAGGAGTAATGAGATCTAATTTGATAAAGGAGAAACATAGTAGTGGTTTGGCTAGACATTTTGGCATTGATAAAATATGAAATTTTATTAAAGAGAAGTACTATTGGCTGTAGTTGTATAGAGATGTTCAAAAATTTGTGAAAATTTGTGGTATTTGTCAAGTTACAAAAGAAGTAAGTCAGAATACTGGATTGTATACACTGATTGTTGTTCCTGAGAAACCTTTGATTGATATCAGTATAGATTTTGTTCTTGGCTCACCAAAGATAGTAAGAGGTAATGATTCAATATTTTTTGTTGTGGATAGATTTTCTAAGATGACACATTTTATACTTTGTAGAAAGACACCAAATGCAGTACATGTAGAAGATCTTTTCTTTAAGGAAATTGTCAGATTGCATGGATTACCAAGGAGTATTATCTCTAACTGAGATAGTAAATTTGTTGGTTATTTTTGGAAAACACTTTGGAAGAAATTTGGCACTGAGTTGAAATATAGTTCTACATTTCACCCACAAACCGATAGATAGACTAAGGTTGTGAACATAAGTTTGGGAAATCTTTTGAGATGTTTAGATGGAGACACACCAGGTAATTGGGGTTCTGTGTTGGCACAAGCAGAGGTTGCATATAATAATTCAATGTATAGGAGTACTAGAAAGACACCATTTGATATTGTGAATGGAACACAACCAAGAGGAATATCTGATTTGAGAAACATTGTTGATGAGAATAAGAAAAGTGTTGAAGGACTAAAGTTTCCTGAATACATGAAGACATTGCATGAAGATGTGAAGCTGAAGCTAGAAAACAGTAATCAGAAATACAAAGATAGAGCTAATAGATCAAGAAGACAAAATTTTTTTGATGTTGGTGATGAAGTGATGGTTCATTTGAAGAAAGGCTAATTTCCTGTTGGAACATATGGAAAGCTGAAGATGAAGAATTTTAGACCTTGCAAGATTATGAAGAAATTTGATAGTGGAAATGCATATGAAATTGAGTTACCTGATGACATGGACATATAACCAATTTTCAACATTATTGATTTGTATGAGTACCATGAACCTAATGAAGAAGTGACAGTACTGACAGAATATCCTAAGAAGTAGAATGATGAAGTTGAACAGATTTTGAAGGAAAGAGTTGGCAAAAGTACAAGAGAAAAATAATACATGGAATATTTGGTTAAGTGGAAGAATAGACTGATGGAAGATAGTTCTTGGATTTCACAATCTGAGTTGGATGTAGCTCATACAAGACCTTGCAAATGATTTGGAGAATCATTTCAAAATAACCCCAGCTGTTTGATGCAGGAGCATCTTGGGTCCTTGGCAATCCTGTGTCACCAAAAATATTTTTAGAGTTTTATCTGTGTTACTTGGTTTCTACTTTGACCAAGTTGGTCAGTTTCCTTTGGTTACCAAGTGAGGTCAGTTAGTGGTCGATTATTTCACTGATGCTCGATGTTGTCTATCTGTTGCTTCGTTATCTCTCTTACCGATGGGTCTAGTTTTGTTTCCAGTTGTGGCCAACTTGTGAATTTATATTGGATCATGAAATTAATGTTTGTATCCATCATTGGGGAGTGTGTGGTCCCAAATTTGATCGTTACTTTCATTAATTATGGATTTGAAGGCCGACTCAGCTCAGTAGCTTCTTGTATAAATGTAGATGTTTGGTGGTAGTTTAGGAGTCAGTTTTGATAGAAGATAGTAGACATTAGATTGGAGATTTCTGACAGATCCTTACATGTTTGAGGACTTTTGTAATTCATTGTAATATTAGGCCCTAATTAGGAAGGCTTTACAGCCTGGCATGTATGATTCTATTTGATGATAATATATGAAAAGATCTGGCATTCTCTCTCTCTCACTCTTGTTGTTTGTTTCTTCTGCATGTGTGTTGCAGGCTTGGATCATTAGGGTGCACCATCCTTTGCCCCCTCTTTCTCCCTGTCTTGTGTCACTCCTAAACCTATCATAGGTAGAGGAGCTATCACTTTGAAAGGAAAGAATAACACTGATGATGCCCTATATGTTGATGGTTTGTAGAATAACTTACTAAGTGTTGGAAAGTTTCTTGATAAAGGATATCAGCTGGAGTTCAAAGACAAAAGGTAATGTTTTTCAGTTTAACTCTGAAGCAAGTTGTTTTGTTGATAAAGTAGATGAAAATTGGTTATGGCACAAAAGATTATGTCACATTAATGTTGACAATATAGTAAAGATAAAAAATGTAAAGGTAGTAAGAGACCTCCCTAGTATTGAAAAAATAGTTGATACAATATGCACAGTTCATGTGTGATGGGAAAACATGTAAGGAACTCACTCAAAAGAAAACATAATTTGATAGAGAAACAATTGGATCTGGTGCATACAAACTTATGTGGACCAACTCAAACAAGATCATACTATGGTGAAAGGTACTTTATTTTGTTTGTTGATGATTATTCTAGAATGATGTGGGTTGCATTCTTAAGAGATAAATCTGAAGCATTTGAGAAGTTCAAGATATTCAAAGCTAAAGTTGAAAATGAGTCTGGAATAAAGATAAAATGTCTGAGATCAGATAGAGGAGGATAACTCACATCTAACAGATTTTATGAATATTGTGAAGAAAATGGGATAAAGAGATAGCTAAGTTCACCTAGAACCCCTCAGCAAAATAGAATCACAGAAAGAAGAAATAGGATCATACTTGACACAACACACACTATCATGATTGAAGGAAAAATTACACACACCTATTGGAGAGATGCAGTCAATACTGTAGTCTATACTATCAATAGAATTCAATTAAGGCCGGGTGCAGACAAGAAACCTTATGATCTATGGTTTGGAAATGTACCTACAATAAAATACTTCAGAATCTTTGGAAGAAAGTATTACATCAAGAGAGATGAATCTATTGGCTAGTTTGATGCAAGAAGAGATGAAGTTATTTTTCTTGGTTACTCAACTAAAAGAAAAGCTTATAGATATTTTAAATTAATATTGAAGAAGATCATTGAAAGTGCACATGTAAACATTGATGAAAAATTTATGATTCAAGAGAGATATCATGATTATGCACCTATGATTGAAGAAGAACCTAGAGCTATCTGTAGAGAAGCAGTTGTTGAAGAAATGTTTGAGGGCATTGATGTATTATTCAATGAACCTAAAAAAAGTGAAGAAGAATCACATAACTCGGATGAGAGAGTCATGCCTAATATTCCAAAATTCACATCTAGATACCATTCAAAAGAAGATATCATTGGAGATCATAATAGAAAATTCATGACAAGATCAAAAGCAAAAATAGTCAATGAAGCGGTGTGTTTATTTTCACATATTGAACCTTTAATTGTTGAAGATGCATGTAATGATTTAGATTGGCATGAAGCAATGAAAGAAGAATTAGATCAGATAGTCAAGAATGATACATGGGAACTAGTCCCTAGCCTAGTAACAAAAATGTGATTGGAACCAAGTGGATATTTAGAAACAGGATGAATGAAGATGGAATAGTAGTAAGAAACAAATGAAGACTAGTATGTAAAGGTTATGTGCAAAGAGAAGGAATTTATTATTTTGATACATTTACCCTTGTAAGTAGATTGGAAGCCATAAAGTTATTTATAGCCTATGAAACATACAAAAACTTTAAATGTGAGGCCTCACCCCGAGTCTGTCATAGCCATTCAGTTTCTGCATTTGAGATAGACTTATTTGATATTATATTTTGATGCTTTATGGATTACTGATACTTTATATTATAGTTTTATCACCTTAGAGGATAGATGCACATTCAGTTATGTTATTCTGATGAAAACTATGATATCTATTTGGAACCTTTATGTGTGATTAAGTGAATGATTATGATGTCATAATGATATTTAATTGCAATTGAATTTTATATGCAATGATTATGTTATAAGCTTAATTTAGTGATGAATTGTATATTTCATGATGAGTTGTATGTATGTTATAGTTGAATAATTTTTCCATGTGAATTATGATATTTCAAATGAATTATCTTGTTCATTAATGTTATGAATTTACATGTATTTATTTCCTTGGACTACTGATGTTGGACTTTACTATGCAGGGAATTAGACCATGGTAAATTCAGGGAACCAAAGCATAGACTTATGTGTAAATCAGTTTGAGCCAAGGTTGCTTCTAGTGAGAGAAAAAAATCTCATTGTATCGTATTTAATTTGTGAAAGTAATGTACATGAATGTATTTAATTTATGTGTTAAATTGTTAATGCTATTTATTTGTGAGTATGCCCAAGTGGATATGCCACATGGCTTGTGATGTGTCTTCTTGTTTGTGTCACTTGACACTTGTGTGTGTACTTGTGGCCATGACATGTCCACTTGGGGATTGGATGCCCATCAACCTAGGATAGTACCCTTGAGGATCCCCATGAGAAATCTCTTGGATAGGGAGCTTGAGGTGGTGTCATTTCATGAATTTCGAATTTGAGCTTTATATGAATTTTTGGGGGGCTTAAAAGGTGCCTAGGGATGTGTTTAGGCCATTTTTAGTAATCCCACTTGATATACCTATGGGTAAGGGGCATTTTTAACCATAGGACAACTTATAGTTGACCAAAAGACCCCTCCAAAAGTTAGATTTTCAAAATGGCCGAAAATCCACTTTTGAAGCAAGGTCTTGGTTAGAGCTCCATCCAATTAAGATGCAAGTCTTTGGTTCACCTTTTTGGCCAACCTTTTTAGGAGTCCATATTTGGAAACCATGTAAGAAACTTGGGAAGATGATCCAATGAGAATGAGATCTTATCCCTAGGAGATTGTGTGGAGGCCTTTTTAGAGGGGACTCTTCTTTTGGAAGAGTTTGAACACCCACTCTCTAACTTAGAGACATAGCCAAATTGGAAAAATGAGAGTTAGGAAAAAAAGGAGGCTCTTCAACAAATTACTTCCATAAGCTTGGATCTAGGTTGGTGGTATTCCTCATTTTACTTGTTGATGGTTCATGTGGAAGAGTTCTCATGTATATTTTCCTTTTTGTATGTTAGTAATTTGATATTGTGTTCTTCATGTGCTTATGCAATGAGGATCTTGTTATTTTGTGTAGTAGATGAATATGCAAATCTTGTGTTTGATGTTGTGCAAGTCTTTTTGTTTTGTAAATGTGAAGATTTTTTGTTCTTGTGATTCCTTGTTTTGTATTATTGTTAAGGGAGTTTCTCAAGGCCACACTCACCCTTGAGAGGGAAGAGTAGCCTTAGAGGTGAAGGGAATTTTGGGACAACCATGGGTGTAGAGTTTTTCCTTGGTATGGAGAAGGAAGAAACATGGATGTATGGGCTCTATGTAGCCATTTATTTTTATATTTTTGGGGTCATAAGGGATTGTATAGCTTGAAGCCTTGGGGGTCATAAGGAGTTTTGTTGCATTGGAATTTTGTGGCAAGATGTGTTATAAGAAAGCCAAGTGTAGGCTTGTCTTTTATTTAATGAAATGTTCTTTCTCCCCTTGGGATTTAGTTCCACCTTCACCCCAATTGTTGAGTCATTTGGAGACTCTTTGTTTTAAGCCTTGGATGGGAGTTTAAATGTGATTATTGTTTTATTGAGACTTTGATTTGTTTGATTGTGAAACCTTTTTTATGTGATGGTTCCCCAAGCTCAGGAGTGGCTTCATAGAAGCCTAGGTTGGGAGGTGAGCACTCCATTGCCTATATTTTTTTTATTGCAGGATTGGAAGCCATTGAAGACTTCATGTTTGAAGTTGTATTCTTGAAGAAAGTTGAGGATGTATTTCAAAGTTGATATGGATCTTATTTGTTTTATGTTTATTTCTATTGTAAGGGAATCTTAAGGATCCCTTGAGCTCAATGTATTTATGTAATGGGGATAATACTCCAAATTTGTGTTTGTATCAAAGTGTTGTTGTATTCAAAGTCTTGAGTAATGTATTGTGTTTTTCTTATGGATAGATTCATTTCCTTATGAAACTATTATAATGCTCAAAGGAAGATTTCAGTGTATTCATGTCATATTAAATAAGGAATGGACAATGTATTATTTCATTTGAAAAAAAAAAAGATTTTGTTGGATTAGTTTTTGTGAGGACATTGTTTATTTACTCATTGATAAAACTTTATGCATACATGTTAAAAAAATTTAAAGAAGAAAAGTTATTGTAGTATCATTATAGTCCATTGTAAAGATTTCAATTGAATAGAAATGTTAGTGCAAAGAAAAGAATTGTTTAAAAATAAACTCTCTCTCTATCTTTCAATGCAAAATTTCAGGATTATTTTGATATTAGTATCTTTGTTGAGGAGTAATATCCTTTGAGAAATGTTGAATACTTAACTATGTACACTATTAGTCAAAGTATATCCTTGATCTTTTAGTCACTTCTTTAGACAATTAGTATTGTAAGTATTCAATCAACAAATAAATATAATCATATTATCTTCAACAAAAAGGGACAAGAAAACTAGTGATAAAACACAAAAAAGGAGAAATAGAGACCTAAAGGTCTTTGAAAATGTATGGGAAATTTTTCCATACATTTTTCAATTACACAGTCATTAGTTTATTATATATTCTCCCACTTGCTACAAAGAGAGGATATAATAAAGCTATTATAAAAAATAAAATTATATAGTATCTTGCTTGTCAAAGCACAGGGGTTTGAGGGTGAGACCCACCTGGGTTGCCACCCAAGAAACATAGAGAATAGGGCTCTTGTAAAAAAAAAAGATATATATATATATATATATATATAAAACAAAATTTAAGAGGGTACTTGTTAGAATATAATCTATTATCAAATAACATAAAATCACGTATGCCTTGTAAAAGAAAGAAGTGAACAAAATTTAAATTAAACTTTTTTAAAAATAAAAAAATTAAAAATTAAAAATTGATTGGTTATGGGGGGGCCGCGGGCCCTGCACCCCCTTCCTACACAGCACCCTGGCGAGCCAGGGAACCGCCATGTCGTGTGCATGGTACCGCTCTGCTCAGGCAGGACGGGGGCCATGCACGCGGGGGTACTGCACTGACAGCGTGGGCCTCGCAGTGCGAGGGCCGAGGCCTTTATATTTGGCACTTGAATTTTTTTTTTAATTTTTATTTATTTATTTACTTTATATTATTTATTATTTATATTAATTAATATTAATTAATATTATTTAATATAAATAATATTTATTAATTTATTTATTTTATTTAATAATTAATTCATTTAATTTTTAATTTAATCATTATATTAATTAAATAATATTAATTAATATAATTATTATTTAATAATTAGTTTATTTGTTTTGTGATTTAATAATTATATTAATTAAATATTAGTAATTAATATAATTATTATTATTTAATAATTAATTTAGATATTTAATAATTATATTAATAAATGAATAATATTAATTGATATAATTATTAATAATTTATTTATTTACTTGGTTATTTAATAATTATATTAATTATTAAATACTATTAATTAATAAAATTATTATTTAATCAATTATATTTTAATTTTTTTTAAATTAATAAGGGGTTGAAGTATGTTTTTTTTTATTGAATGGATATTATAGTTTAATTTTTAGTGAATTAAAAATTAAATGTAATCCAATATTATGATTAATGGATTTGTTAGGTCATTATGGGAATCATGTCAATATATAATAATGTAATTATGATGTAGTCATGAAAGCTAATAGTAGGGTTAGATTCATTTTTTTGAGTGGCAACTAGATTGAAATAAAATGTTTAGTTAAAGTTTAAATTTGGACATTATTTGGATTATTATGTTACTCTCATTAGCATGATTAGTTTACCTCTAATACTTAGGTTAACTTATAGGGAATCCTTTTTACGTGATCAGTAAAGTTAACCAGCTCTCCACTAGGTTTAACCGAGCACACTTTAGTCAACTGTTAACCATAAACTTAAACTTTTAACCTTTAAAAAAAATAAAAATTGGTGTGTTTTTATGTGTAAAATTATGGGCATGACATTAAAGTATATCTAATAGATATCAAGTTAGTATTCCTGAATGGAGAGTTGAAGGAAGAAGTCTACATAGAGTAGCTTGAAGGATTTAGTTTATCAGACAAACCAGATATGATATGCAGACTGAAGAAAGCCCTCTATGGACTTAAGAAAGCCCCTAGAGAATGGTATGAAAGACTAGATGGGTACTTGACAAAGATCAGATTCAAGAAATGAGTAGCAGATTGTAACTTATTCATAAGAGAGACACCTAATGGATTATTACTAGTTTCTATTTTTGTTGATGACATTATTTTTGGTGGTAATGACAAGCTTAGTGCAAATTTTGCTAAAGAAATATAGAGAAAATCTGAAATGAGCATGATTGGACCTATCAAGTACTTTTTGGGATTGAATGTGAAGCAGAAAGACAAAGGTATTTTCATTAATCAGTCTAAGTATGTGAAAGAAATATTAAAAAAGTTCAAGATGGATGATTGCAAGCCAGTAAGAACTCCTATGATAATAGGAAGCAAGCTTTCAAAAGAAGATGATTCTACAACAGTAGACAAGACCCTATATAAGTCTATGATTGGTAAACTAATATATATTACTTAATCTAGACCAGATATTTCGAATGCAATTGGTATTGCTGGAAGATTTGCAGTAGAACCTAAACAAAGTCATTGGTATACAGATGTAGATTGGGTAGGTTGTGTTGATGATAGAAAGAGCACCTCAGGAGGAGCACAATTTCTTGGAGACAGACTAGTTACTTAGACAAGAAAGAAGCATAATTGTTTTTCTCAGTCCACAATAGAAGAAGAGTATGTAGCAGTAGTATTAAATTGTTCTATAATTGTGTGGATCAAGTAGATGATAAAGGATTTTGGAATCTAGATTGATTAAACTATTTTTATTCATTGTGACAACACTAGCACTATCAATATGTCAGAGAACCCTACAATGCATGCAAAGACAAAACACATTGAGATAAAATATCACTTCCTAAGAGAGAAAGTTGGAGAGAAAGAAGTAAAATTATATTATGTGAGTACAAAAGAATAGTTAGAAGACATTTTCACAAAGCCTTTACCGAAGGATACATTTGAGTATCTCAGGGAGAAGCTGGGAGTAATTCCCTTCCCTAGATCTGATTAGAGATGCAGTAGTGCATTAGTCCTTAGTGACTGATGAATGGTCAACTACTCTACTTCAGGAGTAGTACCTACGCTTATTTGTATTGGTGCCATTTTCCATTGATGTCAAATGGGGAGTATATAGTCATGAAAAACAAAATAGATGATTTATTCTAGAAAAAGGGGATTATGCAGTAGAAAGGGAGAGTACACAATAGAAGATGCAGTAGTTGGAGAACTCATCCTTGGGGGAGTTTTGTTGAGGAAATGGATAATGTTGTAAAATAATTGAACATTTGTATTGATGGTGTTTTTCATTCCATATGTTGCCATCAATGCCAAAGGGGCATATTGTTGGAGATTCGTCAGCAAGCCAGTGTTGATTGTATGTTTGTCATTAATAATAACATATGGTAAGTAGCATGCATTATAGTTATATGCAAAGAGCCTTGAGAATATATTTAATGGATATTTTATCAACATGAAATCTTAGATGCAAAGGTTGATTCTGAGTACAGACAATTGTGTGTAGTTGCTTGTATTAGCAGTGTTCCTGACAGTGTTGCAAATAAAGTTTTATATGTAATTCTCAATATGGTTATGTTGGATCCTTGAGCATTTATATTTGTTTTGTAGACATGTTTGTAAAGCTATTTCAATTGGATGAATAGTTATTTGTGCAGTACAAGTTGAGTTATGATGTTTCTATTAGCCAGTTATAGTTTCTAGAGTTTATCTGATGGAGTCGACAGTGTTTATATTATTTTAGTAGTTGCGCCTATTATTTTGATATGTGTGTTTGGTGATGAGTTAAGAATGTTTGGTTAAGAGAACATAACATATTTTATCTTGAGAATAAACTATCAGTTAATCTGATGGAGCCGACAGTGTGAAGTGACGTGTCTACTCATATTGGGTTGCGCAGTCCTTTTTATGTTGTGAGCTTGGTTTAGCCATTGGAGATGTTATTGAAGAGTTATATTGTTTATCTACTATGATTTCAAGAAGGTTCTAATAGGTAAAATTGATTATATCATTTGGAGAAGGATACTTATAGCCGGTCAATTGTGATCGCTAAGTGTGATTGTGAGAGTAGAGCAGAAGATGTGAATGTACTGAGACATTATAGTTGAACTAATCATCAGTTCAAGATCTATGTGAAGAAGCAGAGATTATATTATAATCATTGGAACTGATCAAGACAACAGGTCTACTTCCTAGTTCACCAAGATCCAGATATTGTTGGGGATTTTCCAGCAGGCCAGTACTGACTATATGTTTGTCATTGATGACAACATATGGAAAGTAGCATGCGTGGAAGTCTTATGTAGTAATATTTCAATATATGTAGCATGGACATGATATCAACATGATATCATAGGTGCAGAGGTTAACTATTAGTACAAACAGTTATATAGCAGCTTGTGTCAACAGTGTTCCTGACAAAGTTACAGGTAGTGTTCTATGTATGGTTGTTCGTACAATTATCATGGAGCCTTGTACACTTGGATACATGTTGAATACATGTTAGTGATGTTTTAGTTATGGACACATAGTCTTTTGCTGAGTAGAAGTGAAGTTATGTAGTCACTATTCGCCAGCAGCAGTTTCATGTATTTATTCAGAAGAGCTGACAGAGATTTCATTGGTTATGTAGTTGTGCCTATCCTATGGGTATGCACCCTTGGATGTAAGCTTAGAGGAGAGTTATTGATGTTTTGTTAAAAGAACATGAGTTAATTCATCTTACAGAGAAAGATCCAGTTGTTTTAAGAGATGATAACGTGTAGTGTGCATCTACAATTATCTTATTGAACAGGTCCCAGAATGTGTTGCGTGCATAGTAGAGCCAACATATTCTTTATTAGAGTTTTTTATGATTTCTCTATTATGATTTCAAGGTGGTTCTAATAGTTCGACTTGATTATATCA
Organism: Chamaecyparis obtusa; assembly: GCA_027943335.1. Taxonomy (NCBI): domain Eukaryota; kingdom Viridiplantae; phylum Streptophyta; class Pinopsida; order Cupressales; family Cupressaceae; genus Chamaecyparis; species Chamaecyparis obtusa. The sequence goes on from BSBK01001029.1 coordinate 505,119, forward strand.
TTTAGAGGAAAGATATTTATAGGCAGTCATTTGTGATTGTTGAAGTGTGGTTCATGGTTGATTAAGAAAAGCAGAGCAGAGCAGAGTGTACAAAGTGTTGATCCATCAGAAGAAGGTCTATGTGACCAAGTAGAGTACTTGTGCTATACATTGGAACTAATCCAGATAGCAGGTCAAAGTGCAGTTCAGCAAGATCCAAATATAGTGTGTATCTATTATTTAGAAGGTTGTAGCCTTCGCCCCTTTGAGCAGTGAGCTCTCAGACAGTGCGTCCTCTCCCCTAACAGGGACAATTGTAAAAGACTCCTAACAAGGTCTGACCCTTGACCAAGTCTACTATACTAAATATATTGTAAAGAAACTCCTAACAGGGTTAAGGATCTTCTAACAAGGATCATAATACTCTAGTGCAAAATATTAGTGGGTGTCAATTCCCACCGAGGTTTTTACCTATTTGGGTTTCCGCGTAACCAAAATATTATTGTTGTGTTCTTGTGTTCTTTCATTATGTTTATGCTTTATGTTTAAGTATACTTAATTGGATAAAGAATTGAATGTTGTAGATAACTGATTCACCCCCCCCCTCTCTCAGTTATCTCTTGGGACTATTCCTAACAATTGGTATCAGAGCCTAGTGCCTCAGAGAGAAATTTAAATAGCTTGAGGTTGACCAGATGGCATACTTTAGGAAAGAAAGTCCTAAGTTTGATGGAGATAATTATCTTGATTGGAAGAACAAGATGGTGACCCATTTCCAGTGCATTGGTTTTGAAGCTTTTGATGTGACCATCAAAGCAGCCAAGATACCTACGCTAGAAGACCTTGCACAAGAAGATGCTACTGATAGGCAAAAGGAATTGTTTCATCAGAATGCTATTGCTAAAGAAGCCCTTATCAACGCCCTATCTGATGGTGAATTTAAAAAAATAAAAGAGGTAGATATAGCCCACAAAATATGGAAGCACCTAGAAGACATATTTGAAGGAGACAAACAAGAAAAGGATGTGCGTAGAAAGACATGAAAGAAAAGATACAATGCATTAGAGATGCTGCCTAAAGAAAACATTAGAGCTTACAATCAAAGGATAAATGAAGCAGTTGCTGGAATCAGAAACAATGGTGGACAGATTTCAAAGGAGGACATTATGGACAAGTTAATGACTACTCTCACTCTTGAATATGAAAGCAAGATCAACATCCTTGATGAGACCATGCAGCTTACATCTAATTTCAAGAGAGAGACTTTGATCAGCAAAATCTCAGCTTTTGAGATTTCAAGATTGAAGATAGAACCAAAGAGTGAAACAACCTTCAAAGCAACAGTTCATGGTAATAAATCTGTAAAAAATTCTGGTAATTTTGATGATGATGATGAAGAGAAAACACTAGATGATTTCATTGCTATGATTTTCAGAAGAGAAAAGAAAGGAAAAGGAAAATATGAAGTTCAATTACCATTTAAGTGATTTTCATGTAATAAGATCAGTCACTTTTCATCTAATTGTCTTACTAGAGCTAGAAAGTTCAAAAAAGATTACAAGCCTAAGTATTCTAACGAATGCTACTATGCTGGAGATAGAGTTTCAAATGAAGAATCTGGTGAAGAAGAAATTGGATTCATTACTATTATAGACAAAATGAATAATAAGACAAGTCATAAAGATGATAAAAAGGAACAAGAGCTAGCAGTGATTTCACAAGCTGACATAAGGACAGACTGGATCATAGATAGTGGTTGTTCACATCACATGACAGGTGATAAAGGTAGGTTTGTTCATTTGGACAAATACAATGGTGGTATGGTCAGATTTGGAGACAACACTCCTAAACCAATAGTTGGTAGAGGAGCCATCACCTTGGATGGAAAGAATACTACTGATGATGTTCTTTATGTTGATGGTTTGAAACATAACCTTCTCAGTGTTGGATAGTTACATGGAAAAGGCTATTAGCTCGAGTTCAAAGATGACAAATGCATCATTAACAACAAAGAAGGTGTTATGATTGCATCAGGCTCAAAGACAAGAGGTAATGTTTTTCAACTCAATTAGGAAGCAAGTTGTTTTGTTGCTAAAGTTGATGACAGTTGGTTGTGGCATAAAAGACTATGTCATATCAATTTTGATAACATAGTAAAGATAAGCAATGTAAAAGTAGTGAGAGATCTACCTAGCATAGAAAAGCTAGTTGATACTATATGTAGGGAATGTGTAATGGGAAAGCATGTCAGAAATTCATTCATGAGAAAGCAAAATTCAGTAGAGAACAAGTTGGATCTAATTCATACAGACCTATGTGGTCCAACTCAAACAAGATCATACTATGGTGAAAGGTATTTCATTTTGTTTATTGATGATTATACTAGAATGATGTGGGTTGTGTTCTTGAAAGATAAGTCAAAAGAATTTGAGAAGTTCAAAATATTCAAAGCTAAGGTTGAGAATGAATTTGGACTAAAGATAAAATGTTTGAGATCGGATAGAGGAGGAGAATTCACCTCTGACAGATTCTACGAGTACTGTGAAGAACATGGCATAAAGAGATAGTTAAGTGCAGCTAGAACCCTCAACATAATGGAATTGCAGAGAGAAGGAATAGGATCATCCTTGATATAGCACACACCATTATGATAGAAGGAAATGTTGCACACACCTATTGGAGAGATGCGGTCAATACAATAGTCTATACCATCAATAGAATTCAATTGAGGCTAGGCACTGACAAAACACCATATGAGCTATGGTTTGGTAATGTTCCCATAGTAAAATACTTCAGAATCTTTGGAAGCAAGTGCTAGGTATGTGCAAGATCATGAGGGGCCAAAAAGTGGCGATGTCAGTTTAAAACTTTGACAATGTAGCTGACGAATTTTTTTTCACCTGAATTTGATAAAATGAAAAGGGTATCTGAAGGAGATTATCAACTTTCTATCGATATAATTTCTATCAAATTTTGAATTCGGTAAGTAATTATTAATTATTTTCTAATTGAGCTACCTCTAAAGTGTTGATTTATATACTGATTGAAAAATGACTATAACTTTCAGACGGTATAACATTTTTGAAATCCAAAAATTGTGTCACATTCTATGCTTCACCTACTATAAGGAAAAATAAAATAAAATTGAATTTTGTAAAGTTTTGAATGGGTTAAGGTGGTCAGACACGGGATTTTTTTTATTCTAAAAATGTTGTAGCAAAAAAATCATAATTAATTATTTTTTTGGAATAAAATTACAAAAAAATATGCATCACATCCGGGCACGAGTCTACTACTTAATATAAAATCTTATAATAAAATATTATAATTTGATTATGATTAAGGTGGTCAGACATACACCTACTTCTTATTTTGTTCCTGAAATTTTTGTACTGTTGCATTGAAATTTATACTTTTCACCAATCATACTAACTTTTTCTCAAAAAAGGCCTAGTAGTTTAGAAACTACATTCAATTTTCTATAGATTCTATTCTTACAACTTTTTAATATTAGGTTCATAGCTAGTTGAAATTTTCACGTCAAGTTGAGTAACCCTGATTTGCTGATTTTTCATTGCCACTTAAGGGCATAGTTTGGCCCCTCATGATCTTGCACATACCCTGCTACATCAAGAGGGATGAAGCAGTAGGAAAGTTTGATGCAAGAAGTGATGAAGGTATTTTTCTTGGTTACTCTACTAAAAGTAAAGCTTATAGATGTTTCAATTTAAGATTGAAAAAGATCATAGAAAGTGCTCATGTTAAGATTGATGAAAATTTTATGATTCAAGAAAGATATCATGATTACCATGATATCTATACTACCATGCGTAGGGGAGTACCCTGCCATGGTAGGTACTCTCCTATGCATGGCAGTGCGCAGGAAGTGGGGGCGGGGCCCTAGGGAGTGGGGCCCGTGGGTCCCCTCCTATACAAAGATTTTTTTTTTAATTTTTATTAAATTTTGTTTATTCGTAGAAATGTTAATATTTATTCCTTAGTAAATTTCTTTTAAATTATATTTATTATTAATTTATTTTATTAATAAGTATGTTATTATTTATTAGTGGTTATTATTTATTAATAAATTTATTTATTAATTAAATATGTTTTTATTTAATTTCTTTTTAGTAGTTATAATTTAACAATTATGATTATTAATAAAGTAGTTAATTAATAAATGAGTTATTAATTAATATTCAGTAGTATTTTGATAATTAGTAATGAATACCTATTTATTGACTCATTAATATTTGAGCTTAATTTAATAACCTAATTTTTGTAATGGTTAAATGGTTGTGAACTAAATAACGACCTTTGATTAACTTAATTCGCTTATGGTGTTATTAGATTGTTCTAATCTTAGGGGTAGTATAGTTGATTAAATGATTTTGTTAATAAATTATAATTGAATTATTTAAATTAAATATGAATTAACAATATGTTGATTATTTCATTAACTATTAATTAGTTAATTAAATCAGTCTTAACATAGTTTTTTTTTGTTAGTGACTTGATTTAACTGTAATGTGGACATTAAGCTAAGATGAAGGATATTATATAGCTAACAATTTAATTCATTGTATTGGTTGTTATATTACAAGGGATTGCTTAGGTAGGTCTTATTTGGGTTATTAATTTGACCTTTGAGGATACAATCATTTGGTTAATTTAGTAAAATTAGTTTACCTCGAACTCTTAGGAGAACTTATAGGGATTCATTTTTATGTGATCAGTAAGGTTAACCAGCTCTCCACCTAGTTTAACCATGTACACTATAGTCAACTATTAACCTATTAAACCCTAGACTTATAATCATTTTCTTTATAAAAAAAAATTGGTGTGTTTTTGTGTGAAATTTATGGGCATGACATTATAGATGTTTCAATTTAAGATTGAAAAAGATCATAGAAAGTGCTCATGTTAAGATTGATGAAAATTTTATGATTCAAGAAAGATATCATGATTACTCACCCATGATTGAAGAAGAACCCATACCCTCCACTAGTGAGATAGTTATTGAAGAAATGTTTGTCAATATTGATGTGTTATTCAATGACCCTAAGACAAGTGAAGAAGAAACTCCTAAGGCTGATAAGTTAGCATCACCTAAAGTTCCAAAGTTTACATCAAGAAATCATTCCAAAATAGACATCATTGGAGATCAGAGTGGCAAAGTCTTAACAAGGTCACAAGCAAAGAACTCAGCTAGCAGTGAAGCGGTATGTTTACTATCTCAGATTGAACCTTTAAGTGTTGAATATGCATGTAATGATTCAAATTGGCATGATGCTATGAAAGAAGAACTTGATTAGATTATTAAGAATGACACTTGGGAACTGGTCCCAAGACCTAGTGATAAGAGTGTGATTGGAAAAAAGTGGATATTCAGAAACAAGATGAATGAAGATGGTACTGTAGTAAGAAACAAACCAAGGTTAGTATGTAAAGGATATGCACAAAGAGAAGGAATTGATTATTTAGACACATTCGCACCTGTGAGTAGATTAGAAGCTATTAAGTTATTTCTAGCTTATGCTATAGTAAAAAAATTCAAATTTTATTAGATGGATGTCAAGTCAACATTCCTAAATGGAGATTTGAAAGAAGAAGTATACATTGAGCAGCTGAAAGGATTCACCTTATCAGACAAACCTGATATGGTATGCAGATTGAAGAAGGCCCTCTATGGGCTTAAGCAAGCCCCTAGAGCATGGTATGAGAGACTAGATGGATATCTAACAAAAATTAGATTCAAGAAAGGAGCAGCAGATTGTAATCTATTCATTAGAGAGACATATGAAGGTTTACTACTTGTAGCTATATTTGTTGATGACATTATCTTTGGAGGTAATGACAAACTAAGTGCAAAATTTGCCAAAGAAATGTAGAATGAGTTTGAGATGAGTATGATTGGTCCTATCAAATAATTTTTAGGACTAAATATACAACAGACAGAAAAATGAATTTTTATTAACCAGTCAAAACATGTGAAAGAGATACTGAAGAAATTCAAGATGGATGAATGCAAGCTAGTAGGAAGCCCTATGATTACTGGATGCAACCTTACAAAAGAAGATGACTCACCAACAATAGATATAACATTGTACAAGTCTATGATTGGTAAACTTATATATCATACTCAGACTAGACCTGATATTTCAAATGCAGTTCACATAGTTGGAAGATTTGTAGCAGAACCTAAACAAAGTCACCTCATGGCAGTAAAAAGAATATTTAGATACTTGCAGGGCACTATAGATTATGGTCTATGGTATCCTAATTCAGAAAATGTTGAGCTTCATGTGTACACTGATGTAGATTAGGTAGGATGTGTTGATGACAGAAAGAGTACTTCAAGTGGAGCAGTGTTTCTTGGTGATAGACTTGTCACTTGGACAAGCAAGAAACAAAATTGTATTTCTCAATCAATAGCAGAAGCGAAGTATGTTGTAGCAGCCTTGAATTGTTATACAATTGTTTGGATCAAAAAGATGATAAAGGATTTTGGAATTCAGATTGATTATCCCATTGTTATTCACTATGATAACACTAGCACTATCAATATGTCAAAGAACCCTATGATGCATGCAAAGACAAAGCACATTAAGATCAAGTATCACTTCCTAAGAGAGAAAGTGGTTGATAAAGAAGTCAAGTTGGATTATGTGAGTACTAAAGATCAGTTGGTAGATATATTCACAAAGCCCTTTCCTAAGGATACTTTCAAGTATCTCAGGGAGAAGTTGGGAGTCATTCCCTTCCTTGATTTTTCTTAGAAAAAAGGTGGAAAGACATCAATCCTTAGGGACTGATGGAAGGTTGACTACTCTACCTCAGGAGTAGTACTGGTGCTTAAAATGAATGGTTCCCTTTTCCATTGATGTCAAAGGGGGAGTAATATACAGAGTCATGAAAAATAGAAGTAAAAAGAGGAGTAATATAGTAAGGGGGAGCAGTATTCAGTTTTGACAGCAGTACAGTTGAGGAAATGTAGAATATTAGAAAATATTGTAGCAGATGGAGAATTCATCTTTGGGGAAGTTTTAAAGAGGAAATGGAGAATGTTATAAAAGAAATGTTCATTTGGGTTGGTGGTGGTTTTTCATTCCACATTTTTCCATCAATGCCAAAGGGGGGGATTGTTGGGGATTTGCCAGCAGGCCAGTACTGACTGTATGTTTGTCATTGATGACAATATATGGAAAGTAGCATGCATGGAAGTCTTATGTAGTAAGATTTCAGTATATGTAGTATGGACATGATATCAACATGATATCATGGGTGCAGAGGTTAACTGTTAGTACAGACAATTATATAGCAGCTTGTGTCAGCAGTGTTCTGTGTATGGTTGTCCGTATAGTTATCATGGAGCCTTGCACGCTTGGATATATGTTGAAGACATGTTAGTGATGTTTTAGTCATGGACGCATAGTCTTTTGATGAGCAGAAGTGAAGTTATGCAGTCGCTATTCACCAACAGTAGTTTTTTGTGTTTATTCAGAAGAGCCGACAGAGATTTTATTGGTTATGTAGTTGCACCTATCCTGTGGGTATGCACCCTTGGATTTAAGCTTAGAGGAGAGTTATTGATGTTTGGCTAAGAGTGCATGAGTTAATTCAGCCTACAGAGAAAGATCCAATTGTTTTGGTAGAGCCAACAGTGTGTAGCATACGTCTACAATTATCTTATTAAACAGGTCTCAGAATGTGTTGCATGCATAGTAGAGCCAACAAAATATTTATTAGATTTTGTTATGGTTTCTCTATTATGATTTCAAGGTGGTTCTAATAGGCCAACTTGATTATATCATTTAGAAGAAAGATATTTATAAGCAGTCATTTGTGATTGTTGAAGTGTGGTTCATGGTTGATTAAGAAAAGCAGAGCAGAGCAGAGTGTGCGAAGTGTTGAGCCATCAGAAGAAGGTATATGTGACCAAGTAAAGTACTTTTGCTATACATTGGAACTGACCCAGACAGCAGGTCAAAGCATAGTTCACCGAGATCCAGATATAGTGTGCATCTATTATTCAGAAGGTTGTAGCCTTTTCCCCTTTGAGCAGTGATCTCTCAGACAGTGCGTCCTCTCCCCTAACAGGGAAAATTGTAAAAGACTCCTAACAGGGTCCGAACCTTGACCAGGTCTACTGTACTAAATATATTCTAAAGAAACTCCTAACAGGGTTAAGGATCTTCTAACAAGGATCATAATACTCTAGTGCAAAATATTAGTCGGTGTCAATTCCCACTGGGGTTTTTACCTATTTGGGTTTCCCCATAACCTAAATATTGGTGTTGTGTTCTTGTGTTCTTTCATTATGTTTATGCTTTATGTTTAAGTATAATTAATTGGATAAAGAATTGAATCTTGTAGATAACTGATTCACCCCCCCCCCCTCTTAGTTATCTCTTGGGAATATTCCTAACAGATATAGTGTGTATCTATTGTGTCAAAGGTTGCAGCCTTCACCATTTGAGAAGTGTGATACTTGATAGTATGTCCTCACCTTTAACAAGGTTATTTATAAAATACTCCTAACATGGTCTGACCCTTGAACATGTTACTATAGTTCATGCATTGTAAAGATCAAGTCCTAATAGTGTTGTAATATCTTCTAACAAGGATCATTATACTCTAGTGTAGTTTATAGTGGGTGCTAATTCCCACCGAGGTTTTTACCTATTTAGTTTCCCCCTAACCAAAATTCCGGTGTTAAGATTAAGTGTTATCTTCTTGTGTATGTGCTTAATGTTCTTCTATTCTAGATTGGATAAAGAATTGAATCTTGTAGATAAATGATTCATGCCCCCCCCTCTCAGTTATTTCTTGGGACTATTCCTAACACATTCACCTACAACAACTTTAGCATGAAATGTAATCTCCTCTTTCTTTTATGAAATAACTAGAACAAAGATTCCTCAATTATTTAAGTAGTATCCTCATCTTTAGAAAAGTATTCTTCCATAGAACATAATCTTTGTTTACCCTTGTCTTTTAAATTTATTCTCTTCCTAAAATCACCTTTCTTTTGATAGTCATTTCTATCATCATCTTCTTATTCACTATGCTATTCCTTATACTTGCAATCATTAGCAAAATGTGCTATCCTTCCACAATTAAATAACTTAAGAGGTAACTTACCTTTGTATCTATCGTTACCTCATTTGAATCTTCTTGAAATATATTCTTCATCTTCCTCCGACATCTTTAAAGTCTCGGGTTGAGCTTCTTCAATGGCTCTGAATGTAGATTCTCTCTTTTCTCTTTCAACTTCTAAGATTTCAAATGTAGGGACTCAACAAATAAGTTGATCAATTGAATACTGACTTAGATCATTACTCTCCCTTATTGAACATTCCATTGGTATGAACTCCTTTGGTAGGGTTAATAAAATATTAAGTATATGTTATTTATATCTTTTAGATGTCTACCAGAAGCTTTAATTAAATTAGATACATCTGTGAATATGTATACATGTATCTTTTAACACTCTTATTTTCTAGCTTTCTTAAGACCTCGTACTTATATTTTAGATTCATTAGTCTTTCATTTTTGTCTTTAAAACTCCTTCATATACCAAGACCATCATATCCCATATTTATTTAGCACCTTTCAAACCTTTCACCTTCTTAAATGTTGTGTCACATAAACTACTAAAAATAATTTCTTTGGCTTTTACATTAGCTTCCTTTTATCTTTCTTCATCAGTAGTTAAAGGTTTTCCAAAAGGAGGATAGAATCTAGGTTGTATAACCTCCAAAATAACATTATGTAATTTTTCTAGATATGCTTCCACCATTCCCTTCCAATAAGTAAAATTAATGTCATCAAATACCAGAGCCTAAAAGTGTAAGGTATGTGCCATCTTTGTTCCACCTCAGGTGGTTAGGCTTCATCAAGAGGAGACAAGCTTCAATACTCATTTTTTAACACACTTCGGATGTTGAGAGGGGGGGGAGGCAAATCAACATAAACCAAAATATCACTTAAGTAATAAATTCACCACATAGAACATTAATCAAATAATGAACCAAGATTACAACACAAGAGCACCAAGATTTTAATACATGGAAAACCCATACTGGAAAAAATCACAATGATCACTTTCCCACAAAGATAATCACTTATGTACACTAGTAGAATTTGGAAAATAAATGACCAGGTGACTAAAACTTTTAGTCACGTGACTAAAAATTTTAGTCACGTGACTAAAACTGATCATGTTCTACAACTAAAATGACTAAATAAATGAATAAATAATTAGTCACCCTAATAACAATGACTAAATGAATGATTAATACTCCTTTACACATTAAAATTTGATAATATCATATACTTATATTCTTAGAAGTTGCATTTCACCAATAATGTGTGTTTGCCAATAGACTTATTGTGCAAACATTATTCCAGCCACTATTTGCCAATATCTCTAAATGGTAACTATATTTAAAATTTATCTAAGTGTTTTGCAATTAGAATTTATATAGATCAGGTGCATATATATAACTCATAGATACTATCAAGGTTTTTTAAAGTGTTATTTGTGGTAGTAGATTGGTTAATATGTTCTGGTAGCTATCAAGAGGGAAAGCATTTAAAGCTCTGCGGGGTACTTCAAGAATTAATAACTAAAATTGTGTAGCTTTGATTTAATTTTTTTACTTAATGTCTCATATCCATCATAACTCCACAACAACCAATACTTCTAGACAAGCTGCAGACTAGACTCGAGCACCAATTGCAATATCTGATGTCATTTTGTAGGCTTTACAAAATCCATTTTCTAGTAGTCAGCTACAAATGAGTGAACAGATAGGATAGAGAAGTCAAAATATGTCAGGGCTCATTTGGGTGCTGGAATACCAAATGCCAAATCCAATCAATTCTGGAAGATGCTGCAATTATGGAAGATAAAAATCCTGAAAATGATTTCTAGAATATGGGTTGACCCATTTCGTTCACTCGGAAGATGATTAAGAAGATGCATAAGAAATTTTTGTTCTTTATTTTAATTTCTTTAAATATGGTGTGTATATGTCTGTATATATACACACATACATATGTGATTGTTAGAATTTAATCTTTCCTTCATAATTATGTAAGGATAAACCAAGGTATCTTATTGTTTCGTCCTTTAGTCCAAGTGGGAGGACATGTAATATTTGTAATTTCCTTTATTAAGAAAAATAGATATTCCTCCTTATGAGGAATCCTACACTTGTCTCACACACTAATGAAATGTGGCATACACAGAAATCAGAGTTACAATGTAACTCCTTTCTCACATCTCTATTAAGAGATGGCTCTCCTTCTCTCAACTTATGAGATTCTTCTTTTTTTTGAACATTGTATGAGCTAAGCTCTCTCTCTCTCTCTCTCTCTCTCTCTCTCTCTCTCTCTCTCAGGCATTTTTTTCCATTTTCATTATATCACGGGGTTTTCTTTATGCTTTTCTCCCTTCAAAATATTGTCTCCTTATTTCATTGTGCTTTGGTGAATGCTCCTAACTTTGTGATTATTCATGGTAAACTTTCTTTTCCTTGCTCACTAATTAAACAATTTCCTAACTTTATATTTTGTTATTATTATTTTAACATGGTATCAGAGCAGGTTGGTTTAATCCATTATTGAGTGTATAGGTGAAGGAGCTCCCATATCTTGGAACACTCCAATATCGGAGACTCTTGAGAGAGTTTTTTGCTCAGCATTTGTTTTGACTAATCTTGCTAAGAGAAAAAAATTAATTTTTTTTTTGGGTTTGGCTGGTTTACTGCCAATCCCGATTCATCTTTTGGTTACATTATTGATAAAGAAAATAATACAAAATTAATTATATCAAAATCCTAATTTAATATTATAATATTTTTAATATTAAAAGCATTTAAAGATTTAAAAGTTTTTCCTTTATCCTTGTTTCGAGTTTCTAATTTTGGTTACATGAATGTATAGAATATATTTCAAATTTGCTATCATTGTGTCAAAAATTTTGGTTACATACGTCTGTTAAAAAATCATCATTGTTGCTATTCCTATTGCATGCGTTTCTATTGAAGGTGTTTCTTCTCCTCATTGCGCTTTAATCTGTTTTTCTTTTCTTTTGCATGTGTTTTTTCATTCTTCATATCTTTAAGCTTGGATGAATATACATTAAAAGTTTATGTCGTTGAATGTATAATCAGGTGCTTCGGCCTTAATAGGTTAATCGGGCTTCCGATAGTTTTAGTTTACTTAGTTTGATTGTTGTTGGTATCCTCTCTGGGTTTTGTGTTTGCTTTGGAAATTCTTTCTGGGTATTGAGATTGTGCTCAGAATCCCTACTAGGTTTCCAAATTGTGTTTCGGCGCTATTCTGGGTTCTGATATTGCTTTGGGATCCCATGTTTGATTCGAAATGAAATAATATTAATTTCCAACTTAAGTTTCAATTCTTTTTGTTTCCAAAGGTTTGGATTGTCTTGATTTTGATGAGAAATATCTTATATATTTATAATCCTTGTTATAATCCTTGATCTCTGTTTGCAGGTTCTATTGTTTTGTTTCTGTTTTGTGTCATTTATCTATCATTTTCTTTGCATTGATGTGATTTGTAATTCTGTTGTGGATTTATCTAAGTTTAATAGTGAATGGATTGCACAACATAGTGCTTGGAGCTTGTCGCACTTCCTATTCTTCTCGCCGTGCTTGAGGCAGAATTGCTTCTTATTGCCCGTCAGATCACCCAGTGCCCATGATGCTTCTTGGTAGCTTCCTATTGATGTGGGGTCGGCCCTTGTTTGAGTGGCTTGTTAGAGAACTTCTTATTCTCATAACCCTTCAACAGCATCAATCTCTTTGTTCTTTAGTTGTCTTTTTGTTTTCCATGTGTTTTTTTTTTCTAGAGTTTCATAGAAATTTATAGTTTTTCCCTACAAACCCTTCTTCATCCGAATCCGCATGTATTTGGCCGCATCTCCATAACCACTACCACCGCTAGCATTTCCAACTCCCCCAACCACCTTGCGCGATCTGCCAGTAAGTCTCCTCGATGTTTCTCTATCCGCCACCTTGCTTGCCTTATCCTTGCTGCTAGAGGGAGTGCGTGACTGCCGGCACCGGAGCCCATTAGATACCATGAGCCCTAGCAGAAGCTCTCTTTCATTTGAGTTTTTTCTTTTTTTTTTAGATTCTTTTTTCTGCAGTTTAGTTTTTTTTCAGCTTAGTTTATTTTTGCCTTTTGGGTTTGGCACTCACCGTGAAATCGAAGTTTACTTTCTCATCGAATGAAGTAATCTACTAGGCATAGCACGTTTAAGTGAAAGTATGTTTATTTTATTTCAACATAAGCATTACAATTTATTGAATTCTTCGGATCAAGTCAAATTGAGCTTCATTCTAATTAGGGTTTCTAATTTTGTTTGGTAGCTATTTATCTTTGTTGTATATTCTCGTTCTTTTTATTAAAGTATATGCAATGTTGTTTCCTTTAATCAAATCGCTTCATTTCTCTTCTGTAGCATTTAGACCAGGTTTTAATCCTTTTGACCAAGGTTAACTTTGGTTAAGGCTTTTTTTAAGGTTTTTCATCCTGCAATCTTTTGCCAATAAGATCGAAGAGTGTGATTCAGCAGGCAATGATTTAAAAAAAAATTTTAAAAAATAAAGGATTAGAATAGTTCCCATCCAGTTTTGATAGGAGTGTTTATTTAAGAGAATTTTGGAAAATTTTTAGAGTGCATTATTAGATTTAGTAGTTTTTTTTAGTTTCGATTTCTTTAGTTAATAGCAACATTATTAGATTTGTAGTTTATTAGCTTTCATTGAAAAAGAAGTTAGATCATAGTAATTGCTTTTATTTAATTGCATAAGTTGGGTAGTATAAATCATTTTATTTGAAAGGATCTTAGCATTGTGTTATCTCTCTTTCTGCGAAAGTTTCTTTATTTATATTTTAATATATTGTTCCTTAATCCTTTTTTGCAGGTTTGAATTTATTTTAACCTCTGTTAGTATTTCAGTTCTCTAACATTTGCCTTGCCTAATTTTAAATGTTTTAATAATAAAAAAAATATCTTTCTATTCAGTTTCATTTGTAATTTTTGTTTCATCATGTCTACGTCTATGCTGAAATTTAAACTCACTAGTTCCAATTATACTGTTTGGAGGCCACACATGTCTGATTTTCTAAAATCTCGACACCTTTTCGATATTGTGTCTTCTCCAAATTTGAAACCGACATCCACCACTCCTCAGGCTGACCAGGATTCCTGGCAGTTGAAAGATGAGGAAGCGTTTGGTCTAATTGGATTCTCATTATATCCAGATTTATATCATCTTATCTCAGATTACTGCGGTTCATCAGGCATGGCATGTCTTGGAGAACACATTTCAAACTTATGAGAAACCTGTTCCCCTTATTAATCAAGAAAATCAAAACTCTACTCTGCACTGTGACATTATAGATAACATGTTACAGATTGACGATGTTTCTTATACTTATTCTGCTTTAGAACAAGAAGATGCAATTATTGATACTCCTAATGATTTTGTTCCTTCTAGTAGTAGCAATGATGATGATGATGATGGTAATAATCTATTTAATCCTCTTTGCTCTCATGTTGATGATATGTTTGACCAAGAAGAGGAAATTATATCTAACTTTCTTAATGCTACTTTGCAAGATATGTTTATTACTCAAGATGAAATTCATGCTGATAGTACTAATCCTATGACTGTTGTGGAGGTTAATGATAATGATACTTATATTAACTCTCCTATTGATGCTTCATATTATGATAAATACACTACAGATTTGGTTTATGCAACTGAAGATTGCACTTATGATTCTATGACCCATGTTTCACAATATGATTTTTTTCAAAGTGTTACTGATTCAGCACTAGGTGATCCCAATGATGGGCACTCTACTAGTGGTTTTTTCCTTTTTGCAAGCTCAAGTGTTGATTATGCTCCACCTATCCTTTCTACTAGAAATAACTATACAGAATGCATAAATACCTCTCAAGAATTTCAATGGTCTCTTAAAGATTTGGGCTCCCCTCAACATGCTATTCACTTTGCCAAAAGTCCTATGTACCATTCAAGCTCCAAAGCACAAGTTGAAGACATGCAAGATGATCAAGCCAAAGACATCCTAGTGAAGACTCTTTCAAAAGAAACATCTCAAATTCATTGTAAACATTTGAGTTTGATACCTATTGATGTAATTACCCGAAGTAAGGATTAAACGGGGGTCTTAGAATTTAATCTTTCCTTGGTAATTATGTAAGGATAAACCAAGGTATCCTATTGTATTCATCCGCTAGTCCAAGTGGGAGGACATGTAATATTTGTAATTTCCTTTATTATGGAAAATAGATATTTCTCCTTATGAGGAATCCTACACTTGTCTCACACGCTAATGAAATGTGGCATACACAGAAATGGGAGTTACAATGTAACTCCTTTCTCACATCTCTATTAAGAGATGACTCTCCTTCTCTCAACTTATGAGATTATTCTTCTTTTTTAACATTGTATGAGCTAAGCTCTCTCTCTCTCTCTCTCTCTCTCTCTCTCAGGTATTTTTTGCCACTTTTATTATATCACGGGAGTTTTTTTATGCTTTTCCCCCTTCAAAATATTGTCTCCTTGTTTCATTGTGCTTTGGTGAATGCTCCTAGCTTTGTGATTATTCATGGTAAACTTTCTTTTCCTTGCTCATTGATTAAACAATTTCCTAACTCTATATTTTGTTATTATTATTTTAACAGTGATCATTGCTAGCTTCGAAAAGACATACAATTGCTAAAAATAGCCTCCATAATTGTCCATAATGTATGCAAATTCAAAACTCTCCAAAAATCTCATAACACCCTCAAAAATCCAATTGAGCTTCTTTATTTTTCCTTATTATTGCATTTTAAACTTAATGTTTATTAAACAGATTTATAATTAACTAATTGATAAAAAATTGTTGATGATTGTAGCATCGGTCAGATAAATAATACCAATAATATGAACATTATGAGAAATGACATATTATATATATATATATATATATATATATATATATATATATATATATATATATATATATATATATATATATATATATATATATATATATATATATATATATATATATATATATATATATATATATATATATATATATATATATAATTAGATTATAATTATTCTTATAATAACTATTTAATTAATTGATAAAATAAAATAAATAATAATGAATAGACATGTCCCATGAAGGGACATGTCTCTTAATGTGTTTTCCTCAATATAAATAAGAGATCACTGCTCTTGGAAAATATATACCGAAGAGACAATGTTATTACATTTGCAGCGATCCTAAAACTTAACATGGTATCAGAGCCAGACTGCAGATGTGAGAAAGATCTAAAGTTATTGGCATGACTGAAGAATAATAATTGGAGAAAGATCATTGTTTGAGGCAATCAATTATTGGCGGCTTGAATGGGTGAAGCAATATAGTTGTATAGCAGATATTCTTGGATATCTCATTATATAATCATCGGGTGCTTTCATATGTGATGCTCAATTGGATGATGTCGAATTCAAATGTCTGAAGAAGTATAATTGGTCTTCTTGCAATTGCTCGCAGTTGGCGATTGTTACTCTTATTGGGGGCTGGATGTTAACATATGAATAGTCTGGCAATTCACATCGATTTTGACCTTAGAATCGCACCTCCTCAGATAAAACTTTTTCGTATGTGCTTGATAAAAGGCGGAAACATATTTCAAAGTTCATAATATTGTAGTTTGTAATATGGGAATGTTGTTGTTGGTTTGGTTTGTTGAACTGATTCCTATATGGTTACAAACAGTTGGGAACTAATTGGAAAACTATGCAAACCGGTGAAGATAAAGAGAAGTTATTTAAGAAGACAAAGTAGTCGAAGGCTGTGTGAAAATAGAATAGTGTGATTGGAATTTGAAAATCGATACATATTATATATGTCTATTGAAAGTTGTGAGATTGTATCATTGGTGAGTGAAAAGTATGTGGTACTGAATCAAAATTATATAACTCAATGCAAATGGGGTTATGTGTACTTGTGAATAAAATGAATGTGTGCAGTGTATAGGAGTCATGTTTCAGATTGAAAGGAGGCATTTTTATATGAAGATATGCATAAGATATTATGAAACAAACAATGACATATGCTGAGACCTGAAGATGTGAAGAGTCGGTAATGTTTGAAAAGACAATGAATTCTAAGAAGGATATATGTTCGCTGTACTGAAGTTTGATTCAATGCTAAAAAGGAAGATATGCTAGTTGAAGATCAATATTGATTATTCAGTCAGAACCTTGCCAAGAAAGGATAGAGTGACAGGGACGACAATATTTTATAGGATTGTGAATTCCAAGTGATTCTCTCTGAAAGGAGACAACCTTATGAAACAGATGATCAGATTTGGATACTTCTTAGGAGTCTGAGAATCTAGAAGGAGGTTAAGAGGTTGATGAACTTGAGCTTCAGAGGGAGAAGATAAATGATATGGTTCAGTCAACTTTTGATAATCTCGGTCATTTTGATTGAGAGGGAGTTCACTAATGAAGGTGAAACACCTTTGAGGTAAACTTGATATGATTGTTTATTATACTTATGAATCATGAATGTTTTAATGGGCCTACCCCCTGTGTAAATCATGAGGAAGTGACGACTTCCAAATGATTATCACTTGTATTTGCAGAAGTTATTGGAAGGTGACGATCTTACAATGACTTAAAATCATGATATACATTATTTATAATGTTGAAACAGATCATGATGAATTAATGCAACAACTAAGTGTTAGATGTCATTAAGTTGATGGTCTATGAGTTGTTTGCATAAATATATCTTGTAAAGCAACAACTAAGTGTTAGATGTCAAATTGACGGTCTATAAGTTGCTTGTATAGATACATCTTGTAGAAGCAACAACTAAGTGTTAGATGTCAAATTGACGGTCTATAAGTTGCTTGTATAGATACATCTTGTAGAAGCAACAACTAAGTGTTAGATGTCATTAAGTTGACGGTCTATAAGTTGTTTGCTTAGATATATCTTGTAAATCAACAACTAAGTGTTAGATGTCATTGACGGTCTATGAGTTGTTTGTATAGATATATTTAGGTATCTGGTGAAATATCATGTGTTGATATTCTACAGGCCAGTACCTTATTAAGTATTTGGTGAATGTCATGTGTTGACATTCTGATAGGCCAATACTCAAGAGTTTGTGGATAGAATCGTCGATGGAGGCAATCTACATTTGAGACTATGTTTCTATTGATTACATCATGAGTATGATGCCTTTATTGCTTACATCATATGATTGATGTTGTCAAGTGTCTTAAGTGTTGACATTGGATTGATTTATCCTCCCTACCTAAGAGGGAGTGTTGATGATTGTAGCATTGGTCAGATAAATAATACCAATAATATGATCATTATGAGAAATGACATATTATATATATATATATATATATATATATATTATAATAATTCTTATAATAACTATTTAATTAATTGATAAAATAAAATAAATAATAATGAATAGACATGTCCCATGAAGGGACACATCTCTTAATGTGTTTTCCTCAATATAAATAAGAGATCACTGCTCTTGGAAAATATATACCGAAGAGACAATGTTATTACATTTGCAGCGATCCTAAAACTTATGTTATTACATTTGCAGCGATCCTAAAACTTAACAAAAATAATTACATTATAATTTTTATGTAATAATAAAAAGAAAAATAATATTTCATTATCTTACAATTTATAAATAAATAAAATAATAATAACATTTTGTTAATTTCTCTTCAATAGATATTATCATTATTTTATTTTATCTAAAAGTACAAATTAATAACAAGTGACATCAAACCTCACTTGTCAAAATTTGCATATTGACAAGATATATCAAAATGAATTTAAAAAATTAAAAAGAAAAGGTGCTTTGTGGAGGTAGTACTCTAATCCTACCCGCCATTTTCTTTTCATCTTTTGACTCTGTTCAGTCTGGGCCGCCATGGAAAACTGCTAGGGTAGGGAAGAGAAATTGAAATCTCCACAAAGCTTCATGTTGCATACATGGGTCTAATGGTGAGTTCTTGCTACTTTTTCCTTTTAATCATTTTGCATATGATTTTCTTGTTAAATTTTCTCTGGAAAATAGTCATAGTGTGATAGCTTTGTATACCTTTTGATGCTCATTAATGTTTTAGCTATAGACAGCCCTGAAGGCTATAGAAACAAGAGGGTTTCTCTTCTATGAGCTCTGAGGCTTAATTTGATCATAAAATTATGTATACATATGAATCACCTGAGATAATTGTGTATTTCCTCCATGGCTCAACAAGGGTTTTAAGACATGATTTTTGCCCTTTTGGGCTTGACATTCCAAATAACACCAAAACCCTGACTTAAATATTTTTCTTAGTATTTTCTTGAGTTTTCTTGAACAGAATTTCACATACCTATTGACATGTAGGTCGCGGTTTATCTTGTTGAAACCCTATATAGCCATCAACGACATTAGGAAGCTTTTGTAAAATATGCTATGTTCGGTATAAACTAGGGCTTCATTGTATACTCAGGCTTCCTTGTTTCCAAAAGGTTGTAACCTTATGTATCTGATTTGCTAATGGTCTCCGTATTTGCTAAGCAACTGAAACATTTCAGAAAACATTTCATAATAATTCCACTAGGCTGACAGTATGAAAAATAATTTAATTTAACACACACCAAATTTTGAAAGTCAGTAATTGCGGTAGCCTGATCTTGCACAAGATTTTTTGCCAACTAACAATGGCAAATAAAAAATAGGACTAAAATATGTAGGGAAGAAATGCCATTTGAAACAAGTAAACATTGGTGCATATACTAGCCTTTGGTATGATACAAAATAATAGAATTGTTCAAAAAAGAAGTGACACATATGCTGAAACGGTGCTGCTACAGTTAGGAACAGTGAATAAAAGGTGTTGGGAAGTAGCAGATAAATGACACAAAAAAGAAGGTCCATTAAAGAAAGAAGAACAAATCAAAGATGGACCAACACATGCAATGTGAATGTGGTGACTACACTAAGGACGGTGCTATATAAAGATTAAACACCAAGGCAAGGGCTCAATGACATTGGCATGATCAAGAAATAGTTCACTATGACATTCATATGTTGAAGAGCAAATGGTGTCAATAAAGAGGTCTGGAAGAAGTAAAAAATGATGATCATTTAAGCAGTGATAGGCCCAGAAAAAACATGATGAAGCAAGGTAGTCATGATTGTCAATTTAAAGACCTAAATAAGCATCCTCTGAAGCAATAAAGGTCAAGATAGTGAAGGGTACAATGTTATAAGTGAATACAATGCATTGATTCCATGACAATGTTTGAGAACAATCAAGGCACTGTCATAAAGACTTAATTCTATAAAAAAACAAAGACACTGCATGATTGGAAGTCATGGAGGCTATTGTAGACAACAAACATGTAGACAATGTCAATATAAATCAGAGTAATGAATAAAATAGAGGTTGGTTACTTGCTGCAAGTTTCGTCTTTCTCTTTCAATCGTCCTTTGAGCTCTTTAGCCTAATTGAATTAACTATCTTTTGATCTGCAGCTGGCAAGATCAAGGCTCTAATACCATTTGTAATGTCCCCTTTTGAGATATTCTTTAAAATAATGGAATTCTCTCAAGATTTAATAATAGTTTTATCAAGGATTGCAATCTATATAAATAGATTCAAGTCAATAAATCATAGCACAGTACCCAAGTTCATCACATCGTGAATTCCCTTTAAAATACCTTGCAAATCTGCTTAGTTAAAAGTCCCCGTCTTTAACTCAACCACAGACAAAAACAGAGAGATGGGAGGGGGTGTTTTATCCCTGTCCTTGAGATGTCTGGGACAGCCTGAAAACTAAGGGGATACATCACATGGTATACTGGGAATATTTAACTACTCTTTGGTTGTTGTTTAGCTTATGTCTTGATAGTTTAGAAGTCCCTTTGTGGCCTGAAAATGCGTTGTGCAATCTTAATGGCATATGGCATTTTCCTACACCATGATGTATTAAGTCCCTTTGTCTCTAACTGTTTTGTGTATTTACTAGACTATAACTAAAGTCTTTGAAATTAGTCCACCAGACTATTTATGATGGTATTTTATGGTTCTAACTATTTCGAGAGATATTTTAGACATGAAGGCGCAACAGTTACTTATGAGATTTGCTTGATGTTTTTCAAGCTACTCTCATTTTTTCTAAGGTTAGATGTTCCTTATGTAGATGTAAAGCTTCAAAATTCACACTTTCAATATTTTACTCATAAATGTATAAATTGTTATATTTTGAAGATATATCTGAGTTTTTATTAGATCTACATTTGTCTGTGTTGAGCAGTGTGTAACATCTCATCCTGACACTAGAGGTCTTTTCCTCAATGGTAAGCTTTTCTAATGATTACCTATTTCTTTTTTGTATGATCAATGGACCATTCTGTTAATGGATGTTTTGTTTTCTAAAATGTAATCTTAAAATATTTTAGTTCTAGGTCTAATGTATCAATTGACCCATGTTGACATTAAAGAGGATTTTATTTGGTTGGAACTCATTTGGTAGCTTCTATAATATGGTTTTATAAATGTTTTTGGGTTTTCAAAGATTTTACTGATGAGATTAAGCTATAACCAATATGAAACCAAGTATTAGTTACTCCAACTTGAAAACCCTGGTAACTGGAAATTAGGAAACAAGATTATGCAGTGATTTGGTTCAATCAAAATCCAGAATATATTTTGGTAGGTGACAGAATTTGAAACATGAACAAAAATTACATGTAGTTTGAAACTCTTTTTAGCTACAGATTACAAGACTCAATGAAAAATTACTGAAAGTAAGACCCAGAACATTTATCCATATCGGCATGGTCCTTATTTTTTATATCAATTGTCATTTACATTTATTTTTTTTTGTTGCGCCAGAGGTTGTCACTTACATGTTAGTGACAAGAATGTCAAAATGTATAATAGCCACACAAAATGAGAATTTTAAGCCAAAACGTTAATGTAATTCCTCTCGAAGTCACACATTTTCAAGCCGTAGAACTTTGACTCATTCAAAAAAGATCCAATGAACTTTCTGTAGGTAGAGCACTGTTAGCTTAAAAAGATCCAAATAGTAAATGTTGTTATAACTCCAGAGATTTCCATGGGAGGCTGATTTATATTTCCACAAGTCACCAAATCCTCTATTTGTTAGAGGAGTTGGGATTGTGCTGAAAGAGGGTAATGAAATAGAGTGCATGAAATAAAAAGAGAATTTACATTAATGTCAGCGACTGGAGATATAGAAAACGCTCCTTTGCCAAAAATTTTCTATGATAATACGAAGTAAGTTTTGCAATACCTAAATCTAATATACTAATCTTCTTGTGTGGTGTGTATACTTCTTTTTGTTTATATTTTTCATTAATTCCCCTTTCTAGTTGTTGTAGAATATAAGGACTAGCTTAAGAGCACAAACTTTATGCAAAGTTAGAACTTTCTTAAGAGTGCAAGAACCAGCTTTAGACAATGTTAAATATATATGACAGTGGTGTACGCAAAAATAATGTGAATGTGTTTAGAAGGTGAGGGGTGCATGACCTATTATTTTTATCATAAAACTTTTTGCAAAGATAGATGGACTTTTAGCATCTGTGACTTCAATTTCCATGGTTTTATGTGTAAATCCTCTTCAATTTTTAGCTAAATGAAATCATTATCAATAATATGATAGAAAATGTAAATCAAAAGAAAATCTTCTTGATGTAACTATCACTTTGCTTAATTAAAGTTGGAGAACATTTAACCAAGATTGAGAAATTGTTTGTGAATCAAGTAATAACAATTCTTGGACTCTAGAGCTTATTTTACATTAAAGTTGATTTTGAGAAAAAAGTGATAATTAAATCGCAGTCAATTCTGTTGAAATTCGTAGACATATTCATTCACGAATTCTGCTTTCGAAGAAATGACTGGAGACAAAGTGGTTCCTTCGACCAATTTTCAATAATATCTTGTAGACTTTAATCTAGTTTGAGCAATTTTGTGTAAAACTGACATCCATCTATAGCCTAATTGAAAGTTTAATTGATATTTGTTAAAGTATTAAGTCTAAAGGGGTTCTTTTTGACATAACCCTTGACTCCCATTGTATAGAATTGGAGAGTAAGACTGAAAAATTGGATGTGGATTTTGCAGCTCATTTTACATTGAACCTGAAACTTGAGAAACAAATGACTAGTAAAATTGTTGTTAACTCTGTTGAAAGCCTCGATGCAAATATTCCTCAAATCTTTCTTATGAAGACATGGATAGATAAAATGGGCTTTACTTGACCAATTTACAATCATCTTGTAAAATTTATGGTCTTTTTCTGAGACACAAGACAAGGTTACTCAACTTATCTTCTTTTGTTCTTTAGTGATCAGGATAAGACATGGTATCAAGCACATCATGAACAAATGCTAGAGGGTGCAACTTTTTGACTTTGGCCAATATATAAGGTCAATCATATTCTGGGTGGTTTGGAGATAATTTCATTTACTATAGAAGAAATCTGCATATATAAGATCTTAAATAGCTGATACCATAACATGTTAGTCTTGAGAGAAACACACCATTTCAAGAATAGATGTTGAAACTAAGACCATCTTGTGGATCAGTATGATGAATTACTCTGTGTCAAATGATCTCAAAAAATTGTGCTTTTATAATGATTTATCTCATGACTATCAAATTGATCTTTATCTCACAAAATTGACTGGGCAATTATTAGTAATACTTCTAGTGAAGTCTTGATTGACAGGAGCAAGCGGTATTTTCATAGCCACCCAGTCCACTCAATATGTGATTTTTCTGGCCAATATATTTTAGAACACAAATCTACAGGCTGCAGTTGAAGGGAATGTTCCTGTGATAGCTAATGAGCAGTATGAATAGCCTGCACTAAGGATTGGTGCTAATGTAGATGTGTCTTGTCATTTCTCTACCCTAGCTGTGACGGCCAACAATTGATAAAATATTAAAATGGTTTTTCAAACACCAAATTAGTTAAAATATGTTTAAATAAAAACAAATATAAATATAATAATAAAATGTAAATAAAGTAAAATAAAAAATTTGAAATTAGGTGCCACATTTTGGGCCCTAGCGCCATTGCACAAACAAGAATTTAATTTTGTTTTGAATGCTGGGCGCTAACATAGGGAGATGGAGTTTGATCCCTTACCTTGCCACCTCATCCAACACAATTATGGTTGAACTCAGCAGTTCTGTTAGTAGTTTTGGGATGGGTGACCTCCCGAGAAGTCCTGATGCTTCACCTCTGTGAGCATCACCTAGATGCAATGAGTGCTAAGTGTTCCAATCATTCTCATGAGAGATGGGTTCATGTGAACCACTACTCATGAAATATTGATGCTTCTTTCCATCTTATAGACTCCGACAGGTTATTTTTGTATTG
This sequence comes from Chamaecyparis obtusa, assembly GCA_027943335.1. Taxonomy (NCBI): domain Eukaryota; kingdom Viridiplantae; phylum Streptophyta; class Pinopsida; order Cupressales; family Cupressaceae; genus Chamaecyparis; species Chamaecyparis obtusa. The sequence continues at coordinate 529,628 of BSBK01001029.1, forward strand.
TCAGTTGTGATAGATTCATAAAAGTAATGCTTCTTTATCCGTTTCATAATAAGAAGGTCCATTTTTCTCTGGCACGATCTTGAGAGGTGAGTTGGCAGTTAATACACTAAGAAGAAAGCAACCTGTAATTCTATAGAACTCAAAACTGCTGGTTGAGGCTTACCATATTAGATAATAGAAGCGGTTTACAATTCTCAAGTAATAATGTATACTGGTTATAAGTTTTTGACTAGCGATTACTTCAAATGGAAAGTTCTGGGAATTCTTTGTAGCCAAAGCTACCAACAGATAAATCATGACGACTGTTGATTATGATAATTGAGAAGTTTTACTTTTGCCAGATGGTGGGTCGCTGGACCTCTTTAGAATAATGTTTTCAACCATTCTAAAATGAGTGTGACATGGGGTAAAAGGGCAATTTTCAACCATATGTTTTTAGTGAAAACTGCAATGAAAAAACTTACAGTTTTGTCTACTTATGAATGACAAAGCAATGCAATTTTTTATTTTTGAACCCGCATCTATATCGGAATCGGAACTGGTAACTTAGGGAAAAGAAAAACTTGAACAATGAAAATCTAAATCTTAGTAGATGAGACAATTAGGAATCTGACCTAGTTTATGAGTGCCCTTTTATCTCTTGGAGCAAATAAAAAGGGAAAACCCTTTTTTATTTCTTTATTGCTAACATATTGCATATAAATTAAATCTTAGTAGATGAGACAATTAGGAAATCTGACCTAGTTTATGAGTGCCCTTTTATCTCTTGGAGCAAATAAAAAGGGAAAACCCTTTTTTATTTCTTTATTGCTAACATATTGCATATAAATTAATTTATAAAAGACCATTATGTTCACAGTATGATACGGGGGGGATTTTTAATGTTTGCAATCATTGCATTGAAGTTGACTTTATAGAGGATCTTGTGCCTCTGTCAATTTACTACTCCACTTTGCGCTAATTAACCTGGTATTAGCAAGTTTTGACAATGGCTAACTTATTTTCTCTCAATAAATTATGTGGCGTAGGAATTTTTGGAAATGGTGTGCCTATGCTACTTATCATGTAACATCTTAAGATTCTTATGAGAATACAATAAGTCACTTTAAATTTAGACATCTGGCCACCTATAAGATACAATGTATGCATCTAGGTGATGTACATTGCAAGAACCTTCTAATATGTGTAACAAGAATGTTTTCTAAGTACCATTTTTATGAAGTGAGATCTTCTGTTGTCATTCTCCACTGCAAATCCAAGATCTTTATGATCTTGACTTGAAGATTGCAACATCACAAAGAATGCTTTGTTTAATCTATGGTATTTATGGTTAACCATTAAACAATGAGCACTAGGATGTAGGCCATTGTATAATTTTACTCTGACAGTAGAACTGAACTTTGTTATTTCAACTTATTCTCCATCTGGTTCCATGTTTAATCCAAGGGGACAGTGAATATAACCAGATTGAGGGGTATGTTTCTTATTGGAAATTGAGAAGTTACAGTGTGGAGAAAAGGACACTGTAATTAGTAACTTCTTATTCATAGTAATTGCAAATTAATAAATATGTATCATTTAAATTTCTATATGGTGAAATCAGAAATAAATGTAATCCCTAGATACATGCCTGAGATGGCTCCTTAGTTATTTGGTAGTTTTATGCTCCCTTCCGCAATAATAAATTAATTTGATCATTAAATTGATCATTTAATTCTAAACTTGGTGGTTGCAAAGACCCTCAGATATAGTTATTATATTTACACTATTCAAATGTAATGTTGGAAGGCTTGAAGAGAATAGTTGTTCAGATGGCTGTCGGAGATACGCTACTGTGCTTTTTAAAGAATTTTGTATCATAAGGGATCAGGGGGATTGGTCAGACCCAAATATTTGTGTGCTCCAATGGCAATTAGGTTGTTGATAATTGTTAAATGTGATGTACCAATGATATCCATAATGGACCAAGTGATGGTCATACTCGAGTCCTCACAATAATTGCTAGATCGGATTCTAGCCCCACGTTATTTTTAATTAGGAGAATTAAAAATAACGAATCAATTATTTAAATTAACTTAACATAATTATTGGACATTTAAATAATATTAATGGGCCCAAGTATGATGTCCAGATTTTATTATTTCAAGGTCGGCCTTGGAGGTCGACCTTGCATTGTATAAGTTTCTACCTCATATATATGAGGATTTTGGTTATTGAAAAATATATACAGTGACGTGCATGCGAAATATACCTGATAGCGAATTCTACAAGATGCTATCTGATCGCTTTCTAAACAGCGAATCCAAGGCTGTGAATTCATGGTGACATTCTAAACAGCGAATTCAAGGCTGGAAATTCATGGTGACATTCTAAATAGTGAATTCAAGGCTGTGAATTCATGGTGACATTCCAAACAATGAATTTAAGACTGAATTTCTCATTAATAGAGAATTCATGTTGGGAGTGAATTTTGGTCTGAGATACTGAGAATTGATACGCTACAACATTTTCGATCTGATATGAAGCAATTTATAGTAGGCAGAAAAAATCATAAAAGCATCATCATCTAAGCATATACATAGATCTGATCTAAATGGGCATACAATATAGATATACATCAGGTCACATAGATTCAGTATTGCAATATATACATTTGGGCGTGCATACATAGTAAATATCGAAGGCAGAGATCTGATTTAGTAGATAAATTCTGGGCAATCATATTGAATAGCAGATTAGAACCTGTCTTCTACAGTTGGTGAAATATTGATTGGTGAAATTTCTGATTTGAAGTTTTTTCCAATTTTGTGTCACAATGCTCATGTATAAATTTAGGTTTTGAACAAGCATAACAATAACAATAAATGCATGGAAAAATAACTGTTGTGTTGAGAGGTGTAACTACAATGGCAGCAAAGTGAAGGGGCAACAATGTAACTCAGTCTAATACAATCAATCTCAATTGACCTGTAAACCGTATCTGTTCAAGAATTAATGATCTGCACACATATCTTAGAGAAGCTTATGTTATCAATATATATTATGTATATAAACTGAGTGAAAATCTCCACAAGTCATGTATCTGTATATATACTATGTCATGCAAGGTCAGCATTTGAGAAAGCTCGCTTCAACCTAGTATGTATGAATATATTCACTTATCTTATAATTTTCCAAAATGAGCTGCAACCTGTTATTTTTTCACATATGATCACTCGTGATTATTTCTATTCTTGCTGTGGAGTGAAATGTTTTATTAGAATTTACAAAATCTTGATTGTATCTTTATGTGATTCAAGTGACCACTCTTTCAAATATTGAGGCCAAGAAAAAGTTTGAATTCTTGGAGGTAGCTAGTGGAACAATGGATGCTCATCTATGCTATTTTAAGCAGGTATAGGCTTCCTCTAAAAACTTAGAGATTTACTTGTATGAAGTTTTGTTCAAGTGAGGTTCGCAGTAGGAGAATATTGTTTCTTGTCTATAGTTTGTTCATTTAAGTTGATGCTAAGTGTGTTTTGATCCTGTGCCTGGGACATTATTAGGGTTATGAGTTGCTACACCAGATGGAGCAATATATACACCAGGTTGCCCTTTCATTACTTGTTTTCTGAAAATCTTATCTAGTTTTCTAGTTCGACTTGGAGTTTTGTTTCTTCAAATGTTATTATTCTAAGAGAAATATAAACATTTATTATTTGATTTTGAACAAATGGAGTAGCAGATTGTAAACATCTATCTTTTCAACCTTGGTGTCTTAGAAATATAAGTTACCTTTCTAGGAATGCTTCTTTTGATGTTTCCCAAGGTGCTCATATAACAAACATAATAATTTGAAGTGTCTGATAGACATCTTTCTTTTTGTAATTGGTTCTCACTTGATTGATGCTTATGGAGTGTATATTTCACTCAAATTACTATGTGTGCATGCATGAGTAGATATGTTGGCATTGCCCTGTCAGTTTGAAGTGGAAACAAGGGACAGAGTGTCAAAAGCACAAATGGACTGTGTGGGCCTTTGAACTACCCTACAAGGACACTTTCTGATACTAGAAAACATAGAGCAACCCCTAAAAACTGCAAAAAGTACAAAGTACATTGAATTGTGTATTATGTAGCATGGGAAGAAAAGAAAAGAAATATGCAATTAGGCAAAGGTCCTGCCTTTACTGAATGTACATTTTCTCTCACAGACTTGACCTTGTATGTTGGGTTGTTTTAGAAGTCAATGAGTGGTAGTTTATCTTTTTCTTTTTGGTGAAAGTCTGAAGGATTTAAAACCTCCTAGAGCTTGTTCCATTTGACAAATTATTGTTGAGTATCTTTTCTTCCTTTGAGGAAGAGGGTTTATTGAATTGTAGGTTTTAAATTTTTAATTAGTATGTGTGGTCCTTAATGTTGTCAGGCTGGTTTGATAATTTTATGATTGATTTAAATTATCTTGTATTGAATTTTTTTGATATCCCATTGATAATGCAATGGATCATAAGGATTTTAACTTCTACATTTATTCATGTGTCATACTGAGTGATAGCATCTCCTATATGTCCAATATTGTAGTCCAATTTGGTATCTGTTCAATTCTAACTGTTGATTTTATCACATGGACTCTGAAACTACAGCTGTTATTTGGTTATTGACAGACAATTCTGTTTCAAGTTGTTATTTATTCTGAGTATTTCGTTGTCTGGAACTACTACTGTAGGTGGCTCATTTGATTATTTTTTTTCATTATTATTATTTTTTGTTTTCTAATCAGTTGGAGAGACTTTCTTCCATGGTAGGTGGAGAGGTACAATATCCAAGTGTTCTTGGAGAGCCATTATGTATGGAGAGGTACAATCATCAACTTTCCTTGATTTTTTATGTATTTTAGCAATTTTTATTAACATAAAATAGTAAACATGCTTTGTAATTTAGATGTTTGATTTGCTTTGATTCACTTCTATTTTCTTGACAAACAAGTTTTATGGTTCCAAAAGTTTGACTGTAGAATTATAATGTTTTTGTCCCATTATTATGAGGAAGGGAAAATGATTCTCCATTTGCTATAGTACAACTCAATTCCCTTGTAATGCATAGTTTGATAAGTAGGAGATATTTTCCACAGCAAGTCAAATTGTGATATTGCTATCGGGATTTAACTGTGTAGTTTTTTGAGTCAAACTCATTGACACATGATTCATGAGTTGTATTCCTTGATTTTTTATGTATTTTAGCAATTTTTATTAACATAAAATAGTAAACATGCTTTGTAATTTAGATGTTTGATTCGCTTTGATTCACTTCTATTTTCTTGACAAACAAGTTTTATGGTTCCAAAAGTTTGACTATAGAATTATAATGCTTTTGTCCCATTATTATGAGGAAGGGAAAATGATTCTCCATTTGCTATAGTACAACTCAATTCCCTTGTAATGCATAGTTTGATAAGTAAGAGATATTTTCCACAACAAGTCAAATTGTGATATTGCTATCAGGATTTAACTGTAGAGGTGAAGCACCGGGACTTCCCTGGAGGTCACCCATCCCAGTACTACTCCAGCTCGAGCGCGCTTAACTACAAAGTTTCCTCCATGGTTAAACCCACTCTACTTGCAACCTCATTTGCAAAACCTTCATGGGTCAATGAGTTTGACTCAAAAAACTACATAGTTAAATCCTAATAGCAATATCACAATGCATAGTTTATTTTTCATATGAAATCATTCTTCTAGTGTAGTAGAATATTTAATATAATGCCATCTACTATAGCCAGTTTTTAGTGCAATTGCAATATTCTTCCTCTACTACAAGAAAAAGTATTTTTAGGGCCTCATGTGTTTCTTTCTTCCTATGGTTCTTGCTGGCCTTATTAGTTTTAGGGATTCCTCTATATTTATGGTAGCACAAAGTGTCCTTGGATGATGTGGGTAGGGTTGTGCAAATTGCAAAGGTCTTAAATTTTAACAGTCATTATTTGTGTATTTGTTATTTGGACACTCTGGCCCATTGTTTCACTTCATACTTCAACAAAAAGTACTAGCATATACACTCGTTCATGTTTGTTCACATACTAATTGCTTATAAACGTAGAGCTGCAGATTTTGCTTAGGCTTTTTCTTAGGGATTAGGACCCTTTTTTTGGTAGAACTATAGACCACCTAGATAGAAGGAGATTGTTTTTCATTTAAGGTCTAGTCTCTTGTTTAACTATAATATTATATATATCTGATCCATAGCAAGTCAAAAATAAGAAATTGGTCTTTTTAACTTCTTCTTCAGTCTACTTTGTTTGGGATTTATAGTGTGCTTGATCATTACCTATGTAATCTAATGTGTTATTTTTTTTCTTTTTGTAGAAATGTATTGATAAACTCAAAGAAGGGTATAAATTTAATGTGTTAGATCCATATGATGGTGTTGTTGTGGGTATTGGGAGGATTCACTCCTTGTTTATTGTACATGGAGTCAACTTGAAAGGAACTGGAGATGCAAATGTACACATTTTAAAGGTCACAAATAACTTACCCCTTTCTTATGAAGACAAAACAGATGGGGCTATTCGTCTGAAAGAGAAAGAGGGAAGCTTCACACAGTGGCCACTAAAGTATTTGGAAAAAAATGACATAGTTGATCAACAAGTTTATTATGTGTTATTTGCTATAAATTTTGGGTCACTGCTTTATATTACAATATTTCAATGTGTTGTTTAGAGATTTTAATCATCAAGGTGTATTTGAAAGAGTTGGAAACTCTTAGACAACTTTGACATTTTTTATTGTATTTATGTATATACTCTTTAGACAACTTTAATGACATTATAATTTGATATATATTTGCATTAATTTTTTTTATTGGAGATTACCTTTATTTATCATCATTATGTTGAATCAATCTTTTAATTCTAATCTATCGTAGATTGTTCATGTGTAATACTCTTATTTGCTTTTATGATTTAGTTCAAGTCTAATATTATATTTTTTTTTGCATTTTAAAATTTATTAAATTATTCATTTCGTAACTACATTTACTACCAAATAACGTAAATGACCAAATAAACTACCAATTAAATGACCAAATAAACTACCAAATGACCAAATAAACTACCAAATAATTAAAAAAATGACTAAATAAATGACCAAATGACCAAATAAATGATCAAATAAACTACCAAATGACCAAATAAAAATACCCAATGACTAAATAAATGACCAAATGATCAAATAAATGACCAAATAAACTACCAAATAAATGACCAAATAAACTACCAAATGACCAAATAAATGACCAAATAAACTATCGAATGACCAAATAAATAACTAAATATATGACCAAATTAATGACCAAATAAATGACAAATAGTTTAATCATTAATTTGGTCACGAGATAAATGATCGGCAATAAACTACCACTGGTCACATGACCAAATTTGGTCATTTATCTATAATTTTTGGTAGTTTATTTGGTCATATATTACTATTTTTGTACTAGTGGTATATAGTATAATTAAAAAATATAGTAGGAGCTCATTTCTATAGACTTGAAACTAGAGGCTCACTACCAATACAGAAATGAATACACATAGGAGCTCACTACTCTAGACTTTCTAACAAAGACTCACTACCAAACTAGAAATATACTGCAAAAAACTTGTTCACCCAAGAGCCACTATCCTAAGGAAAAGGTGTTAGGAATAGTCCCAAGAGATAACTAAGAGGGGAGGTGAATAAATTATCTAAAATATTCAATTCTTTATCCAATTAAGTATAGAAGAACATTAAGCACATAGTCAATAAGATAACACAAAACACAACACCACAATTTCAGTTACAGGGAAACCCAAATAGGTAAAAACCCCGGTGGGAATTAGCACCCACTATAAACTGCACTAGAGAATTATGATCCTTGTTAGAAGATCTTACAACCCTGTTAGGAGTTGATCTTTGCAATCCATTAAGTAAAGTAACCCGGTCAAGGGTCGGACCCTATTAGGATTCTTTTACAATTAACCCTGTTAGGGGTGAGGATACATTGTCCGAGAGCACACTGCTCAAAGGGTGAAGGTTGTAACCTTTTACATAACAGATACACACTATATCTAGATCTTGGTGAATTGTGAATGAGACCTATTGTCTTGGTAAGTTCCAATGAATATCATACACTCTCTTCTTTATCACATAGACCTTCTATTGATGGCACAATACTTTGCACCTTTTGCTCTACTCTTATCTTTCAACTGTCTTCCATACTCTAGCAATCACAATTGACTGCCTATTAATATCTTCCTCCAAATGATATAGTCAAATCGAACTATTAGAACCATGTTGAAATCATATTAAAGAAACAATATAACTCTCCAATAACATCTCAGTCAGCTATACTAAGCATGCAACACAAAATGGGACTGCCCAACTCAATATGAGTAGGTGTGTCTCTTCACATAGTCGGCTCCACCAAATTAACTATAATTTTCTTCTCATGCTGAATTACATCATGCGCTCTTAACCAAACATTTTTAACTCTCTTCCAAACACTAATAAAAATATGCATACCAAAATAATAGGCGCAACTACTGCAACAATATAAATAATGTCGGCTTCACCAGATAAACTCAAGAAACTGTAACTATCAACTGGAAACATCATAACTCCACTTCAACTGCACATATGACTCTGCACCCATGAACATGGTATCATGAACATGTCTACAACACAAATATAAATGCATAAGTCTCCACCATAACCATACTGTAAATCACATACAAAACTCTTCCTGGGACCTGTTAGGAACACTATTGATATGAACAATTGTATAATTGTCTTCACTCAGAATCAACCTCTGCATCTATGATATCATGCTAATAACAATCCATGCAACATATGCTCAAGGTTAACTACATAGAACTTCCACACACACTACTTACCATATGTTGTCATCAATGACAAACATATAGTCAACACTTTGGCTTGCTGACAAATCTCCAACAATCTTCCCCTTTGGCGTTGATGGCAACATATGGAATGAAAAACACCAACAATTCAAACAAACAATTATTTTATAACATTCTCCATTTCCTCAACAAAACTCCCCCAAGGATGAATCCTCCATCTACTACTGAAATGTTTTGAATATCAACTATTGTATCTTCTTACTCTATACTCCCCCTTACTTCATACTCCTCAACTGTATATACTCTTTCCTTTTATATTATTTTTCATTGACTATATACTACTCCCCCTTTGACATCAATGGCAAAGGGAGCCAAAACAAATAAGTATAGGTACTACTCCTGAAGTAGAGTATTTAACCATTCATCAGTCATTGAGGACTAATGCACTCCTGCAAACTCTAATTAGATTCAGGGAATGGAATTAATCCCAACTTCTTCCTGAGATACTCAAAAGTATCCTTCGGTAAAGGCTTTGTGAAAATGTCTGCTAGCTGATCTTTTGTACTCACGTAGTCCAACTTTACTTCTTTTTCTGCAACTTTCTCTCTTAGAAAGTGATATTTTATCTCAATGTGTTTTGTCTTTGATTGCATCAGAGGATTCTTTGACATATTGATAGTGCTAGTGTTATCACAATGAATAACAATAGGATAATCAATCTAAATACCAAAGTCTTTTATCATTTTCTTTATCCACACAATTGTAGAATAATTTAGTGTTGCTCCTACATACTCTACTTCTGATGTGGAATGAGAAATACAATTATGCATCTTGTTTGTCCAAGTAACAAGTTTATCTCCAAGAAACATTGCTCCTCTTGAAGTACTCTTTCTATCATCAACGCAACCCGCCCAATCTGCATATGTATACACATGAAGTTATATATTCTCTGAATTCAGATACCTATGAGGCCTGACCTTGAGCCTGTCATAGCCTTTCAATTTCTACATTTGAGATAGACTTATTTGATGTTATATTTTGATGCTTTATGGATTTCTGAAACTTTATATTATGGATTTTATCACCTTAGGGGTTAGATGCACATTATGTTATGCTTATTTTGATGAATACTATGATATCAATTTGGATTCTACATGTGTGATTAATGTGATTTATAAATGTTATGATGTCATGATGTCATTCTTGTTGTGTCACTTGACACTTGTATGTGTACTTGTGGCCATGCCATGTCCACTTGAGGATTGGATGCCCACCAATCTAGGATAGTACCATGAGGATCCCCATGAGAAATCTCTTGGTTAGGGTGCTTGAGGTAGTGTCAACTCAAGGATTTTCGAATTTGAACTTAATATGCACTTTTGGGGGGTTAAAAAGGTGCCTAGGGGAGTGTTTAGGCCATTTTTAGTTAGCCCACTTAGTATACCTAAGGATAAGGGTCATTTTTCACCATAGGAAAACCCTTAGTTGACCAAATGACCCATCCAAAAGTTGGTTTTCCAAGATGACCGAAAATTAACTTTTGGAACCATGTTTTGATAAGGACACCACCCATTAGAAAGGTAATCCTTATCCCACCTTTTAAGCTTACCTTTGTAAGAGACCAATTTTGGAAACCTTGTAAGGGACTTAGGGAAGGCCACCCAATGGGAATGTAATCTTATCCCTAGGAGTTTGTGTGGAGGCCTTTTTAGAGGGGGCTCTTCTTTTAGAAGAGTTTGAACACCCACTCTCTAATTTAGAGACTAGATACTTTTGGAGAAGCTAGGAGAGAAAAAATCTTGGAAAAAGGGCTCTCAACTTCAACGAGTCACATTATTGCTTGGATTAGGTTGGTGGCTCCACTTGAAGGCTCATGAATATTTTCTTTCTTGTATGATAGAAACTAGTTATTATGTTCTTTATGTGCTTATGATTTGAGAATCTTGTTGTTTTGTGTTAGTAGATGCATATGTAAATCTTGTGCTTGTTGGAGTGCTTGTCTTTTGTGTTGTAAATGTGAAAATTTTTGTTCTTGAGATTTCTTATTTTGTGTTGTTATTATGGAAGTCTCAAGGCCACACTCACCCATGGGGGGAAGAGTAGCCTTGAGGGTGAAGGGTTTTATGGGACAGCCATGAGTGTAGAGTCTCTCCTTAGAAAGGAGAAGGAAGAAAACATGGAAGTATGGGCTCCATGTAGCCATTTCTCTTTTTGTATTTTGGGGTCATAAGGGATTTGTATGGCTTGTAGCCTTGGGGGTCATAAGGAGTTTTGTTGGGTTGGTGATATTGTGGTAAGATTTGTGATGAGAAAGCCAAGTATAGGCTTGTCTCTTATTATGAAATGTGCTTTATCCCCTTGGTATTTAGTCCACCTTCACCCCAAGTTTTGGGTCATTATGAGACCCATTGTTTCATCCTTGGTTGGAAATTTTCTTGTGCTTATTTTGCTATTGTTATTGTTGGTTATTCATGAATGTATCCTTGTCTTTGTGCTGGTTCCCCTAGCTTGGGAGTGGCTTCTTAGAAGCCTAGGATGGGAGGTGAGCACTCCATGGCCTATATATTTTTATTTGCAAGATTATGAAGCTATGTTCATGTGGGAAAAGCTCTTGGAAAAGTCTTCTTTTGGTGTCTTATTGAAGCAAAAATGCATTGTTGTAATTTTGATATCACTCCAAGACTTATATTGTAAACATTGTATTTGATGTCTTGAAATCTTGAACGGAAGGTGTTTGGCTCTCTTTGTAATAGTTTCATCTTGTGCAATGTTGTGTATTTACTCAATGATAAAACTATATGTATTCATGTTGAAAACTATAAAGAAGAAGAGTTATCGTAGTATCATTATAGTTCCATTGTAAAGATTTCATTTGAATAAAAATGTTAGAGATATGAAAGGAACGATTTAAAACACACACTCTCTCTCTCTTTCAATGCAAGCTCTTGGCATTTTAATGGTAGCAATATTTTGTTGGAAGCAATAGACTAAAGGGGAAATTGTAATCCTTTTTGTAAATTTCATTAAAGAAGTATAAGGGGTGAGATTTTGTTCATCTTAGATCTCCTTGTTGATAGAATAACATCAAACATATCTTCATTGTAATGAAACATGTTGACATTGGTTATGAGGGTTAAAAAGAAAAAAAAAGTAATGTTGCAATTCTTGACTTAACTTAGATAATGTAGTTCTCAAATCTAATTATGAATTAATCCCTTTTGAGATTTATCTCATTCACCTAAAGTTACTTATTAAATATTGATTCCTAAAGAATCAAAATGATTCCTCATGCTATAACAAAAGAGGGAAAGAAAACAAAGTAGATGATGAAATGGTAAAAAGAGACCTACAGGTCTCTAGAAAATGTATGAGAAAAAAATTCTCATACATTTTCCTTACCACAGTCAATTTAATATAATTTCCTATTCCACTTGCAAGAAGAGAAGGAAAATATAATATTAGTAATATTAAAGGAAGAGTAATCTAATCCTTGATAAGTCAACTTGGGTGGGACCCACCTGGGTCCCCAACCAAGGACCCATCAAAAGTCCCCTTTTAAAAAAAAATTAATAATAATATAAAATATATATACTTATATGCAAAAAAAAACTAAATTAATATATATAAAAGAAAAGGAACTTACGTACCCCTCGCATAAAGTAAGTCATATGCATTTATTATTTTTTTTAGCAAAATTTTTTTAAAAAACATATATAATATAATTGTTTAAGTTGGGGGGGGGACCCCGTGGTTCCCACGTCCTTCCGCCTCCTCCTCGCGCAGGAAGCCCTGCTGTGACAGGATGTACTCCTGCCACGGCAAAGTACTCTGCCACGATGGTGTTGTGAAAGAGAGTACTTTGTCGTGACAAAGTACTTCTTTGCCACGACAGAGTAGGCCCCGCCACCAGTCCCATGGGGGACTTAAAACATATGTGAAACCCTTTCGCTTAATTTTGATTTTATTTTGATTTTGATTTTAATTTTTTTTATTTGTTAATAAATTTATATATTAATAAATATATTTATTAATGAATATATTTATATATTAATAAATATATTTATTAATAAATATATTTATTAGTCAATATATATTGATTAATAAATATATTGATTAATGAATATATTTATTAATAAATATATTTATATATTAATAAATATATTTATTAAAGAATATTTTTATAATTATTAGTAATTCAAATATTTATTATTTATTATTTTATTATACTTGATTTTATTTTCATTAACTAATAGATAATTAGTTAGTTAATTAATTAATAGTTAGTTAGTTTGTGTTTTAATAAATGATTATAATTAATTGAAATTATTTAAGGTGTTGATTAGTATGTTTTGATAAATGGGTAGTATAATTTAATTTATTTATATTGTTAGATAACGTTTTGTTGAGTTAACACTATTAAGTTAATTGATGAATCATGATTAAAATTTGGTTATTAACGGATATACCTTATGAAACTATAAATTGTAGAATAAATTAGCAATGCCTCATTGTCTTATACAAAATTTAAGATATGAATGTACTATTAGAAATGTTATTTCTACAAGTGAAAATTTATGGAATTAATGATCAATAAAAGGGAAAGTTACCTCTTGAAACTGGCGATTAACCGAACCATTAATTAGGAGGTGAACATTCTTTTAGTTATACACCATGACAGTAGCAATTTTGTGATGGATGGGTATATCCTAATGTTTTTTTGGGGGATTTGAAGAAACTAGAGCTACTCAAATTTGCCTGATATATCATCCGACTTAGTCATCACCTTCAGTTAAAACCTTGTCCAGAGATTGATTCAGTAACTTTGAACTTAAGACAAATGCTTCAGTTAACTTAATCCTATGTGGTGACCGGCTTAACCATAGTCGACTTGTCCTTGAACCTATGAATGTTATCCTCTAACATCTAACTTTTTTTATAAAAAAATTAATTTTTTTTGCATGTTTATTTTGGACATGACAATACCATAAACCATAGTCTATAGTTCCTCTCAAATATCTGAAAATTCTCTTTACTACGATGAGATGACTTTGTTTAGGTTCTAGTGCAAATCTTTCAATAATACAAACTATTAAAGATTTGCAAGCAGACCAATACTGACTGTATGTTTTTCATTGATGACAACATATGGAAAGTAGCATGCGTGGAAGACTTATGCAGTAAGATTTTAGTATATATAGCATGGACATGATATCAACATGATATCATGGGCGCAGAGGTTAACTGTTAGTATAGACAGTTATATAGCATCTTATGTCAGCAGTGTTCCTCACAGAGTAACAGGCAGTGTTTTGTGTATGGTTGTCTGTACAGTTATCATGGAGCCTTGTGCACTTGGATATATGTTGAAGACATGTTATTAATGTTACATCCATGAATGTAGAGTCTGGTGATGAGTAGAAGTGAAGATATGTAGTCACTATTCACTAGTAGTAGTTTCTTGTATTTGTTCATAAGAGCCAACAAAGATTATATTGGTTCTGGATTTGCACCTATAATTTCAGTATGATCCCTTGGATTTAAGCTTGGAGAAGAGTTAGTTATGTTTGGTTAAGAGTGCATGAAGTAATTCAGCTTGAGGAGAAAGATCTAGTTGTTTTGGTAGAGCCGACAGTGTGTAGCGTGCATCTACAATTATCTTATTGGACAGGTCCCAAAATGTGTTGCGTGCTTAGTAGAGCTGACTACATTGTTATTAGAGTTTGTTATGGTTTCTCTAATATGATTTCAAGGTGGCTCTAACAGGCCAACTTGATTATATCATTTAGAGGAAAGATATTTATAGGTAGTCATTTATGGTTGCTTGAGTGTGGTTCATAGTTGATTAAGAAGAGCAGAGCAGAGTGTGCGAAGTGTTGAGACATAAAAAAAAGGTCTATGTGACAAAGTAAAGTATTTGTGCTATACATTGGAACTAATCTAGATAGTAGGTCTAAGCGCAGTTCACCAAGATCCAGATATAGTGTGTATCTATTAATCAAAAGGTTGTAGCCTTCGCCCCTTTGAGTAGCGTGCTCTCAGACAGTTTGTCCTCTCCCCTAACAAGGACTATTGTGATGCAGGAGCATCCTAGGTGTAAGAGCAATCTTGCATCACCCAAAAATATTTCTGTTTTTGTATTCAATAAGGGCTATTTTGTGCAGAGCTGCTATTTATGGAAAGTTACTATTTTTGGTAATTTTCGTATGTGCTCAGAATGATCTGATTTCTTTCTTGGTGGTTCATTTTGGTCATATAAGTCTGCCAGTAAAGTTTCATTGCCAGATCAAGTGTATATTGGAAGATATTGAAGATTTTCGGTATTGGCAGCAGGGTACAGAAACTTCGAACTCAGTTTTGAAGGCTTTAGAGGCCCCGGATGAGGTCGAATTTTGGGCTGAATGAAGCTTACTTAATTCAAGCGTTGTAGAGCTCCTCGCGCCCTTTCCGAAATGGGGTTACAATAGTCAATCGGGTCAACTGGTAATGACTTATGGTCTTCGGAAGTTGGGTCACCTGAATTGGCGGAAAATGATTTTTCTTCAAAATTTCTGTTCGGGTTTCAAAATTTATTTTGAGCCGACTATGATGTAATGAAATGTAAAATAAAAATAATTCTAAGTTTGGTCGGCCTTATTGGCTAAAATTCTGGAACCTTCCCAGGCGGTGGAAAATTGCCTATATAAGGAAGGCTGTATTATTGTCTTAGGCAGTTCAGAATAGTTCTGGGTAGTAGATCTGGGTATTGATTCGAGGCTTTGTCCTACAGAATATTGTAAGGGAATGCCCATGTGGCTTTGCATATTGTAATTCTGAAAGTTTGTAATTCCACATTTGTGGAGATAATAAGACGCCAATTTTTTGTTCTTGCATATTGTTGTTGTTTCTCTATTTCTGTTATGTGTTTGTGGTATTAAGGGGAGCACCCTTCATCAAGTGGTATCAGAGCAGGAGTTCTTGAGTGTGTAAACAGATCGCCGACTGTGAGGCAGTTTGCACTAGGACCGTGGCTAGGGTTTCAGCGCGCATCGCGAAAATGCCTCCACGAAGGGAACGTGGCGGAAGAGCTGGTGTTGTAACACCTGAGGTTAGAGAGCTGCAGAGATAAGTGCGAGCATTGCAAGAAGAGATTCGCAGAGGAATGAATCTTAATGTCAGAGAGGAAAGCGAGGATGAAGCCGAAGAAGAATATCAAGAAGGAGAAGTTGAAATTGTGAACCATGAGGAAGAAAGACTTTTTCGGGCGATTTCCAAGATTGGGAAAAGACCTAAGATTGAGGTTCCTACATTTTCTGGAAATCTTAACCCAGAGGAATTGATCGACTGGATCAATGAATGTGAGGAATATTTTGAGTATGAAGATGTTGAGGATCCTGATAGGGTCAAATTTGCGAAGGCCAGACTGAAAGGTCATGCGAAGATCTGGTGGCAAGAAATTCAATTGGAGCGAAATAGAAGAGGGAAAGATAAAATCACAAGATGGGATCGGATGGTGGATAAATTGAAGCGACAGTTCATTCCTGTTGATTATGAGCTTGATCTACTAAAGAAAATGCAAAGTTTGAAGCAAGCAGGAAGATCTGTTCAGGAGTATACAGAGGAGTTCTATTGACTTCTCATCAGAACAGGCCATGCAGAAGCTGATAAGGAGAAAGTTGCCCGATACCTTAATGGGTTAAGGCCAAGCATTCAGGAGGAGCTGAATCTGGCTCGAATGAACAGTATTGAGGAGGCATACCAGTTTGCCCTAAAAGTAGAGGAAAAGCTGAACAAGAAGTTTGAGAGCAGACAAAACGGAAGAGGTCGCGGTGGACGATCTGGTGGACGGTCATATGGTGGCCGAAATGAAGATCCGAAAAAGAAGGATGAGGCTAGTAGCAGTCAGAATCAGCAAGGAAATAATTCCAATCGCTTCCAGGATCAGAATAATAGAGATCAAAGAGGAAGAGGAAGAGGACAAGGATCTGGAAGAGGTGGCTTCCGTGGAACATGTTTTCACTGTGGAGAAGAAGGTCATAGGGCATTTGAATGTCCTCAGCGCCAAGGCAGAACAGACAAGAGAAATGAAGGCCAGGCCAGGATTGCACATGTAGATGAAGATGCCAGATCATCAAATTCTGAAGATGCTGAAAGAGGAGAAACGTTGATTAACAGAAGAGTCCTGTTGAGTGGTGAGAATGAACCTGAGCAAAGGAGGAGCTTGTTTCGCACCAGGTGCAAGTGTGAAGGTAAATGTTGTGATGTGATTATCGATAGTGGAAGCACTGACAATTTGGTGTCAGAAGAGATGGTGACAAAGTTGAAGCTCAAGAGACAGAAACACCCACATCCATATCGGATTGCCTGGGTACAGGATGACCACAAGATCGTGGTCAATGAACAATGCCTGGTGAAGTTCAAGATTGGCGGATACCAAGATGAGGTATTGTGTGATATCATATCTATGGATGCATGTCATATGTTGTTGGGTAGACCATGGCAGTTTGACAGATGTGCTGTACATGATGGCCGTGCGAATACCTATTCCCTGACAAAGGATAGAGTGCGACATAAGCTAAAACCATTGAAGGAGACTGAAGAAAAGGTATGTGGTAATGCAAGGATAACTTTTGTTGATGGAAGAAATTTCCTAGATGGTATGAGGCATGAGCATGTATGTTTTGCTTTAATTCCAAAAGTTGGTAAAGAGGAAGTAGAAGATGTTCCTGTAGAAGTTGCAGATTTGTTGAATGAGTTTCAGGATATTGTATCCGATAACGTGCCTGATGGATTACCACCAGTCAGGAAGATCAGTCATCAGATGGACTTGATCCCAGGAGCGAGTTTGCCGAATAAGGCAGCACACAGAATGACACCTGCAGAAAGTGAGGAGTTGAACAGACAAGTACATGAACTGTTACAGAAAGGATTGATCCGTGAGAGTCTGAGTCCCTGTGCTATACCAGCAATATTAGCACCAAAGAATAATGGAGAATGGAGGATGTGTACAGATTCTAGGGCAATAAACAAGATCACAATCAAGTACAGGTTTCCATTGCCACGAATGGATGATATTATGGACTGTTTGAGTGGAGCTGTGTATTTTTCAAAGATAGATCTGAAAAGTGGATATCATCAGATTCAGATCAGAGAAGGAGATGAATGGAAGACTGCCTTCAAGACAAAGGAAGGACTGTATGAGTGGTTAGTCATGCCTTTTGGGCTAACCAATGCACCGAGCACTTTCATGCGGCTCATGAACGAGGTTCTGAAAGAATTTCTAGGTAAGTTTGTCATTGTTTACCTAGATGATATTCTGATCTTTAGTAAGACATTGGAGGAGCATATGATGCATATTCGTATGGTATTTGAGAAGCTGAGAGAAGAGAAATTGTTGATTAATTTGAAGAAGTGCAGTTTTGTGAAGAAAGAGTTGGTGTATTTGGGGTTTGTAGTTTCAGGAGAAGGTCTAAAAATGGACCCAGAGAAGGTACAGGCTATCCTTGAATGGCCTACTCCAAGGAATGCTACTGAGGTAAGATCTTTTCATGGTCTAGCTAGCTTTTACAGAAAGTTTATCAGAAATTTTAGCAGTATTTGTGGACCCTTGACTGAAACAATGAGAGGGGATAGAAAAGAGTTTAAGTGGACTAATGGGGCAGAAAAGAGTTTTCAATTGTTGAAACAAAAAGTTACAGAACAACCTATTTTAGCACTTCCAGATTTTAATAAGGTGTTTCAAGTAGATTGTGATGCTAGTGGTACTGCAATAGGAGCTGTTATGAGCCAAGAAGGTAAACCTATTGCTTATTTCAGTGAGAAGTTGAATGATGCCAAGAGAAAATATTCTGTTTATGATCAGGAATTTTATGCTATAGTTCAAGCATTAAAGAAGTGGAGACACTATTTGCTTCCTAAGGAGTTTGTTTTGTATACTAATCATCAAGCTTTGCAATATTTGAATAGTCAAGGAAAGTTGAATCAGAGACATTTGAAATGGGTTGAGTTTTTGCAGAGTTATACATTTGTTTTGAAACACAGGAGTGGAAAATCTAATAGGGTTGCAGACGCTCTTAGCAGAAGGCAACTATTGCTGACAGAAATGCAGATTGAAGTGGTTAGGTTCAAGGAACTCAAGAATTTGTATCCAGAGGATCCTGATTTTGGTGAAGCTTGGAAAGCTTGTAAAGAACCTGTTACTCTAGACAGGATGAAATGGTTGGATTTCATCATCCAGGATGATATGCTATTCAGAGGGAGTCGGTTGTGCATTCCACGAAGTTCTATGAGGGAGAATCTCATCAAGGAGAAGCATAGTGGAGGATTGGCTGGACACTTTGGTCGTGATAAAACCCTTGCTTTGGTTGGTGAGAATTATTATTGGCCACAATTGCAGCAAGATGTGAAGAAGTTTGTACAGAGTTGCAGAGTATGTCAGATGGCGAAAGGAGTGAAGCAGAATACAGGGTTGTATCAGCCATTACCTATACCAGAGAAGCCTTGGGAGGATATCAGTATGGACTTTGTTCTTGGTTTACCGAGGACACAGCGGGGACATGATTCAATTTTTGTAGTAGTTGACCGATTTTCAAAGATGGCACATTTCATTCCCTGCAAGAAGACTAATGATGCTGTTCATGTAGCAGAATTGTTTTTCAGAGAAGTAGTGAGACTTCATGGTTTGCCAAAGACCATAGTTTCAGATCGGGACACTAAGTTTGTTGGATATTTCTGGCGTACATTGTGGAAGAAGTTAAAGACAGATTTGAAGTTCAGTTCATCACATCATCCATAGACTGATGGACAAACAGAGGTGGTGAATAGGAGTTTGGGAAATTTGCTGAGATGTTTGGTTGGAGATAAGCCAACAGGATGGGATTTGATTTTACCACAGGCAGAATTTGCATACAATAATTCTGTCAACAGGAGCACTGGTAAATCACCATTCCAGATTGTATATGGAAGTAGTCCAAGAAATGCATCTGAATTGAGGAAGATAGATAAAGGAGAAATAAGTAGTGCTGAAGCTGAGGATTTTGCAGAACACTTGAAGAACATCCATGGGGAGGTGAGAAAGCATATTACCAAGATGAACGCACAGTATAAGGCTAAGGCAGATGAGAAAAGGAGGTATAAGGAATTTCAGGTTGGTGATGAAGTCATGGTTCATTTGCAGAAGGAGCGGTTTCCAGTTGGTACATATAACAAGCTGAAAATGAAGAAGTTTGGACCATGTAGGATACTGAAGAAACATGATTCAGGAAACGCATATGAGGTAGAATTGCCTACTAAGCTAAATATTTCACCAGTGTTTAACATTTCAGACCTAACAGAGTATCATGAAGGAGGTGTTGAAGATGACATCACAGCAGCACAGTGGAGTATTCCAGCAACTAGTTCAGACACTAAGGAGATCGAAGATATACTGGACAGTCGTATTGGCAGAAGCACAAGGAACAGGATATATGAAGAATATCTGGTCAAGTGGAAAGGACGACCTGTTGAAGATTCATCATGGCTGACAAAGGAGGAGATTAGCCGTCTTGGTTTTCCTCTGCACACCTGAGTCGTGACAGGGTCACTTCTCAAATTACCCCGGGTGTCTGATGCAGGAGCATCCTGGGTGTAAGAGCAATCTTGCATCACCCAAAAATATTTCTATTTTTGTATTCAATAAGGGCTATTTTGTGCAGAGCTGCTATTTATGGAAAGTTACTATTTTTGGTAATTTTCGTATGTGCTCAGAATGATCTGATTTCTTTCTTGGTGGTTCATTTTGGTCATATAAGTCTGCCAGTAAAGTTTCATTGCCAGATCAAGTGTATATTGGAAGATATTGAAGATTTTCGGTATTGGCAGCAGGGTACAGAAACTTCGAACTCAGTTTTGAAGGCTTTAGAGGCCCCGGATGAGGTCGAATTTTGGGCTGAATGAAGCTTGCTTAATTCAAGTGTTGTAGAGCTCCTCGCGCCCTTTCCGAAATGGGGTTACAATAGTCAATCGGGTCAACTGGTGATGACTTATGGTCTTCGGAAGTTGGGTCACCTGAATTGGAGGAAAATGATTTTTCTTCAAAATTTCTGTTCGGGTTTCAAAATTTATTTTGAGCCGACTATGATGTAATGAAATGTAAAATAAAAATAATTCTAAGTTTGGTCGGCCTTATTGGCTAAAATTCTGGAACCTTCCCAGGCGGTGGAAAATTGCCTATATAAGGAAGGCTGTATTATTGTCTTAGGCAGTTCAGAATAGTTCTGGGTAGTAGATCTGGGTATTGATTCGAGGCTTTGTCCTACAGAATATTGTAAGGGAATGCCCATGTGGCTTTGCATATTGTAATTCTGAAAGTTTGTAATTCCACATTTGTGGAGATAATAAGAAGCCAATTTTCTGTTCTTGCATATTGTTGTTGTTTCTCTATTTCTGTTATGTGTTTGTGGTATTAAGGGGAGCACCCTTCATCATATTGTAAAAGACTCCTAACAGGGTTCGACCCTTGACCAAGTCTACTATACTAAATATATTGTAAAGCAACTCCTAACAGGGTTAAGGATCTTTGAAAAAGGATCATAATACACTAGTGCAGAATATTAGTGGGTGTCAATTCCCACCGAAGTTTTTACCTATTTGGGTTTCCCCATAAATAAAATATTGTGTTGTGTTCAAGTGTTTTTTCATTGTGTTTATGCTTTATGTTAAAGTATACTTAATTGGATAAAGAATTGAAACTTGTAGATAACTGATTCACCCGCCCCCCCTCTCAGTTATCTCTTGGGACTATTCCTAACAATTGGTATCAGAGCCAAGTGCCTTGAAGAGAAAGTTTAACAACTTGAGGTTGATCAGATGGCATTCTTTAGAAAGAAAGTCCTAAGTTTGATGGATAAAATTATCTTGATTGGAAGAACAAGATGGTGACTCATTTGTAGTGCATTTCTTTTGAAGTGTTTGATGTAACTATCAAAGTAGTCAAGATTCCTACCTTAGAAGACCTTGCAAAAGATGATGCTACTGATAAGAAAAGGAATTATTTCATTAGAATGTAATAGCCAAAGAAGCCCTGATCAACACCCTATCTGATAGTTAATTTTCAGAAATAAAGAATGTAGATACAACCCACAAAATATGGAAGTACCTAGAAGACATATTTGAAGGAGACAAATAAGCAAAGGATGCACATAGAAAGACATGGAAGAAAAGATACAATGCATTAGAGATGCTACCTGAAGAAAATATCAGAGCTTACAATCAAAGGATCATTAATGAAGCAGTTGCTGGAATAAAAAACAATGGTGGAGAGATCTCAAAGGAAGACATTATGGACAAATTGATGACTACTCTCACTCTAGAATATGAAAAGAAGATCAACATATTTGATGAGACCATGTAGCTTACATCAAATTTCAAGAGAGACTTTGATTAGCAAAATCTCATCTTTTGAGATTTCAAGATTGAAGACAGAAGCTAAAACTGAGACAGCCTTCAAAGCAACAATTCATGGTAAGAAATCTGCAAACACTTCTGGTAATTTTGATGATTATGATGAAGAGAAAACACTAGATCATTTCATTGCTATGATTGCCAAAAGAGAAAAGAAAGGTAAAGGAAAATATGAAGGTCAATTTCCATTTAAATGCTTTTCATGTAATAGGATTGGTCACTTTGCATCTAAATGTCCCTTAAGAGCTAGAAAGTTCAAAAATGACTACAAGCCTAAATTCTCTAAGGAATGTTATTGTGCTGGAGATGGAGTTTCAGATGATGATTCAGCTGAAGAAGAAATTGGATTCATTTCTATCATAGAGAAAATGAATAATAAGATGGATCATGAAGATGAAAAATAGAAACAAGAGCTAGCATTAATTTCCCAAGCTGATATAAGGACATACTAGATTATAGATAGTGGTTGTTCACATCACATGACAGGTGATAAAAACATAGTTGTTCATTTGGACAAATACAATAGAGACATGGTAAGATTTGGAGATAACACTCCTAAACCCATAGTTGGTAGAGGAGCCATCACCTTGGATGGAAAGCATAGTACTGATGATGTTCTCTATGTAGATGGTTTGAAACATAACCTTCTTAGTGTTGGACAGTTACTTGGAAAAGGTTATCAGTTGCAGTTCAAAGATGACAAATGCATCACTAACAACAAGGATGGTGCTATGATTGCATTAGGCTCAAAGACTAGAGGTAATATTTTCCAACTCAATTCCAAAGCAAGTTGTTTTGTTGCTAAAGTTGATGACAGTTGGTTGTGGCACAAAAGACTATGTCATATCAATTTTGATAACTTAGTAAAGATAAGCAATGTAATGGAAGTAAGAGATCTACCTAGCATAGAAAAGCCAGTTGATACTATATGCAGGGAATGTGTGATGGGAAAGCAAGTGAGAAACTCATTCAGGAGCAACCATAATTCAGCAGAGAACAAGTTGGATTTGATTCATACAAACCTATGTGGTCCAACTCAAACAAGATCATACTATGGTGAAAGGTATTTTATTTTGTTTGTTGATGATTATACTAGGATGATGTGGGTTGCATTCTTGAAAGATAAGTCAGAAGCATTTGAGAAGTTCAAAATATTCAAATCTAAGGTTGAGAATGAATCTAGACTAAAGATAAAATGTTTGAGATCGGATAGAGGAAGAGAATTCACCTCTGATAGATTCTATGAGTACTACAAAGAACATGGCATAAAGAGACAGTTGAGTGCACCTAGAACCCCTCATTAGAATGGAATTATAGAGAGAAGGAATAGGATCATCCTTGCTACAGCATGCACCATCATGATTGAAGGAAAAGTTGCACACACCTATTGGAGAGATGTGGTCAATACAATAGTCTACACCATCAATAGAATTCAATTGAGGCCTGGCGCTGACTAAACACCATATGAGATATGGTCTGGTAATGTTCCCATAGTAAAATACTTTAGAATCTTTGGAAGAAAAAGCTACATCAAGAGGGCTGAAGCAGTAGGCAAGTTTGATGCAAGAAGTGATGAAGGTATTTTCCTTGGTTACTCTACTAAAAGTAAAGTTTATAGATGTTTCAATTTAAGATTGAAAAAATCATTGAAAGTGCTCCTGTTAAGATTGATGAAAAGTTCATGGTTCAAGAAAGATATCGTGATTACTCAGCCATGATTGAAGAACCTAGACCCTCCACTAGTGAGATAGTTATTGAAGAAATGGTTGAAAGTATTAATGTGTTATTCAATGACCCTGAGATAAGTGAAGAAGATACTCCTAAGGCTGATGAGTCAACATCACCTAAAGTTCCAAAGTTTACATCTAGAAACGATTCCAAGAAAAACATCATTGGAGATCAGAGTGGCAAAGTCTTAACAAGATCACAAGCAAAGAACTCAGCTAGCAGTGATGTGGTATGTTTACTATCTCAGATTGAACCTTTAAGTGTTGAAGATGCATTTAATGATTCAGATTGGCATGATGCTATGAAAGAAGAACTTGATCAAATTATTAAGAATGACACTTGGGAACTAGTCCCAAGACCTAGTGATAAGAATGTGATTGGAACAAAGTGGATATTCAGAAACAAGATGAATGAAGATGGTACAGTAGTAATAAATAAAACAAGGTTAGTATGTAAGGGATATGCACAAAGAGAAGGCATTGATTATTCAAACACATTTGCACCTGTGAGTAGATTAGAAGCTATTAAGTTAAGTCAAAAACTTCAAAGTTTATCAGATGGATGTCAAGTTAGCATTCTTGAATGGAGATTTGAAAGAAGAAGTATACATTGAGAAGCTAGAAGGATTCACTTTATCAAATAGACCTGATATGGTATGTAGATTGAAGAAGGCCCTCTATGGACTTAAGCAAGACCCTAGAGCATGGTATGAGAGACTAGATGGATATCTAACAAAGATTGGATTCAAGAAAGGAGCAATAGACTGTAATTTATGCATAGGAGTGACATCTGAAGGTCTACTACTTGTAGCTATATTTCTTGATGACATTATCTTTGGAGGCAATGACAAACTCAGTGCTGAATTTTCTAAGGAGATGCAAAATGAATTTGAGATGAGAATGATTGGTCCTATCAAATACTTTTTGGGACTAAATGTGTAGTAGACAGAGAAAGGTATTTTCATTAATCAGTCTAAGTATGTGAAAGAAATCTTGAAAAAATTCAAGATGGATGATTGCAAGCCAGTAGGGACACCTATGATCAAAGGATGCAAGCTTACAAAAGAAGATGATTCTCCTATAGTAGATATAACATTGTACAAGTCTATGATTGGTAAACTCATTTATCTCACTCAAACAAGACCTGATATTTCAAATGCAGTTGGCATAGTTGGAAGATTTGCAATAGAGCCTAAACAAAGGCACCTTATGGAAGTAAAAAAGATATTTAGATATTTGCAAGGCACTATAGACTATGGTCTATGGTATCCTAATTCAGAAAATGTTGAGCTTCATGTGTACATAGATGTAGATTGGGTAGGATGTGTTAATGACATAAAGAATACATTAGGTGGAGTAGTGTATCTTAGTGATACACTTGTCACTTGGACAAGGAAGAAACATAATTGTATTTCTTAGTCAATAGTAGAAGTGGAGTATGTTGCAGTAGCCTTGAATTGTTCTAAAATTGTTTGGATCAAATAGATGAAAAAGGATTTTGGAATTCAGATTGATCATCCTATTGTTATTCACTGTGATAACACTAGCACTATCAATATGCCAAAAAACCCTGTGATACATGCAAAGACAAAGCACATTGAGATCAAGTGTCACTTCCTAAGAGAGAAAGTGGTAGAGAAAGAAGTCAAGCTGGACTATGTGAGTACTAAAGATCAGTTGGCAGACATATTCACAAAGCCCTTGCCAAAGGATACTTTTGAGTATCTCAGGGAGAAGTTGGGAGTAATTCCCTTCCCTGACTCTGGTTAGAAGAAAGAAGGAAAAGCATCAGTCCTCGAGGACTGATGGATGGTTGACCACTCTACTTCTGG
The DNA here is from genome assembly GCA_027943335.1 of Chamaecyparis obtusa. NCBI lineage: Eukaryota > Viridiplantae > Streptophyta > Pinopsida > Cupressales > Cupressaceae > Chamaecyparis > Chamaecyparis obtusa. The sequence continues at coordinate 555,475 of BSBK01001029.1, forward strand.
AGTAGTATCGGTGCTTAAACTGATTGGAACCCTTTTCTATTGATGTCAAATGGGGAGTAATATATAGTCATGAAAAATAGAAGTAAAAAGAGGATTAATATACTAAAGGGGAGTAGTATTCAGTTATGACAACAATTCATTTGAGGAAATGGAGAATGTTGAAGAATATTACAGAAAATGGAAGATTCATCTTTGGGGGAGTTTTGAAGAGGAAATGGAGAATGTTATAAAATAATTATTCATTTGGATTGGTGGAGTTTTTCATTCCACATGTTGCCATCAATGCCAAAGTGGGAGATTGTTGGAGATTTGCCAGCAGGCCAGTACTGACTCTATGTTTTTCATTGATGACAACATATGGAAAGTATCATACATGGAAGACTTATGTAGTAAGATTTTAGTATATATAGCATGGACATGATATCATGGGCGCAGAGGTTAACTATTAGTACAGACAGGTATAAAGCAACTTATCTTAGCAGTGTTCCTGATAGAGTAACAAGAAGTTTTATGTGTATGGTTGTTTGTACAGTTATCATGGAGCCTTGCGCACTTGGATATATGTTGAAGACATGTTAGTAATGTTACATTCATGGATGCAGAGTCTAATGATTAGTAGAAGTGAAGATATACAGTCGCTATTCACCAGTAGCAGTTTCTTATGTTTGTTCAAAAGAACCGACAAAGATTATATTGGTTCTAGAGTTGCACCTATCATTTAGGTATGCACCCTTGGAGTTAATATTGGAGAAGAGTTAGTGATGTTTGGTTAAGAGTGCATGAAGTATTTCAGCTTGAGGAGAAAGATCTAGTTGTTTTGGTAGAGCTGACAGTGTGTAGCATTCGTCTACAATTATCTTATTGGATAGGTCCCAGAATGTGTTGCGTGCTTAGTAGAGCTGACTAAATTATTATTGGAGTTTGTTATAGTTTCTCTAATATGATTTCAAGGTGGCTCTAATAGACCAACTTGATTATATCATTTAGAGGAAATATATCTATAGGTAGTCATTTGTGATTGCTTGAGTGTGGTTCATAGTTGATCAAGAAGAGCAGAGCAGAGTGTGTGAAGTGTTGATCCATCAGAAGAAGGTCTATGTGACCAAGTGTTTGTGCTATACATTAGAACTGATCCAGATAGTAGGTCTAAGAACAGTTCACCAAGATCTAGATATAGTGTATCTGTTAATCAAAAGGTTGTAGCCTTCGCCCCTTTGAGCAGTGTTCTCTTGGACAATGCGTCCTCTCCCCTAACAGGGACTATTGTAAAAGACTCCTAATAGGTTCTGACCCTTGACGAAGTCTACTGTAATAAATATATTATAAAGAAACTCCTAACAAGGTTAAGGATCATAATACACTAGTGTAGAATATTAGTGGGTGTCAATTCCCACCGAGATTTTTACCTATTTAGGTTTCCCCCTAACCAAAATATTGTGTTGTGTTCAAGTGTTCTTTCATTGTTTTTATGCTTTATGTTAAAGTATACTTAATTGGATAAAGAATTGAAACTTGTAGATAACTGATTCACCCCCCCCCCTTCTCAGTTATCTATTGGGACTATTCCTAACACCAGCTGCATTGGAAATATCAGGTCTAGATTGTGTAAGTTATATGAGTTTACCAATCATAGACTTATACAAGGTCATGTCTACTACTACTAAATTATCTTCTTTTGAAAGCTTTCATTCGATAATCATAGGAGTACTTACTGGCTTGCAATCATCCATCTTGAATTTCTTCAATATCTCTTTCACATACTTAGTCTGATTAATGAATATACCTTTGTCTGTCTTGTTAGCACCTGTTAAAATTTTCATGCCCTCACTGTTCTTCCCTTGGCCTCTACAGTCTTTTTTCATGTCTCTGGCTAAAACCCTAGGCAAAATTCAAATATCTAGCCGTCACAAGGAAAAAACCCTAAGTGTGCCCTAGCCTCGTTCTAATTTTATGTTACCTTTTTGGGCCACTTAAAAGTCTTTTAACACATTTGCTAATTATCGACCCCCTTTAGTCATCTTTTCAAGTGTTGAGTGGTTTGTCGCATGTTTGCATAGGCTATCTTCATGCTATGTGATCATGCGACTAAGGTTGTATGTTGGACCCCTTTGATTTATTTCCCTAAGTCAGTCAGCTTTAATATTTCCTAAGTCTAAGTGCCTAGTGAATTAAATTTTTCCTATGTTTGAGCTTGGCAAACTTGTGGTTGTCGCTTAATCTCATGGTTTCCCATTGTCAGAGTTTCTGACATGCGAGTATGTGACAAGATGACATCTATTTAGATGGTGGGTCCTAATTGCCATGCAAGCACAGATGGTAGTTCTTTATTGGCTGAGAGAAATGATGATATGGCAGAGTTGTCAGAAGGACCTATGAGCGAAGGAAAAGTTACTTGTCCGCTTTCCAGATTATGCGACATGGCAGTCTCTCATTCATCAAGGTATCCTATGCAGCACGGTAGGGTCAGGCTTTACGTCATCGGCAATAGATTCCAAATCTACAATGGGCACATGATCTCATAGAATCTTTTAAGCCCTTGAGATCATGCACCATTCATCCAATCCTCTAGGTGTTCATATCAAAGATAAAGGTGGGTCCAAAATAGCATGTAGGCACATTTGGCAGTCTGTGATTGGTCCACGAGGTAATATGCTGGCAGTTATCAGTGGGACCTAGTTTTCGAGCTTGTCAGAGGGTCCTGACATCTGCAGAGGATCGACGGTGGGCGTGTTTTCTCATGGATTGTGTCAGAGGTTTGAGATTATGCACCGACCGTCGATTCTTCCTTTTTCAAAGGTGACAAATAAAGGTGGGTCCCTTGCTAGATGGGACTGACATGCACATTTCTCATTGGCTGAAAGGATAACGAGACTGTGGGACCATTGCCAGATGGTGCTGATTTGTTTTAATTTTATTGGCTAAGCTGGAGGATGATGAAGAATACTACAGGGTGGGGCCTATGTCAGAAGTGACTGGACGGTATTCAATGAATGGGTGCTTGGTAGGTGTTTCAGGTGGGACCGTAACTTAAAGGTAGGTGATGAGGTGAATGCTGGTGGTTTGTCACATGTTTGCATAGGCCATTTTCATGCTATGCAATCATGTGACTAACGTTTTGTGTTGATTAAGTGGTAGGGTGGGTCCAGGATGCTACACGTCGCTGAGGTGCTTATTTTTTATTACTTGTTGACTGATGACATGGAAAAGACTTTTTAAAGGCTCAGTTGACTATTGTATTGATTAAATGTAAACCACCCGATCTACCGGGAAAAGGAAAAGATCTACGATTGAATTTTAAAATTTTCAACGTGACCGTTGCAATTTGAATTTGAATTTTTTGAGGGTTTCCAGCTATAGAAATGACTAGTTTTTATGGTTTCTTCGGTCGGATTTGATTTGGTTGGTGTTGCCAATGGTTGCAGTGTGATCCAAGGTGTTCCATGATCAATTGCTAGGGGTTTTGTTGTATCGTGAAGTGTGGTTTTGTGCTCGAAAAGTGTTTGTAGGTGGCTGATTTGACTAGTTTTCATGGCAATTCCTTAGTTTACTATGCTGATCTCATAGATTTTCATGATTGCAAATCTGTTTGAGATTTATTTTCTCCAAGTTGCTAGTGTCTCTTGCCCTACAATAACTTTTGTTGTATTTTTGATTGGTTGGGTAGTTGAAACCCTAACCCTAGCTGTCCAAACCCTGTTGCATCCTAAATTCTTTTGGGATTCCAAGGCAGCTAGTGGTATATATGGTCATATTTTTGTCTTTAGAAGGGTTCTGAAATCCTAGTTCCTAAGGGTTCCTTTTTGGTTCCAAGAAAGGTTATGTCCTACAGATTTTCTCCTTCTCTCTGCATATAGGGTGTTCTTTCTTCCTTTGTTGGTTCAGAGAATATAATACATATTGTAATTAATTTGTCTTATGTATGAGGACTCAATTTATTCTTACTGTTACCAAGATATCTCCATTTGAATTCTGAATTCATTAATCATACATCAAGGGTGTTTGATTTTTCTATTTGCATTTCCTATGTGTTTGCAAGTGGAGTTGTCTTCGCAGAGATAACTGGTTTAGGATTAGTTTTCATATATGTATGAGATGAGGTGTCAAAGATATGTCATGCTTGTCTTCCAATGGATGTTGGTTAATGTATTATCTATTTATAGGTCTCTTCTAAGGGGAGGGTTAAAAGCCTTTGGATGGGTAATAACATACTTGGATCCACAGGTGGGTTGTTGAAGTGAGGTTTGGTCATGGTGTGTGATTGATGTTAGGCATCAACACATTGAATTTATTGCTTTCTTGTTTCATAGCTATCTATTACAATAGGGTATTTGACTCTGTAGCCCTTTGGATAAGGCACTAGTCTATGAGAGACTTAGGTTATCTCAGGAAACCTTTCAAACCCATCTTTAAATCATTTACATTAAGTTCCACCCTTTTCCTTTCATGTTGGTAGTAGTAGTAGGAGGTTCCTTTTCTAGGTTTCATACTCATTCTATGAAAATAGGGTTGTTGCATTAGATTTGGTTTCATTGGGGTATTGGATACCCATAAGGGTCTGAAAACTATTCCACAATAATCTATCTGCAGGCCTTTTACTTACCAAAAGGATGTCATGAGTGTGCAGATAAGGCAATACCCGCCTGAGTGATGTGGAGCTCGAAGAAGGAGGATTCCTTTCAATCCTCATCAATTGGACTATTTTCTTGTCAAACTTGAGTGCCTGACCTGAGTTTCAAGCTCATCTATTGATTCAAGTTTTGTCCTGCAAGGAGAAGCTCCAACATGTCTATTGCACATTCAGTCCCAAAAGTACTTGATAGGTAGATAATCATGCTCATTTCAAATTTTCTCTACATCTCCTTAGGAAATTTTGCACTAAGCTGGTCATTGCCATGAAAAATAATATCATCAACAAATATAGAAACCAATAATAATTCATCAGGTGTCTCTCTTATGAAGAAGTTACAATCTGCCACTCCTTTCTTGAATACAATCTTGTTAGAAAGTAAAGTCCACCAAGATAACTGAGAGGGGGGGTGAATCAATTATTAGATAATTATAACTTTTAACATCTTCAACAACATTTAACCATGTAAGCAATGCAATTACTAACCATACAAAGATATGCATACACAATGACACAATAACACAAAATATGTTGACTAGGGAACCTCTTGATCAAAGAGTAAACCCCGGTGGGAATGATGCCCACGAAAGATGCACTAATATGAATATTCCTTGTGAGAGGATGGACTCTATTAGGAGTCTTATGAAATACATTCAGTACATATAAATCCCTATTAGGAGATTTTGAATCCCTGTTAAAAGATTCTAACCCTATTAAGAGTTATGGAAGACAGAAGGACCCACTGCCCAAACAGCTTCAGGGTAAGATCACTGAACACACTGTCCAAATAACCTTGATATTATTTAGTAGAATAATATGAAATATGTTACCTCCTTACTATGCCAAACCACATTCAGTGCTACATCAGATCTCAATTCTAGATCTCCGAACTTCGCATGTCTTCCTTCACAATTTCACTTTCACAATCTCTTAGGCTCTTTTCTTCACTTCATGCTTACATTCGCATGCAACCAAAACCATGCTCACACTTCTTTCATATCTCTCAACTTCATACAATAAGGAAAAACATTCTTTCCTTTATATCACACTCAAATAATTACAAATGAGTTGGTACACAATTACAAAATAAAAGTTTTCATACGCTATATCATAATTACACAAAACTGTCAGCTTCCAAATGTAATATCTCTTCACTCGTGCAACCTCAAAGTTTGTGCTATCAACAAAATCACCATCAATGTGTCTCAAAATTATCTTTAACTGTGCAAAACTAGATTCCATCCCGATTAGGAGATATCATCTGATTTCAACAAACCACTACTCAAGAACATTGCCTGAATATTGCTTTTACCAAAATGCTCATAACTTTCATGAATCAATGAATTACTATCTGCGCTCTTAACCATAGACATATAACATATCAAATATTATAACCTCAACATCACATAGCTCCAACTACAATATCCCACATGCACTAATCAAAACATTGTCTACTTCTCTGCTAGTCTCTAGAAGATCACTGTGTTGACATCAATGAAAATCATAGTCATGAATGCAATAACTACTACAGAATGACTGCCAACATCTAGCATTCATTCCTAACAATCTCCCCCATTGGCATTGATGGAAACATAGATGAAAAACATCCAATGTTCCAAAAATCCAATACTATTGCACTATTGCATTGATACTCTGAAAGTTCTTCAAATCCTCTTCATCAGTTAAATCTTGCTTTGCTATCCTATTAAGTTCTCTCCAATAGATGGTACACAAGGTTTTTCATGTACACTTCTTCCCCATTGACATCAATGACAAAAATGTCATCACTATGTCAACAACAACTCAATGTCAAAAGACACTATTTCAGAAAATACATTCACAAGAGTCCTCATGACTCAGCTCAGATACACATACTCCCCAATAGAGGAAGTACCAACTTCCAATCTAGAAAAAGATAGGGCTCATATACCACTGGACAGATGCAATCAACTGCATCATTACTCAAAAGTAGGCTAGGGCATAACCCCAAGCATACCTCTCAGATACTCAAATGTATCCTTAGGCAAAGGCTTTGTAAATATGTCTGCTATCTATTCCTTTGTGCTTATGTACTCCAATCTAACTTCTTTCTCAGCAACTTTCTCTCTTACAACATGATACTTGATCTCTATATGCTTAGTTTTAGAATGCAATATAGGATTCTTAGACATAGTGACTGTGCTGGTGTTGTCACAATGTATGACAATAGGTTCAACAAATTTAATTCCAATATCTTTCAACATCTGCTTCATCCAAATTATTTGGTTACAATTGTTTGCTGCTGCTACATATTCTGCTTTGGTTGTACTCTGTGAAATACAATTCTACTTCTTGCTCAACCATGAAACCAATCTTCCTACAAGAAAAAAGGCTCCACCACTGGTGCTTTTCTTATCATCAACACTACCTCCCCAATCAGCATCTATATATGCACATAGGGTGAAATCATCAGATTTTTCATACCATAATCCATAGTCCATTGTTCCTCTTAAATATCTCAATATTCTCTTTACTGTTGCATAATGTGATTCTCTAGGTTCAACTTGAAATCTTGCTACCATGCCAACTGAATGTTGTATATCTGATCTAGTGTGTGTTAAGTACTGCAATCCTCCAATCATGGATCTGTATTTCTTTTGCTCAACTACTGGTGTTTCATCTTTGCTTGATAGTTTGTGTCCTATAACCATACGTATTCCAACTAGTTTACAGTTCTCCATTCCAAATCTTTTTAGCAAATCATTCAAGTACTTTTTTTGGCTAACAAAGATACCATCATTGTTATGTATTATCTATAATCCCAAAAAGTATTTCATCTCACCAATCATGCTCATTTCAAATTCAGTCTTCATTTCATCAGCAAATTTGTCACTAGCTTCATCTTCTCCTCGAAAGATAATTTCATCAACAAAAATAACTATAACTAATAATCCATTTTCAATTTCTTTTGTGTATAGATTACTATCTATTGTTCCTTTAGTAAATCCCAATTTCAACAAATATTTATCCAATCTAGCATACCGAGTTCTAGGTGCTTGCTTTAGTCCATATAATGCTTTCTTTAGTTTACATACCATATCTCCTTCTTGAGTCAAAGGAAAACCTTCAGGCTACTCAATGTAGACTTCTTCCAATTCACCATTCAGAAATGTGGACTTCACATCCATCTGATACACTTTGAATTTTTTAAAAGATGCATAAGCCAAAAACATTCTTACTGTTTCAAGCCTTACTACTGGTGCAAAGGTTTCTTCATAGTCAATTCCTTCTTGCTACGAGTATCCTTTACATACTAATCTTGCTTTGTTTCTTACTACTTCTCCTTGTTCATTCATCTTGTTTCTCGATACCCATTTAGTTCCAATCACATTCTTGTCTTTAGGTCTAGGAACCAATTCCCATGTCTTGTTCTTTTCAATTTGATCTAGTTTTTCTTTCATAGCATTAATCCAATGTTCATCTTCACAAGCTTCATTAATAAATTTAGGTTCAATTTGAGAAATCAAACATAAATATACCTTATTTCTAGTCATAACTCCTCTGTCCAAACTTTCAATAACTTGTTCAATAGGATGATGTCTAGATAGATACCTTTTTGGTGTCATAGTCATAGATCTTGCTTCAACTATAGATTCTTCTCTGGTTTCTTCTGCAGTATGATTCTCATTCGACAATTCACTATCAATCTCATAGAATAATTCAGTAGTTTCAATGTTAGGCTGAGGATTAGCTTCTTCACCAGATTCATAATCAAGGATTCTTTCCTGAATTTTAAATTTCTCATCAACTTTAACATTTGCACTCTCAACAATAGTTTTAGTTCTCTTATTGTAACATCTATATGCTTTTCTCTTCAAAGAATATCCAAGAAAAATACTTTCATCACTTCTAGGATCAAACTTTCCAATATCATCATCTCTCTTTATATAACATTTACTTCCAAAAATTCTAAAATACTTAACTGAGGGTGCATGTCCAAACCATAATTCATAATGTGTCTTATCTATATCTGCTATGATTTGTACTATGTTCATTGTATATACTATTGTATTCACTGCTTCTCTCCAAAATGTCTTTGCCAAGTTATTCTCAAATAACATAGCTCTTGTTGCTTCAGTTACTGACCTATTTCTTCTTTCTGCAATACCATTTTGTTCAAGTGTTCTAGGGGCTGAAAACTATCTCTTAATACCATTCACTTCACAAAAAGTGTTAAACTCTCTAGAAGTAAATTCTCCACCTCTATCAGATCTCAAACATTTAATCTTCATTCCAAATTCATTCTCAACTTTATTCTTAATGATCTTAAACTTATCAAATGCTTCAAATTTTTCTTTCAGAAATGCAATCCACATCATTCTTGTAAAATCATCAACAAGAATCATAAAATACCTTTCTCCATAGAATCCTCTAGTCCTCGTAGGACCGCTCAAGTCTGTATGAACAATCTCCAACTTCTCTGCCAATGTGAACTTCTTACTAGGAAATGAACTTCTCTTCTACTTAGCTATCACACATTCTTTGCAAATCATGTTAGTAGGCTTCATAATTTTAGGCAAATCCCTTACTGCAAGTGTAGTACTCACTTTCACAATGTTATCAAAGTTTATATGACAAAACCTTCTATGCCACAACCAACTGTCATCAATTTTAGTAATCAAGCATGTCATCTTAGTAGGATTCAACTGAAATACATTACCTCTGGTTCTAGATCTAGTTCCAATTAGATTTCCATCTTTATCTTTTATCACACAAGTTTTCTCAGTAAACCAAACTTGATATCCCTTATCCACTAACTGTCCAACACTCAAAAAATTATGTTTCAATCCATTAACAAAGTAAACATCATCAGTATTAGTTTTTCCATCAAGAGTAATAGATCCTATACCTTTAATCAAACAAGGTGCATTGTTACCAACTCTAACAACTCCTCCATCATAATTGTTAAACTTTATGAAATTATTCACATCTCTAGTCATATGAGGTGAACAACCACTATCTATAATCCAATCATCCTTCTTTTCAACTTGGGAAACTAATACTTTTTCTTCTTTAACATCAGATTTAGAATTTTCTTCTTTAATTGCTACAAATCCTATTTCATCATTATTCTTAGTATCACTTTCACTCAAAGTTCTTTCTATACTAGCTTCAAGATCTTCATCATTAGCATAATAAAATTCCTTAGATCTTCTAGGCTTGAAATTATTTATGTACTTCTTAACTCTCTTAGGACATTTAGATGCAAAATGACCATATTCTTGACAAGTCCAACATTTAAAAATTTTCTTACCGTCTGGTTCTCTTTTCACAAGCAAGGCAATACCTTCTTCAATCTTCTTATCTTCTTCATTTCTAGATTTTCTACTGCTGACATAATCTCCACTCACACTAGTACTTCTTGACAAAGTAGGATGAATACTAAGAGCATTGAATGATGTCTCCATTCTAGGTAAGTCTCTTGATAACCTTAGGTTCATCTATGCTGCTTCTAATCTTCCAAGAAGAGTCTCTCTTGTAAAGTTTGTAGTAAAAGGTATAAATTGTTCAATCATTTGTGTTGTCTTCTTAAATATAAGAGTCAATGTCCTCAGGATTTTCCATATCACTTCATTCTCTATTTTTGATCCTCCACAAGATTTTATTCCTACAACAATTTCTGCCATTCTACCAATATAGCTTCTAACAGATTCATCTTCTATCATTCTAATATCTTCAAATACACATATCTAATTATGTAATCTAGCTTTTTTTGCATGTTCATCACCTTCAAAAGTAGAGTGTAAAGCTTTCCAAATTTCATTAGATTTCTTAAAACATTTTACCTGACTGTATTCATTTTCTGGAAGTGCTGTCAAGAGTGCTTCTCTTGCAAGTATGTTACACATGAATAGATCTACCTCATCTTTAGAACTTGTTTCAAGACTGTCTTCTTCAATTATAGTTCTTTCATTCTTTGTAATCAACCAATAGCCTGGTCCTAAACACAATAGATGTGTCTTCATCTTTTCCTTCCAGCTGTCAAAATTTGCTCCATCAAACTTAGGGCTTTCTTTCCTGAAATTCGCCATGGATTTCCTTAAGCTGTTAAACTTTCCTTTCAAGGACCTACCGCTCTGATACCAATTGTTAGTGTAGACACCTAAAAATCTTTTAGAAAATAAAGTATTTTTATTTTTTGAAAAATTCCTGATGACATCATCATTTGTTAATTAATTAATTTATTTATTTTTATGTCATTAAATCCCTTTACCTTAATTAAAAATATTTAATTAAGGAATCCCTCCCAAAAATATTTAAATCTTATTTAAACATTATCTCCTTATTTATTAATTATTTAATTAATAAATTGACCAAAAATTTCAAAATAAATAATTTATTTATTTTTTGCCCAAAACTTGGCCAATTTCCTTAAGACCACTAAGCTCTTCCAGAATCTTCTAATCCTTCTTTAATTTCGATTAAAGGTTAATCCCATCATTTCCTAACCCTAATCCAAACTCAAAATATTTAATTAAGATTAAATATTTAATCCTCATTTATTAAATTCAATTTTAATAAATATTCTCAAAACTAAACCATGGAAATAAATAAATCTTTATCTATTTCCTAAAAATCTATATTTATCCTAGAAGGAAGTTCTAGACTCTTCTAGAAAGTCTTTAATCCTTGTCCCCCTAATCCTATTCCTAATCGCCCCCCTAATCCTGTCACATTCCCTAACCAAGGTTAGCAAACTCCTAAGCTTAACCCAAAGTCAACAAACTTCTAGAAACTTCTCTTACATGTATTAAATGCATTAAAAGCCTCCTTATCCCTCTTAAATGCATTTATGATGCATTTAAGAAGCCCCTCACCCCTTTCTTACACCCTTTGATCTTAGGCACATTTCCCAAATTATGCACATCCCTCCCATCTTTCAACCCAATGCCCTTGTGACACTTGTCACAAGGAGGTGGCCCTGAACTAGCACAATCCATGTGCTCCTCTTTGAATGAATCTTGGCCTCTCTTAAGGATTTTGATCCTGGCCACTCATTCCTCCTTCCCTAAACCCATTTAGGAGAAATTACCTTCTTTCCCTAAGCTAATCTAAGTCTCCTTTGACTCCTAGTCAAATCCTACCCCTAATGAGCCTCAAACTTATTAAAGCATTTGGGATAAATAAAACTTTATTTATTTCCTAAATTCCATATTTATCCCTAGAAAGCCTAGACTTTTTTAAAAAGTCTTTATCCTCATCCAAAGCCTAGACTCTTCTAAAAAGTCTTCATCCTTATCCCCTTGAATCAAGACCCTAACCTTACCCCAAACTCTAACCTTTCTTCCTAACCCAAGCTCTTAGAAAATCCTATAAATACTCCCTCTTCCAAGAGCAATTCATTAGCTTAGTCTTTCATATCTCATGCATTGTTATCATGCTCTTTTACTTCTAGCTTTAGCACAATCATCCTAATTTAGCTTATTTTCAAACATTTTTAGCACATCATAGCTTAGCAATAATGGATTAACATAGTTTCTTTCATTGATTTTCATAACATATAGCATCATATCACATCTCTATTTGGTCTAAAATCAATCTTAGCATAAACATCATGTAGTTCAAATCTCCATTAAAGCATCTTTTTGAGTTCTTGAAGCCTTAGGGGCAATTTTGGGTGTTCTACCCATTATTGTGTCATTTTTGGGGTTTTCATGAGTTTCAAATCATCTTAGAAAGCATTAGAGTATGCTCCAAGTGCTTTGAGAGCACACCCACATCCCCTTAAGTAAGAGCAAATCAAACAGTGCTTGGGTGCACTTGTTTAAGCTCAATCTGAGGTGGCTTAGCTTAGATGTTTTTGTTTTGAATTGATATAATGTTAGATTAAAACCTAATGTTTTCTTGTCTTAGCCTTTCAAAATAGATTCAGATAGCCTAGTCCACATTCTGGCACGCCCGGTGGGACCCCTAATGTTGGTCCTAACAGCATCTCCCTATCATGATCACTTTCCATCTTTCCATCCAAACAATTTCTACCACCATATCTCCCATCTACCCCATCTTATCCATGCCTTTGCATAATCCCTCCATCCCAATAAAGTTGTTCCAACATCCTGAGAAATTGAAAAGGCAGCAACAAATCAGAAAATGTCAGCAAACAAATCAAAAGATTAGTAAAGAAAGATAGCAACACATAAGAAATATCAGAAAGTCAGCATCTAGTCAGCAAAAAATAAAAAAATCCATAAAAATTGGAAAAAATAAAGACAAAAGTATCAAAAAAGAAAAGAGAAAAACATTCATCCTTTGGTGAAAACTTGGCAATTCAAGCACCTTGGACAAGTACCATGATGAAAACCTGGCAAATAGGCATCATGCATAGGCCTCCACCCAATTCCTTTCTACTGTTGGGGGCCATTCCCTTCTATCACCTCTTATCCAACATCTCCTCCATCTCATTTGTCTCTCACCTCCTTCATCCTCCTTTGGATCTTGATGACAAAAACAAAGACTACCGGGTATACATGCTTTTAGGCACCTTCTTGGCATCCATCACACCTTTTAGCTACATATCCTCTATCCAATCCATTCATCCTAGCTTCCATCTACCTTCCTCATCCTCTTGTTGGCATATCTTCCATCCAAGCATACCCCATGCCTCTGAAAATACATGAACTATCCTAAACAGGGGGCATCTTATTCCTTGGTAACATATTCCTTGGAGACTATCTTTCATCCAAAATCATCCATCTTCCAATCCTTAAGCAAATCCACCATCCAATCTCCCCAAGCATTCCTCCATCCAGATCCCTCATTGGTTCCTCCAGCATTCCATCTTCCAATCCTCAAGTAAATCCACCATCCAATCTCCCCAAAGTCTTCCTCTTTCCAAATTGTCAAGCAAATCCACCATCCAATCTCCCCAAATCTTCCACTATCCAATCCTCAAGCGTTCTTCCATCCAAATCCAAATCTTCCTCCATCCAAATCTCCTAACAGTTCCATCATCCTCATCCTAAGCATTTCCTCCATCTTTCCATCACCTGGTATCTTCCCTTGTCATTAGTATCTAGCTATAGGCTATCTTTCATGCAATCCAATGCCATCCATCCATATCCAACTATTGCTAGCAATCTTCCAACATCTTCCAATCCTATCCACATCCTCTAGCTATCCAACATCCAAGATCAAGCCAACCCATCCCATCACATCCTTAGTCTTGTTCCTAGTCTTGTAGCAAGCCTTGATCTCAATTTGATCATCATTGTTGGGATATGTCCTTCCCAAGTCTGTGTCATTTCAGGACACATTGTCACCAGTCCATCTTGGCCTTCCAACCCAACTGGGGCATCATCTTGCATATCTTTGGAGTTTCAGCTTCACCCCCAGGTTCTTCCTATCCTCAATCCTAAGCTTCTGTACATATCCGTTGTATATCTCTTTTCTCATCCATTGTACATATCCTTGTGTCTTGTTGTACATAGCCCTTGTTAGTCCTACAACAACATTTGATCAGAACTCTCATCCTACCTAGCCTTGTACTTCCACAACATCAATTGTTGACTATTCTTGATCACAATGATTATTCTTTGACTTCATCATTTTCCAGCGAACAACAACACTCATTCTCTCATCAATCAGTGGGTCTTTGAGGATGTATCCTTCCTCCTATCTGACCTAATCTTCCACCAATCACACTAGGTCCGTGTCGATGCATCCTTTCACATGTTCAAACCAATCTTCCCACCATCAATCAATCCATCAATCAAATCAAATCTCTCTCCTTGGCAAAGGATGTCCTTTTGGAGTTCTCATTTTGGTCTTGGATTTTGTCTTTTAGATCTTGTTAATCTTTTATGGCTTCTCGTTGTTCTCTACTCAAAGTCACCACAATCCTTTATATCATGGTGCACTGTGAATGAGGATAATCTGGGGCAAGGTCTTTTGATCTTTTGCTTCTACCTATGAGTCATTCATGTGTTTGTGGTTTCTTTAGCATCGTTTCCACCATGCCTCCTTTGGGTTTCATGTGTGATGCTAGGGAAACCCTGCGTGTCTTTTTAGCATCAATCCTATGCAACGCTGGTGACAAGGCCTCGTGATCCCAATATCCTTGGCAGGTCTCTTGCATTACTATATTAAACTAGGTTGTGCTCTCCACATTTGCACTTGGAGCTTCTCCCCAAATCCCCTGCATTCTTTCATCATATAGATTCATCTTGCATCTCTCATGTAGTTGCATCTTGCATTTTGCATTCCATCTCATCTTGCATTTACTCATCTTTGCTCTTGGAAGCTTGGTTATTTATCTCCCCTTCTTCCTAGGTCCTTCCTTCTCTGTTTCCTTTCGAGAAAATTCCACAACGTTTACTGCTTGCATTATTTTCTCAAGGGGGCACAACCCCTTATTCCTCTAAATTCTAGCTTTGGGCATCTTATTTTCTTGTCTTTGACGTCATGCCACTTGCAACATTGCATCAAAGAGGGGCAAAATGTAGACACCTAAAAATCCTTTAGAAAATAAAGTATTTTTATTTTTTGAAAAAATTATGATGACATCATCATTTGTTAATTAATTAATTATTTAATTAATTAATTTATTTTTATGTCATTAAATCCCTTTACCTTAATTAAAAATATTTAATTAAGAAATCCTTCCCAAAAATGTTTAAATCTTATTTAAATATTATCTCCTTATTTATTAATTATTTAATTAATAAACTGACCAAAAATCCCAAAATAAATAATTTATTTATTTTTTGCCCAAAACTTGGCGAATTTCCTTAAGACCACTAACCTCTTCCAGAATCTTTTAATCCTTCTTTAATTTTGATTAAAGGCTAATCCCATCATTTCCTAACCCTAATTCCAACTCAAAATATTTAATTAAGATTAAATATTTAATCCTTATTTATTAAATTCATTTTTAATCAATATTTTCAAAACTAAACCATGGAAATAAATAAATCTTTATCTATTTTCTAAAATCCATATTTATCTTAAGGAAGTTCTAAACTCTTCTAGAAAGTATTTAATCCTTGTCCCCCTAATCCTAATCCTAATCCCCCCTAATCCTGTCACATTCCCTAACCAAGGTTAGCAAACTCCTAAGGTTAACCCAAAGTCAACAAACTTCTAAAAACTTCTCTTACATGCATTAAATGCATTAAAAGCTTCCTTATCCCTCTTACATGCATTTATGATGCATTTAAGAAGCCCCTCACCACTTTCTTACACCTTTTGACCTTAGGCACATTTCCCAAATTGTGCACATCCCTCCCATCTTTCAACCCAATGCTCTTGTGACACTTGTCACAAGGAGGTGGCCCTGAACTAACACAATCCATGTGCTCCCCTTTGATTGAATCTTGGCCTTTCTTAAGAATTTTGATCCTGGCCACTCATTCCTCCTTCCCTAAACCCATTTAGGGGAAATTACCTACTTTCCCTAAGCTAATCTAAGTCTCTTTTGACTCCTAGTCAAACCCTACCCCTAATAAGCTTCAAACTCATTAAAACCTTTGGGAAAAATAAAACTTTATTTATTTCTTAAATTTCATATTTATCCCTAGAAAGCCTAGACTTTTCTAGAAAGTCTTTATCCTCATCCAAAGCCTAGACTCTTCTAGAAAGTCTTCATCCTTATCCCCTTGACTCAAGACCCTAAGCTTACCCCAAACTCTAACCTTTCTTCCTAACTCAAGCCCTTAGGAAATCCTATAAATACTCCCTCTTCCAAGAGCAATTCATTAGCTTAGTCTTTCATATCTCATGCATTGTTATCATGCTCTTTTACTTCTAGCTTTAGCATAATCATCCTAATTTAGCTTATTTTCAAGCATTTTTAGCACATCATAGCTTAGTAATAATGGATTAACATAGTTTCTTTCATTAATTTGCATAGCATATAGCATCATATCACATCTCTATTTGGTCTAAAATCAATCTTAGCATAAACATCATGTAGTTCAAATCTCCATTAAAGCATTTTTTTGAGTTCTTGAAGCCTTAGGGGTAATTTTGGGTGTTCTACCCATTATTGTGCCATTTTTGGGGTTTTCATGAGTCTCAAATCATCTTAGAAAGCATTAGAGTATGCTCCAAGTGCTTTGAGAGCACACCCACATCCCCTTAAGCAAGAGCAAATCAAACAGTGCTTGGGTGCACCTGTTTAAGCTCAATCTGAGGTGGCTTAGCTTAGATGTTTTTGTTTTGAATTGATATAATGTTAGATTAAAACCTAATGTTTGCTTGTCTTAGACTTTCAAAATAGATTCAGATAGCCTAGTCCACAGTTAGAAAGTAAAGTCCACCAAGATAACTGAGAGGGGGGGGGGGGGTGAATCAGTTATCAGATAATTATAACTTTTAACATCTTCAATAGCATTTAACCATGTAAGCAATGCAATTACTAACCATACAAAGATATTCATACACAATGACACAATAACAAAAAATATGTTGACTAGGGAACCTCTTGATCAATGAGTAAACCCCGGTGGGAATGATGCCCACAAAAGATGCACTAATATGAATGTTACTTGTGAGAGGATGGACTCTATTACGAGTCTTATGAAATACATTCAGTACATATGAATCCCTATTAGGAGATTTTGAATCCCTGTTAAAAGATTCTAACCTTGTTAAGAGTTATGGAAGACAGAAGGACCCACTGCCCAAATAGCTTCAGGGTAGGATCACTGAACACACTGTCCAAATAACCTTGATATTATTTAGTAGAATAATATGAAATATGTTACCTCCTTACTATGACAAACCACACTCACTGCTACATTAGATCTCAATTCTAGATCTCTGAACTTCGCATGTCTTCCTTCACAATTTTACTTTCACAATCTCTTAGGCTCTTTTCTTCACTTCATGCTTACATTTGCATTCAACCAAAACCATGCTCACACTTATTTCATATCTCTCAACTTCATACAATAAGGAAAAACATTCCTTCCTTTATACCACACTCAAATAATTACAAATGAGTTGGCACATAATTACAAAATAAAAGTTTCCATATGCTACATCAGAATTACACAAAACTGTCGGCTTCCAAATGCAATATCTCTTCACTCGTGTGACCTCAAAGTTTGCACTGTGAACCACGTCACCATCAATGTGTCTCAAAATTCCTTTTAACTATGCAAAATTAGATTCCATCTTGATTAGGATATATCATTCGATTTCCACAAACCGCTACTCAGGAACACTGCCTGAATACTGCTTTTACCAAAATTATCATAACTTTCATGAATTAATGAATTACTATCTACGCTCTTAACCATAGACATATAACATATAAAATAGTATAACCTCAACATCACATAGCTCCAACTACAATATCCCACGTGCGCTAATCAAAATACTATCTGCTTCTCTGCTAGTCTCTAGAAGATCATTGTGTTGACATCAATGACAATCATAGTCATGAATGCAACAAAAACTACTACAGAATGACTGCCAATATCCAGCATTCATTCCTAAAAAATATTTGTCAAGTAACCATCTAATCTTTCATACCATGCTCTAGGGGATTTCTTAAGTCCATAAAGGGCTTTCTTTAGGCCTCATACCATATCAAGTCTGGCTAATAAAGTAAATCCTTCAAGCTACTCTATGTAAACTTCTTCCTTCAACTCTCCATTTAGGAATGCTGACTTTACATCCATCTGATATACTTTCAATTTCTTGAATGTAGCATGGGCTAGAAATAACTTTATGCCTTCTAATCTTCTTACAGGGGAAAATGTATCATAATAATTAGTTACTTCTCTTTGCACATATCCTTTGCATAGTATTTTTTTTTTCTTACTACTATTCCATCTTCATTCATCTTATTTCTGAATATCCACTTGGTTCTAATCACATTCTTATCATTAGGTCTATGACCAGCTCCCATGTATCATTCTTAATTATCTGATCTATCTCTTCTTTCATTGCTTCATACTAATTTGAATCATTACATGCATCTTCAACACTTAAAGGTTCAATTTGTGAAAGTAAACATACCTCTTCATCAACTGTGGAACTCTTAGCCTTTGATCTTGTCATGACTTTGTTGTTCTGATCTCCAAAAATGTCTTCCTTTGAATGATATCTAGATGTGAACTTAGGAACATTAGGTGTGACTCTCTCATTTGCCTTCTGTGATTCTTCTTCACTAGTTTCAGGGTTTTTGAATAATACATCAATGCAATCAAATATTTCATCAACAATTGTTTCTCTACTGATAGGGATAGGTTCTTCTTCAATCATAGGTGCATAATCATGATATATTTCTTGAATCATAAACTTCTCATCAATCTTAACATGAGAACTTTCAATGATCTTCTTCAATATTAAGTTAAAACATCTATAAGCTTTTATTTTAGTAGAGTAACCAATAAAAATACCTTCATCACTTCTTGCATCAAACTTTCCAATAGCTTCATCTCTATTTATGTAGCACTTGCTTCCAAAGATTCTGAAGTATTTCACTATAGGTACATTCCCAAACCATAGCTCATAAGGTGTCTTGTCTGCACCTGGCCTTCATTGAATTCTATTAATGGTACACGTGTCAAGTATGATCATATTTCTTCTTTCTCCAATTCCATTATATTAAGGGGTTCTAGGTGCACTTAACTATCTCTTTATCCCATGTTCTTCGCAGTACTCATAGAATCTGTCAGAGGTGAATTCTCCTCCTCTATTTGATCTCAGATGTTTTATCTTTAATCCAGACTCATTTTTAACCTTAGCTTTGAATATATTGAAGTTCTCAATTACTTCTAATTTGTCTTTTAAGAACGCAACCCACATCATTCGAAAATAATCATCAACAAATAAAATGAAGTATCTTTCAACATAGTATGATCTTGTTTGAGTTGGTCCACATAGGTCTATATGCACTAGATCCAATTTTTTCTCTACCGAATTATACTTTCTCTTGAATGAATTCCTCACATGCTATCCCATCACATATTTCCTGCATATTGTATCAACTAGTTTTGCCATGCTAGGAAGTTCTCTTACTGCCTTTACATTTCTTATCTTTACTATTTTGTCAAAATTGATGTGACATAGTCTTTTGTGCCATAACCAACTATCATGTACTTTAGAAACAAAACAAATTGCTTCTAAATTAAGCTGAAAAACATTACCTTTAGTCTTTGAGCCTGATGCAAACATTTTTCCTTCCTTGTTATTAATGATGCACTTATTATCTTTGAATTTGAATTGATATCCTTTGTCAAGCAACTATCCAACACTTAGTAGGTTATGTTTCAAACCATCAACATAAATAATATCATTAGTGTTGTTCTTTCCATCCAAGGTGATAGCTCATCTACCAATGATAGGTTTAGGAGTTTTATCTCCAAATCTAACCATGCATATTTTGTACTTATCTAGATGTACAAATCTATCTTTGTCTCATGTCATGTGATGTGAACAACCACTGTGAATGATCCAATCTTTCCTTATGTCATCTTGTGAAATCAGAGCTAGCTCATGTGCTTTCCTTTCATCTTCAATATCCATTTCATCAAACATTTTCTCCATAATAGAAATGAATCCAATCTCATCTTCTACTGATTCTTCATCTAATACTCCATCTTCAACATAGTAACATTCTTTTGTATACTTAGGCTTTTAATTAGTTTTGAACTTCTTGACTCTTGTAGAACACTTAGATGAAAAGTGACCAATCTTGTTACATGAAAAACATTTGAATGGTAACTAGCCTTCATATTTTCCTTTTCCTTTCCTTTCTTTCTTAGCAATCATAGCAATGAAATCATCTAGTTTTTTCTGTTCATCATCATCATCATCAAAATTACTAGAAGTGTTCAAGGATTTCTTACCATGGACTGAGGCTTTGAATATTGTTTCACGTTTGGGCTCTGTCTTCAAACTTGATATCTCAAATGCTGAAATTTTTCTGATTAAGGTCTCTCTTCTGAAGTCTTTTGAAAACTACATAGTCTCATCTAGGATGTTTATCTTGTTCTCATATTCTATAGTTAGAGTAGTCATCAACTTGTCCATTATGTCTTCTTCTGAAATTACTCCACCATTTTTCCTTATTCCTACAACTGCTTCATTAATTATTTGATTATAAGCTCCGATGTTCTCTTCACATGGCATCTCCAATGTATTGTACTTTTTCTTCTATAATTTTTGTGTGCATTCTTATCTTCGACATCTCTGTAATGCCCAAAAACTACATGGAAAAACATAACCAAATTACCCTTTTAAAATCAGGATGCTTATTACAAACAGAAATAGCAGATAAATGACTTTTAAATGTATGATGCTTTATTTCTTCTTTTATTCAAAAAATTTAATCATTTTGGAATATCGTGCATTATTTTCTTAAGTTAGAAAATTTCATCATTTCAACAACATAAAGGTTGCAGGAAATAAAACAATTAATAAATTAAAACTCTTTCATACTTTCACAAAATTCATGTAACAACATCAGTTTTCCTTTATAATTGCAGAAAATTTATCTACAATGAAATATTCAAACATTGATAAAAAATATTTTGAAATAAACCTAATGCTAATTTCTTCATACAAGAGGATTTAATCAAACTTTATTTACAACTTTTCTCTTTTTACATTTACAAGTTCATGAATTTACATTTGAAATAGAATAATTTTTTTTAGAAATGTCACACCTGAATTGTTCCTTTAATTTTTCTTTCAACTTCAAATGAGCAACTTCAACTTTTCATACTCAAGCAAAACCTGCATCACAAAGGCATTTACCACATGACTATGGAGGCTCACCTCCTATCCTAGGCTATTACATGGCCACCCTCAAGCTAGGGGAAACAAGGTACGATGGGTTACAAATAATCAACACCCACAATCATCAACAAGAAACATAGACATCACAAATTTCACTCTCAATCTCAAGCTAGCACATAGGAATCATAATTGATCCCAATATGGGTAAAGGTGGAAATATCTCATATGGAGATGTCATACTCAAACAAAATAAGTACTACTAAACATTCTTACATGCCTTTACAAGACTCCCTTCTGACATACCAGCTCATCACAAGAGCATCAAAAACATCCTTTATGGCCCCCAAGGTATAACATAAGTAGGCCTCAAGGATGCCCATACATCCAAGCTCTCAAAACACATAAATTTTCCAACTAAGCTCTTCACCCCAAGACATTCTCAAATCCTCCCAAGGATGAGAATTATCTTGCACACCCATTTCACAATTGATAAACACAAAAAGGAGATACAAGGATAAAATACATTTGAGCATAATGAAAACAAAACATTACAAACTCACACAAAAGATCCATCTTCACAATAAAATAACATGAAAAAAATAAGGTAGAGCCACCAACCTTCTTCCTAAGCAATGGAAATGGAAGTTTATAGAAGAGCTATCCCTTTGCTTCCTAGCTTTCTTCTCTTCTCAAAAACACTAGAATTTTTCAAGTCCCTCTCTCTCAAACTCCCAACTAGCATAGTCAAGAAGTGTGTGACTTCCTAGTCTCTTTTCCTAAATACTCTAAAACATTCCTCTCTCCTTCCCTCATCCCAAAATAAGTTAGGTTTCTAGATCCTTGCTAACTTGTCACTTTCTCTTGCTATGGAAATGGTATGCAATTCAAAACATGGGAAAGTGAGTTATCCTAGAAAGAATTCCCAAATTCGGCATTACCAAAGATGGCTCACTTAGAGAGTAAATATGGAAGCCTAGGGAAGTGATAATCGTGAAAGTTGGCCCCCTAACCCATGCCTATGTCTTCTGACACTTAAAACCAACTCTAAATATACCATAGGGCTCCATATAACCCTTCAAAAATTCTAGTTAAGTTTGCATCCGAAAATGGAATCATGATGACACAAACTTTGGTTTCCTAAACCACTAACCAAACTTAGGGATATACAAGATAACCTAAAGATGAGGTAGGGTCCACATTCCACTTAGGCATGCCATCTCATCACAATAGTGTCAAGTGACACCTCACATAAGTACAGATCACATTACACACTTGGCATGCCTAGTGGATATTTAACATTTACATTTACATAATTAAAATTACATCAAATTATGCATTTACAACATCATTCATATATGCATCACATTTACAAAATAAAATCATGTAACAATGAGGTTGTTATCCTCTTAGAGCCGACCTTGATTTAATACTAATTTCACATAGATCCATCCTTATTTCCCCACATTTACAACCATGGTCATAATCCTGCATACTCGATTTAGATGTCAGTATCTCATAAAATCAATGTATATATAATCATATCAAAAGTGAAACAAGAGAAATAATAACATTTAACTCAATACATAAAGAAATTGCATTTCATGAATCATAAACATAATCCACATTATACCCTAATTCTACAAACATCGAAATGTACATTCAATTTTTACATAAGCAAGTAACCCTAAGTTAATCATTGAACCATTACACTATCATCATTTACTATTCTATAAGGTAACGTAACAAATGCAAAATTTAGAATTTCATATATCATAAGGTAATCATGAAACCAATACAAGCATATAAAGAGTAAGACTAACATCATCATCATATAAATCTGTAAACATCATCTCATAAAGTCTGATGGTAGAAAGTCATTATGCAAAATAGGTGATCTAGTGTCTCAAAATAATGTATCGGCAAGATAAACCAAGTGTCAAAATAACTGTCGAGCTAAGATGGGTCGAGGTAGGACCTCACATCCTCCTCCCCTAGGCATGAACTTCCTCCTAGAGTTCATCAAATAGATGGGGGTACTTATCTTTCATATGTGTTGTGTCCTCCCAACATGTTGTGACCTCATCATAGCAATTCCACTAGGCCCTAACCTGGTCCAGCTCTCGACCTCGAAGGGCTAGGGTCCTACAAGCTAGTATTTATATGGGCTCCAAAGCTAGCTGTCCATCCAACTTTACCTTTTCTCTTAAAAACCATGGCCTGATGCTCAGTCCAATGGTCATCAAATACTATGAATACTCGGTGGGACCTACCTACCCATGTCACATATGGTGGGCTTTAAAGCTATCATCATCTAACTGCTGACTGGATGACCTGTAGGAAAATATCTAGCAATGTGCCCCATGGCACCACATGTATAGCATGGTCCTCTAGCCTAGAATTGACTCCCCTTTGTTCTAGACTCTTGTTGCCCACCTATTATACCAGATCTACTGAAGTCATCTCTCGATGACTGAGTATGAACTCCCTAGTCACGTTAGGGACTCTGTTGAGACTGTTGCTGCTATTGTGGTATGCTGGAGTTCTTTTAATTTCCCTTCTAGTGGGATTTCAAGAAACCAAAAGACTATGGTGTGAAACTATAGTTCTGTGACCTTTCCCATGCATTATAAGACCTATTATGGATCTTCTCATCAATCATGGCCCTCTCAACTATATCACACAAGTCTCCTGATGGTACCATCCGCACTCTGTCAGCTATGGCATAGTTCAACCCCTTAATAAAGTGGTTGACCTAGAGTTTCTCATCCTTCATGTAATCAAAATAAGGAAGGAGCTTGAGAAACCTATACTCATACTATGCTACTGATAGATCTGTCTATTGTAGGTCATGAAACACATTGATTCAACATTGTCTAAAGTGCTCTGACATATATCATACTCAAAATCTCTCCACAAAGGTCTCCCATGTAAGGGTATCTATGACACGACAACTCTTATATTTCTCTTGCCTCCACCATGTAGAGGCAGCCCTCCTTAGCATGTGAACTACAAGTTGTGCCATAAGGTTTCTCTCGTAAGGGCGCAACCCAAAACATCTCTCAAGGCTTAAAATCCAAGACTCAGCATCTTCCCCACCAATGGATCCTGAAAAGGGTGGTGGTTGTAGTTGTATGATGTTTTTGATCCGGTCTCATGTATCACAAGGCACTCTCAGCACTACCGCTAGTGGTGGCTATGGCATGTGTACAGACTCATCCTTATGAACTGCCCGCTCCTCTACTAATCTAGGAGGGGCACTCCTAATCCACTCCTTATTGGAAATTTGGCTGATTTTATTACATAGATTTTGTCATTATGGAAACATATGATCCACATGAAGATCACACAGGTCAGAGAGCTAGTAGGATAGAGCGCATTGTAAAATTGTCTAAGTATAAGACATTATTTTTACCAGTGAACCTAGACATAGTTTTTGTTTGCGATGTTGATTGGAGTAAGTTCAGTTCTTTTGCACTTGAAAATAGACTCTATGATGACTATTGAAGACCCAGATCAAAGTGAAAGTCAGTACGGCATGTACAGAAGAAGTTATGATAGTTTTACCGAAGACAGTGTCAAGCTGACAGGACAGAATATGAAGACAAAATTAGTAAAGAGTTAAGGGATTATTTTGTTTATCAAAATAATGACTTAACAATATAAAGGGATGAAATCCTAGATGTTAACTCTTAGATAAAGTTATTTGTATAAATGTAATTGTAATTGTAAGAAAAGAATAGTTGTAATGATGATGTAATGAAGTAGTGACATGATGTGAAATATATGATGCATATGTAATAGCGATAGTGAAAGAGCAGGGAAGAGATATTGAGGCAAGTAGTATAAGGTTATGTACCTTAACCTATTTTTGTAATCAATGTATATTGCACATTACTTGTTTGGGCAGTGGGCTCATTTGGTAATCACATTTTGTACTACCAACTCCTAACAAGATTGAGGCTTCTAACAAGGCCTATAGTCCCTTAATCAGGACTAATACACTATATGTTTGTAATAGACTCCTAACAGGGTCAACATCCTTAATAGGATACTTTTGATTAGTTGATCTTTGTGGGTACCACCCCCACCGAGGTTTTCCCTTGGCCATGGTTTCCTCGAGAACAAATAATGTGTTATAAGCTCTTTAGTTTTATTGCTATGCATGTTGTTTAGCTTCTTATGTTATGCATGTATAAAAATAATCTGTTATATCTATAATAGGGCAAAAGATAAAGTTTTTAGAATACTGATTCACCCCCGCCTCTCAGTATTCCCTATTTGTAACAATTGGTATCAGAGCCTAGTTACTCGAAAAAGAATCATTCAAGGAAAGCCTAGCAGCTTGAGTAAGATCTCTATGGAATTGGATCAACTATAAAAGAATCTTGAAGAAGCTCTTGAACAGATTAACTTGCTTACTATTGAAAAAGATACTTTGAAAAGAAAATATGATGATGCAAAGAACCTCATTGAGAAACTAAAAAACAAGTTGGAAGATCTAAGATCTGAAAAGGAATCTGAAGTTTTTATTGAAGATTGTGATGACAATTTAGAAAAAGAAAATGAGATCCTTAAGCATGAACTAAAGATAGAAAATCTGAAGCTTAGCTTGAAAGATGGAAATCACAAGAATGAAGCAAATCTGAGAATGAAAGTCTAAAGACTAAAAATGAAGGACTAAAATCTAAACTTAGTAAAGTTACATCTAAACTTGAGAAAGTCAATTTGTAGTATGCTAAACTTGAGAAATACAATAAGATTGTGAAAGGTGAACTAACTCAATCCAAACAACAACTTGAAAGGCTATATTCAACTAGTGAGAAGATTGATGAACAAATATCTTATCAAAAACCATTCTATGATAAGACTGGTCTTGGATTCAACACTTTTAAAGAAAATGATGAAAGCAAGGAACTAGATCTAAAAATATCTGAAAGCATAGATGAGAAGAAGCCTGATGAGATTAAAAAGTCTGAAGATACACCTAAAGAAGAAGAAACACCTAAGCAGGAGGAATCACCCAAAGGTATGCAAAGAGAATTCAAAGGTAGATGTTTTTCTTGTAATACTATTGGTCATATGAAGAGAGATTGCACAGGTAAGCAATTTAAACCACTTAATGGTTATTGTTATAATTGTCATGGTTTTGGACATAGAGCTATTGAATGTAGGAAACCTAAATTTATTGAGAATAATGATGGTAGTAGAATGTTTAGGAATACTAACAATGCAGACAAGAAACCTACTAAAGATATGAACAGAAGAAATGGAGTAATATGTTATAGATGTAACAAGGTTGGACACATTGCTAGAAACTGCAGATCACAAATCAATCAGCCTGGACCAAGATATGGAAACAATAGAATTATTTGTCAGATATGCAACAAGATTGGACATACAAAAAGGTTTTACAGAATGAATAATAGAGTTTTTTATCCTAATCTTAATCCCAGAAATCATGCAAGAAGAAATGAAGATGTAAGTAACAGTTAGAAAGGATGCTGTAGTAATTCAGATGAAGTGAAGTTTATCAAAAGCACAGACCAAGGAGACATATTCAAAATTGAAGGTAATCAGGAAGGTGAAGTATTGAAAGGTAAGAATGAATCTTTACCCGACTCATCTCAAAGTAATTAATTTATGAAAATTGCAGTAGAATAGGAACTTAGATTAGTGTATAAGTCTATATATGATGAATTGAGTCTTGCATAGTTAATGCAAGGTATTTTATGATGTTCTAATGATATGGTTAAGAGTGCAAAGAAAAATATTATGTTTTGCGAGATCACAAGAAGTTTTAAGTTTTACAGGTTAGTAGAAACAACTTTTTGGAAAGAAGCGGCAAAATAATTGCATGCGATGTCAAATCTAAGTGAGATTGAATTAATAAAAGGTCATGATTAGTATTATTTGATCATCAAAGATAATTCAAGTGTTAAGGAGATCAAAGAGCAATGATTAGAAGCATTTTGCAAGGATTTGTAGAAGAATTTTGTGTTGAATCTACGCAAGCCCTAAAATCGTGAAATCAAGGTATTTTACTTGACAGATCTTTAAATTAGTGAAGGAATTAGAAGAAATGATGGATGTTTCTTTAATGCACAATGTTAGAGATAAGAATAGACCTAAGTTGAAAAGGGAACCAGTAGAACCCTTTGAAGATGATCCTAGGTTAGCTTTATCGTCCTTACCAGACATAGTTTTACACCTAGAAAATGTCAGAAGTTATCTTGGATGCAAACTAGAGACTATCAGTGATAGTGATTTCACAAATTAATATTAGAAGATCTACAATCAAGATATGATACTGAAAGAAGAATTTGAATACTTGGAAGATAATGAAATTGTTAAGTTTGCATTACAGTATGAATTTGATAATGAAGAATGTACTAAGATTATCTTAAGCAAAATTCATAATGGGAAGTTTTGGTTAGAAGATAGAGTGATAGATATCACAACTAATTTGATTCAT
Source organism: Chamaecyparis obtusa (assembly GCA_027943335.1). Taxonomy (NCBI): domain Eukaryota; kingdom Viridiplantae; phylum Streptophyta; class Pinopsida; order Cupressales; family Cupressaceae; genus Chamaecyparis; species Chamaecyparis obtusa. Next base: position 583,305 of record BSBK01001029.1, read on the forward strand.
GAAGTCACTGGATTATCTAAAACTGGAGCCATTCCTTTAAATGAGAAAAACATGAGGAAAATAGTCATTGATAACACAAATTCATCCTATAATGGTAGAGGAATTGTAATTAGTACGATCAAACAAGATGATGTCAGATACTTATGCAAGATCCTAACTACTAATTTTTATGCAAATTCAAGAGAGGATGACATGGTAGCTGGAATGATACATGCAGCTTATCTAATGTGTGTTGACAAGGTATAAGTTGTTATGTGTGAAATTTTGAGAATTCAATTGTTTGAGAACTTGGAAAAGATTAAGAAAACTAAGTATACACAGTTTAGGTTCTCATCCTTAATCACCTTTTTTTTTTCATCTATTGAGAAGATTTCCTTAGACCATTGGAAATGACTAGAATGAAGGCCAAACTACAATGGAAAGGATTAACCTAGTGTATAAAAGGCATTATATTGATAAGGTAAATGAGAGTGCAATACTAGTAATCAAGACATTTCAGGATATAGTATCTAGCAGATCAAGGATACCAAAGTCTCTTGTGGAGAAGTATAAAGATGACATATGTTTCATGGTTGATACTGACTTTACCTACATTGAAGCAGTAGAACCTAGAATAGAGTTCATAGACCCTCTTGGCTATGAGATATCTGAGGTAGAGACAAAAGAGTATGTTAGTAGGTTACTTAAGTGTAAGTTGGACACTCAGTGTAATAGGTTTGGAACCTTTGAGGAGAAATTCAACTCCACAAAGACCTTACTTGAAGAGAAGTAGTCTAAGAAAAGAGTTGAGAGTACCATAAAGAAAATCCTAAAAGATACAGGGATGACAGAGCATGAATTTTTAGTAGCAAAGAAAATAGTAGTAGCAATCAGAGAGAGTGGAAAAAAAGAAGTTTTGTCTATTCCACCTTTATCATCAATTGCAGCACAGCAGGAAGAATCACAAGTTAAGGTGAAAGTGGAAGAAATTGAGAAGGATCAAGAAAAAAAGATATCCACTAGATCCACTTCCTCCACACCTAGCAAAAGAGTAAAGGAAAGTGCTAATGGACTAAGAAAGAGACAGAAAAATTTAGTGCAACGAGTTCCAAGAAAAATTGTAGAAATCAAAGATGATGGAACTTCTATTAAGAAGAAAGCTTGGAAACCTAAAGTTGAGAAGCTTAATGAGCAGATCATTAAGGATGGAGACTTTACAAGAATGGATAAGTACTATGATCTTTATGATTATGCAGAGAGACTTAATTTGGAGAATGCAATAGTAAAGCATATGATTTTGTCTAATAAGAAGTTTGATACAATTCAAGGTCAGATACCTGATGATTTGTATAATAAACTTGTGAATAGGAAGAAGAGAGCAATAGAAGAAGACACAACTATTAGAGAAAAGCTTGTAAGGAAGCTTTGTGTAGTAAAAGATGAAACTCATTTTAATCAGATCATGAAAGCCTTAAGCACCCATCTAAGAACCAAAAGGAGAACCATTTAGATTATGGGAGGCAGATATGAAGAAGTTAACTCAGAGACAGAGCAAGAAATAATCAAGGTTATGTTAGAAAATGTTGGAGAACCATTAGTTGCAGCAAAGCAAGCAGGTGTAAAAAAAACAAGAGGACATTCCCTCTCCTCCCACCATTAACATTGAAGATGAAACCATGAATGTAGAAGGAACAAAGATCACCTTGGATACTGATGATAATGTATTCAAGAATCTGGAGAACATTGTTGATAATTCGACCTTTGAAGAGCAGGAAACTACAAAAGGAGAAGAGAAAGTAGAAACCACTATTGTAGAACCCTCAATGATAGAAAAACAAGTACCCATTCCCACTAAAGAAGATATCAATCTTACTCCTGAGACTGGAAAGAAGAATCGAATTGGATCTATGATTGAGCACTTGGGAAAGGAAGTAGATGATGATGATCAGTTGGAATTGATCACATCCTTGAACAAAATCATCGGCAAGAACAAGAAAGTGAAAATTCTTGAAGGATGCCTGAAGGAACTTACTAAGAAGTTACAAACCATTGTAACTACACAAATTGTAGAAGTTGACCCTTTAGAGAAAGCAAAGAAGGTAATGAGCACTTTTGACAATGAATTCACAACTCTATCTGATATTGCAAAAATGAAAGCACAAGAAGCCTATGAGGCCAGAATGCTTTTGAACATCAGCCAGAATATCAAGAATGATATCAACAATCTTGATATCTGTATAAAGGACTTGAGGAAGAATTTGCAAATAGGAAAATCTTTGTACATCCAGTGTACAAAAATAGAGACCTTGACAGCAGAAGAAGATAAGAAGATGAAGTTGAAGGAAGCAGAAATTCTGAATGAAACTAACCTTCTTTTAAGCCCCAATGTGAAGGTATTTGATGTTGAGAAGAAAATTCATAAGTTATATGATGAAATCAGAGTTTTGCAAGATGAGAGAGACATAAAAATGAAAGGATTCACTCTTTTGAGAGAGCACACTTCTATGAAGTTAAGCATTATTGAAGAGCAGTTGGAAGAATGTCTTTCAGCTAAAACATCTTTTCAAAAGTTTAACTTTGAGAACCTCCAAGCATGTGAAATAGCATCTTATGGACTGCACGCACTACTCAATGTGGTAGATTTCATTAAGAAATCATGGGAGAAGGAGATAAAAGCTATAAAGATTGATTTTGCAGATTGTGTTGCAAGCCTACCGGCTTTGCAATAATGAATTAAGGTATAATCTTTTTGTGATACAGTTTTGTAACCCTCCTTACCTTTATTTTGTCATTGTTGTCAAAGGGGGAGAGATATATAGCAAAAAATTGATAGTATATGATAAGGATTGATACTCTTATAGGGAGTACTATATTAGAGATAAGATTTTTGAGGAGTTATAAGGATAGTATATATATTTTATACTATGGCCACAATTTTGAGATTTTGAAGTTGTACACTTAGCCAATTTTCTCATATGTTGCCACCAATAAAAAAGGGGGAGATTGTTGGCAATTTGGCTGAGTTGATTACATAGATGTTGTCATTATGGAAACATATGATCCACATGAAGATCGCACAGGTCAGAGCTATAGTAGGACAGAGCGCATCACAAAATTGTCTAAGTATAAGACAATATTTTTACCAGTGAACTTGGACATAGTTTTTGTTTGCAATGTTGATTGGAGTAAGTTTAGTGCTTGTGCACTTGAACATAGACTCTATGATGATTATTGAAGACCCATCTTAGAGCGCAAGTCAATATAGCATGTATAGAAGAAGTTATGATAGTTTTACCAAAGATAGTGTCAAGCCGACAAGACAGAATATGAAGATAGAATTGGTAAAGAGTTAAGGGATTATTTTGTTTATCAAAATAATGACTTAACAATATAAAGGGATGACATCCTAGATGTTAACTCTTGGATTAATTTATTTGTATAAATGTAATTGTAATTGTAAGAAAAGAATAGTTGTAATGATGATGTAATGAAGTAGTGACATGATGCAAAATATATGATGAATATGTAATAGCGATAGTGAAAGAGAAGCGAAGAGATATTGAGGTAAGTAGTATAAGGTTATGTAGCTTAACCTATTTTTGTAATCAGTGTATATTGTACATTACTTGTTTGGGCAGTGGGCTCATTTGGTAATCACATTTTGTACTGCCAATTCCTAACAGGGTTGAGGCTTCTAACAAGGCCTATAGTCCCTTAATCAGGACTAATACACTATATGTTTGTAATAGACTCCAATAGGGTCAACATCCTTAACAGGACACTTTTGATTAGTGGATCTTTGTGGGTACCATCCCCACCAGGGTCTTCCCTTGGCCAAGGTTTTCTCAAGAACAAATAATGTGTTATGAGTTCTTTAGTTTTATTGCTATGCATGTTGTTTAGCTTCTTATGTTATGCATGTATAAAGATAATCTATTATATCCATAATTGGGCAAAAGATAAAGTTTGTAGAATACTGATTCACCCCCCCCTCTTAGTATTCCCTATTTCTAACACTCCCAGACCTCGGCCTACTGGCCTCCCGAAGGCAATCTATCCAAAATAATACCGGCCAGATTCTGTAATGCATTAAGGATGTCCTAGTTTGGATTAGGTGGCAGTAGAGGAGGGGACTCCTGCAGGTCACCTACTCCCTCAGCTACCCGCTCATCTCCCTCTATTGCCACACGATCACTTCTGGGTCTCTGCCCATGTTGGAGAGCACTACGCGTGACTTGAGGCATCCTAATACTAGCTTCACTTTATTAAGGTTTTCCCTGAAAGGATGGACGTCTTAGAAAGGACAAAGAAAAAAATGAGCTCTACTAGCATGACATAATATACATTCATAAATTCAAAGAAGAGAAAAGCCTAGACTTCTTTATATATATATATATATATATATATATATATATATAATTTATTAAAATTTAATTAAACATAACTCTAATGTTTATATGATAATTCATTAATTTCCAAGAGTACTAAAGATTTCAACATAAGTTAGGTTAAGTTGTAATGCTATTTTTATGATGACCAGTATACTGGCCACATATATTGGCCTCATAAAAATAACATTATCAAGTTTTAAATGAACTAGTTTTTTTAACTAAAACTTAAATTATACTCTATTCATATAAATCTCAATTTGATTAATCTGCAAGACTATTGTAATGCCCCGAAATACTAGGGTTGGAGAACTATAAGGGGTAGAAGGGTTAATGGATTAAAGGACAGTTCAATAATCCATCGAATCACATAATTTTCCTTTTCAATTTCAAAGGTTGGTTATGACCTATTCACCTAGTTAAAAAGGAAGGTGAAAATATAAGACAATAATTAAATAAATAATTAATGATTTAGCCATTTAATAAATTAATTCTTAAAATCACTTAGTTAAATTAAATACAATACTATAACCCTTGTTAACTTTACATCTTCCTAACATTTTAGAAGACTAACTTTATAATCACTTTTCATTTTAATAACGACCCTAACCAATATATTACTAAGAGGATGAAATGGTCATTAATATATTAAAAATAAATCAAATAATTACTAATGTATGTATTAGAATTCCAATCACGTGACCAACATAATTATTCATTCATAAATCTCAAATCTCTAAATAATAATATAATAATATAAAGGTTCATAAAAATTCCAACATTTATAACTTTAAATAATTTTAAAATTGCATCTAATAACAATATCAAGAAAAGAATCTCACTAATTAATTAAAAAAAATCACCATTACATAATTCCAATAGAAAATTAAATTAAACAATAATTAAAGCATTAAATACCAATTTCTTCTAATCTAAAAGAAATGACCAATAGAATAAATAAATCACTTAACCTTTTTAAAAAAAATCAAATCTCATTAAAAGGCAAAAGACAATTTTAAAAAAAAAAAGAAAAATCAATTTCCCACAAAGACATAAAAAAAAATCCACTAAAAAGTTATTTTAGCATTTTTTTTAAAAAAAAAAGTTAATATTTCTTTTATTAAATATTTAAATTCAATTATGCCTCACTTGACAATAAAACTCAATATTATTTAATAATTAATTAAGATATACCACAACTTTTAAATACATCTTATTATATACCCATTTCTAAATCTCAATACTCAAATAAATTCAATTAATAAAAGATTATATCAAAATAATTTAATCAACATTAGCCTCTAAGTTAATTTTAATATTGTTCTAATACTATTTTGATAAAATGAATTAGAACTAAATCAAATAAATAAACATTACCAATTTAAAATTCCTTCAACACAAATCACTAAAAGGATATTTTAATTGCAATAATAAGATTTCAAAATTCAATAGGATATTCATAATGATGTTCAACCCTAATATTAAATTGATTATTAATTTCAATAAATTTAGTACTAAATTAAAAGGAGATTTGAACCTAACAAAATTAATTTCTTAATACTCAACCCCCAAGAATATTTATTTAAAAGGAAACTATAAGTTTTATTAAAAATTAAATTCGGTGAACAAATTATCCATTCTCACAATAAATAAATAAAATTTAGATGCCACAAATAAAATATAAAAACAAGGGCATAGAATAAATAAATAAAGAAAACTTACCTAAGTGGCTCCCCTAACCCTAATTCGAAATTAGGGTTGTGTCCACTTTTTTAAAACACTAGAAACCCTAATTTCATTCATTTTTTTTGTTTTGCAGGGAAGAGAGGGGCAAAATATGGAATGAAGAAATTTTTATGTGTTCTCTCATGAGAACAAGTGTGTGTTTGCACACCCATGGAGTGCATACCCACATTTGTTTTCTTGTGAGAATATGGGTTTATCAATTTACAAGGGAAGAAATCTACAACAAGGGTGAAGGATGCTCAAAGTTTTACTCTTATCCACAGGCTGAATTTAGTCTCTGTAGAAAGACTAGATTTTTGTCTAAATCTATATGTGTTTATTGCTTATGAATTTTGTACTAATATTTTTTGAATTTGTAACTTTAAAGATAGATTTTCATTCTCCTTTTTTTTTTTTAATAAGAGTACTCTCTCTGTCATGAGAATGGCTCTTTTTTTGGGGTCTACCAGCTACCCATTAACGGCTTATATGAAGGAGTTAGAAGTCTGCCTCTACATTTATTTCCACGGTCAATAATTTGAGTTAGATGCTTAATCATTTTAATGCAGGGTTTGAATATTTTATTTTTTAAATGATAATACTATAAAACTGTATGTTTATTTATTGGCAAGGTCTTTCTTTTATGTTTAACAAAAATTATATAATATATTTCTTTTATGATTTAATTTTTTTAATTCTAACCTAATCCCCCATTTTTCTTTTTGTGTTGCAAGCAACAATGACTGTCGGCCACGTGCATGCGCGAACTGACACTTGTAGGTGGACGATGGCAGGGGCCACTCTTGTGCCCTTTCATGGGCGGTGGCTGGAACAAAGCTCAGCCGCAAAGTAGGGCTTCGGCCCGATCCCCAAACTTGTAATTTTATTTTTTTAAAAGCATTTTTTTTAAAAGATTTTATTTAATAAAAGTTCTTTTAATTTATTGTTTTTTGTTTTTTTTTATCGATAAAAGACCGAAGCTCTAGAAAGATTTTTTATTAATATTAATAGTTATGTTATACAATGGTCAATTAATAATTATATTATATATATAATAATATATATATGTAAATACATATATTATTATATAATATGATATATTTAATTCCTTTTGCTAATTAGAAGGATCTTTACTTTATACTATGAAAATGCAAAATAATATATATACATATACATATACATATACATATACATATACATACATATATATATATATATATATATATATATATATATATATATATATATATATATATATATATATATATATATATATATATATATATATATATATATATATATATATATAATGTTGTATAGTATATAAACACAAATCTTACTGCATTTATGTGCTAAAATGATTTGTCTGTAATATTTCCATTGTAATAGAACAAAATAATACAATTTTGGTGTTTATAATTATATATTTACTCTATGTAAGTGGGTATGAAAACCACTTAGCATATACATATTTTATTTTATATATTTTAAAAAATAAAAAATAAAACACCTACAGGTTCAGAAGGCTGTGTTTATTTCACAGTTTACTTATCCTCACTTCTTTTTTTTTAAGGACATGATTAATAATAAAATTTAAATAACACATTATTTTAGCTTGGATATACTATCTGTTAAATTGCAAACAAATACATATTCCCAATCTTAATTAAATAGGATTTATGTACAGTACAAAGAATTTACTTAGTGATACAAGCAACACTTCTTTATTTTAACATGATTCTTATATATATATATATATATATATATATATATATATATATATATATATACTTCTTACATTAATGTGAATCACGTTTAGATGAATCTTTAGAAAATGTAAATAAAAGATTCCTTTGGAATTCCCTAAACATAAGCATTGCATGAATTTAAATATTAACAAGGTCCTAGAGTTGGAACATAGCTCTGATACTAGAATGTAATGCCCAAAAACTACAGGGAAAAACATAACAAAATTACCCTTTTAAAATCCAGATGCTTATTACAAACATAAATAGCAGATAAATGACTTTTAAATGTATGATGCTTTATTTCTTCTTTTATTCAGAAAATTTAATCATTTTGTAATATCATGCATTGTTTAGTTAACTTAGAAAATTTCGTCATTTCAACAACATAGAGGTTGCAGGAAATAAAGCAATTAATAAATTAAAACTCTTTCATACTTTCACAAAATTCATGTAACAACATCAGTTTTCCTTTATAATTGCAGAAAATTTATCTATAATGAAATATTCAAACTTTGATAAGAAATATTTTGAAATACAACTAATGCTGATTTCTTCATACAAGAGGATTTAATCAAACTTTATTTACAACTTTTCTCTTTTTACATTTATAAGTTCACGAATTTACATTTTGAATAGAACAATCTTTTTTAGGCTTGTCACACCTAAATTATTCTTTTAATTTTTCTTTCAACTTCACATCAGCAACTTCATCCTTTCATACTCAAGAAAAACTTACATCACAAAGGCATTTACGACATGACCATGGAGGCTCACCTCCTAGCCTAGGCCATTACATGGCCTCCCTCGAGCTAGGGGAAACAAGGTAGGATGGGTTACAAACAATCAACACCCACAATCATCAACAAGAAACATAGACATCACAAATTTCACTCCCAATCTCAAGCTAGCACATAAGAATCATAATTGATCACAATATGGGTGAAGGTGGAAATATCTCATATGAAGATTCCATACTCAAACAAAACAAGTACTACTAAACATTCTTACATACCTTCAAAAGGCTCCCTTCCGACATACCATCTCATCACAAGAGCATCAAAAACATCCCTTATGGCCCCCAAGGTATAACATAAGTAGGCCTCAAAGATGTCCATATATCCAAGCTCTCAAAACACATGAATTTCTCAGCTAAGCCCTTCACCCCAAGACATTCTCCAATCCTCCCAAAGATGTGAATTATCTTGCACACCCATTTTACAATTGATAAACACAAAAATGAGATACAAAGACAAAATACATTTGAGAATAATGAAAATAAAACATTACAAACTCACACAAAAGATTCATCTTCACAATACAATAACATGAAAAAAATAAGGTAGAAGCACCAACCTTCTTTTGAAGCAATGGAAATGGAGGTTTGTAGAAGAGCTATCCCTTTGCTTCCTAGCTTGCTTCTCTTCTCAAAACCACTAGAATTTTTCAAGTCCCTCTCTCTCAAACTCCCAACTAGCATAGTCAAGAAGTGTGTAAGTTCCTAGTCTCTTTTTCTAAATACTCTAAAACATTCATCTCTCCTTCCCTCATATTAAAATAAATTAGGTTTCTAGATCCTTGATAACTTGCCACTTTCCCTTGCTATGGAAATGGTATGCAATTCAAAATACAAGAAAGTGAGTTATCCTAGAAATGATTCCCAAATTCGTCATTACCAAAGATGGCCCACTTAGAGAGGCAATATGGAAGTCTAGAGAAGTGATAATGGTGAAAGTTGGCCCCCTAACCCATGCCTATCTCTTGGGGAACTTAAAACCAACTCTAACTACACCATAGGGCTCTATATAACCCTTTAAAAACTTTAGTTAAAAATGCATCCCAAAATAGAACCATGATGACACAAACCTTAGTTTCCTAAACTACTAACAAAGCCTAGGGATACACAAGATAACCTAAAGATGAGGTAGGGTCCACATTCCACTTAGGCATGCCATCTCATCATAATAGTGTCAAATGACACCTCACAAAAGTACACATCACATTACACACTTGGTATGTCTAGTGGATATTTAACATTTACATTTACATAATTAAAATTACATCAAATTATGTATTTACAAACATTTACAAAATCATTCATACATGCATCACATTAAAGAAATAAAATCACATAACAAAGAGGTCCTTCTCTTTTTAGAGCCGACCTTGGTTTAATAATGATTTCACATAGATCCATCCTTGTTTCCCCGCATTTACAACCATGGTCATAATCCTACATACTCGATTCAGATATCAGTATCTCATAAACTCAATGCATATATAATCATATAGAAAGTGAAACAAGAGAAATAATAACATCTAACTCAATACATAAAGAAACTGCATTTCATGAATCATAAACATAGTCCACATTATACCCTAATTCTACAAACATCAAAATGTATATTCAATTTTTACATAAGCAAGTAACCTTAAGTTAATCATTGAACCAATACACTATCATCATTTACTATTCTATAAGGTAACGTAACAAATGAAAAATTCAAAATTTCATATATCATAAAGTAGTCATGAAACCAAGACAAGCATATAAAAAGTATGACTAACATCATCATCGTATAAATCTGTAAAAATCATCCCATAAAGCTTGATGGTAGAAAGTCATGATGCAAAATAGGTCTAGTGTCTCTAAACTATGTATCAACAAGATAAACCAAGTGTCAAAACAACTATCAAGCTAAGATGGGTTGGGGTAGGACCTCACAATCTACTTCAAACTTGTCTTCTAGATACTTCCATATCTTGTAGGCTTTATCTTCTTTCTTGATCTTTGAAAACTTACTATCAAACAAGGCGCTGATAAGGGCTTCTTTGGCAATAGCATTTTGAGTGAACATCTCCCTCTGCTTAAGAGTTGCATCTTCCTTTACAAGATCTATTAGACAGGGAATTTGAATTTATTTGGTAGCTACTTCAAAAATCTCAAAAGTAATGCACTGAAAATGTCTCATCATTTTGTTCTTCCAGTCTAGATAATTATCTCCATCAAACTTAGGACTTTCTTTTCTAAAGAATGTCATCTAATCAACCTCAAGCTATTAAAATTTCTCTCTGAGGCACTTGGATTTGATACCAATTGTTAGGAATAGTCCCAAGAGATAACTGAGAGGGGGGGTAAATCAATTATCTAAAAGATTCAATTCTTTATCCAATTAAGTATAGAAGAATATTAAGCACATAGCCAATAAGATAACACAAAATACAACACCACAATTTTGGTTACAAGGAAATCCAAATACATAAAAATCCCAATGGGAATTAGCACCCACTATAAACTACACTAGAGTATTATGATCCATGTTAGAAGATCTTACAACCCTGTTAGGAGTTAATCTTTACAATGCATTAATTACAGTGACCTAGTCAAGGGTCAGACCCTGTTATGAGTCTTTTAAAATTAACCCTATTAGGGGTGATACACACTGTGTGAGAGAACACTTTTTAAAGGGTGGAGGTTGAAACATGTTAGGAATGAATGCTAAATATATCCTATGGGGGAGTATTCATAGGCATTTTGTAGTAGTTAATGTTGCATTCATGATTGTGATTATCATTGATGTCAACACAGTGATCTACTGAAGATTAGCAGAGAAGCAAATAGTGTTTGTATTAGCACACGTGAGATATTGAAGATAAAGTTATGCATGTTTGAGGACTTAATCTATGATATTTCTTGAGATTTTGGTTAAGAGAGCATATAGAAATTCAACTATTCATGACAGTTATGTGTAATTCAGTGGAAGTAGTATTCAGGCAGTGTTCCCAAGAAGTAGTTTGTGGAAACCAGATGATATCTTCTAATTGGGATAGAATCTGAGCATTTAATGTTGTACAGATGATAAAGATATGATGATTGTGAAGTGGATGTGATAGCAAGGTCAGAGGTTGCACGAGTGAAGAATAATCTTTCTTTGAAGCCGACAATTATTTGTAATTGTGAAATATTGTGTAATGTGTGGAAGATTTAATTTTCTAATTGGTATGCCGACTCATTTGTAATTATTTGAGTGTCATATAAAGGAAGGAATATTTTCCATATTGTAATGTAATAAATTATAGAATTATGTGGAAGTGCATTATGGATTTAGGCAATACTTGTTGTAAGTGGATATGCGAAGTATAGAGATCTGGTATCAAGATCAGATGAAGCAGTTGGTGTTGTTTGGCACAGTTAGAGGAGAAGTGATAAGTTTTTGAGATCAGTAATCTTTTGGTATTATTTTGTTGAGTAATATAGAGATTAGTTGGACAGTGTTTTCAGTGATCTTTCCCTTGAAGTTGTTTGGACAGTGGGTGCTTCTATCTTCCATAACTCCTAACCAGGTTAGAATCTTGTAACTGGGATTCAAAGTCTCCTAACATAGATTCTTATGAATTGAATGTATTTCATAAGACTCCTAATAGAGTCCATCCTCTCACAAGGAATGTTCATATTAGTGCATCTTTTGTGGGCATCGTTTTCACCGAGGTTTAATCTTTGATCAAGAGGTTCCCTAGTTAACATATCTTGTGTTATTGTGTATGTATATCTTTCTATTGTTTCTGATTACATTGCTTACTTAGTTAACATCTATTTAAAGGTAATAAAAGTTGTATTTATCTGATAAATGATTCACCCAACCCCCCCCCTCTCAGTTATCTTGGTGGAATTTACTTTCTAACAATTGGTATCAGAGCAGTAGTAGATCCTTGAAGGAAAAGTTTAACAACTTAAGGAGATCCATGGTGAGTCATTTTAGGAAAGAAAGCCCTAAGTTTGATGAAGTAAACTTTGACAGCTGGAAAGAAAAGATGAAGACATATTTTCTTTCTTTACGACTAGGATATTGGTTAATCAAAATGAACAAGAAGACTATCATTGATGAAGACAAAATTGAAGAATGTACTAATGAGGAGAGAGATCTATTCATGTGTAACATACTTGCTAGAGAAGCACTTTTGTCAGCCATTATGAAAAATGAGTAGAGTCAGGTAAAATATCTAAAAACATCTCATGAAATTTGGTTATCTTTACAATCTACTTTTGAAGGTGATGAACATGCAAAGAAAGTCAGATTACATAATTGGATATGTGCATTTGAGGATATAAGAATGATGGAAGATGAATCTATTAGAAGCTATATTTGTAGAATGCCAGACATTGTTGCAGGTATAAAATCATGTGAAGGAATCAAGATAGAGAATGATGTGATATGGAAAATTCTATGGACATTGACTCCTGCATTTAGCTAGACAATGCAAATGATTGAGAATGTTATACCCTGTACTAAAAATTTCACCAGAGAAACCCTTCTTGGAAGACTAGAAGCAACAGAGATGAACTTGAGACAATCAAGATATCTACCTAGAATGGAGATAGTATTCAATGCACTTAGTATTCACCCTACTTTGTCAAGAAGCATCAATGTAAGTGGAGATTATTGTTAGAGTATTATTTCGTTTTACTCTAGTTGCTTAAGCGTCTCTTAGGTGCATTATTAATTAATTCTTAATTAATAATGTGCAACCTAGTATTTCCCTTTTAGGGTTTCATTTACCTTTTTAAGGTTGATCTTTGTAATTGTTTTTTAATTCAGTTGATAATTTTGCTCTCACATTTTGAGTGAACATCTGAGTTCTGCTTTTTCATCTTTGTGCTTCTACTTTGTATCAGGTTCTTGCATGCAGGTGTATTCGGGGTCTGTGGATTTGCATGTTTGTCAAATCCTACATGGTATCAGAGCCGCCCTGTTGCTGCCTGATCAAAGTTTTTTGAAGCCACGATTCGAAGACGACAGCCACAGCTTGTTTCTGGGGTTTTCTGTCACTTTGAAGGAAGCACGATCTTCTGGAGCAGATTGAGCAGAAACGGACTCCGCCATTGCGTTCAGAAGGTCCGGGAGAGTCGAAATCATATAAAACTTGACTCAGTTTGGCCCCCGTGACCACAGGAAAAAAAATTTTGCCCTACTAGGGCCGTACGGCTCGAAAATCGAGAAAACGTCTCGAAAAACATGAAAAAACAAAGTTTTTTTAAATTTAAACAGCGCGCTGCCAGCGCGCCACCCGCAGCGGCTGCCGGCCAGCGCGCCCCCGCCGCGCCGCCGCGCCCAGCCGCCGCCCGCCCTCCGCCCGGCCGCCACCCGCGCTCCGCCCGGGCGCCACCGCAGCCGGTGGAGCCGCTTCCCGGCCACCGGCCCGCCACCCGCGGCAGCCACAGGTGACATCATCCGACGTCACCCAGCCGGATTTTTTTTCCGGCGGGTTTTTTAAAATTTTCCGGCGGCCATCAATTTTTCCGGCGTTGTACAGTGATGACATCATGCTGACGTCAGCGACAGCCTAGTGACGGTCATACGGCCGTCAATTTTTTTTCCCTCACTGGTTTTTTCCAGAGAGCTTGCATTTTGAGGGTACCTGGGCGTTTTTGCTCATAACTTGGGCATACGGTGTCCTCTTTCGGAAAACGAAATATCGCCGAAAAGGTGTTTCCGAGACGGACGCAATGATGCTGGTTTCGTTAGCTGATTCAGCCGTTTGAGTACCTATTTTCAGCATCAAAGTAGAGGCTTCTGTTTCCTCCTTCTCTGCTTCTGGAACTCAGGTTTTCTCCTCTTTTTTTTGTGTGCTTTCAGTAATTGATTATTTGTGGTGCTCAGGGGATAGAATATATACATTGTGGGGGGGTGCAATCTACTTTCTGCTATTTACTTTCAGAAATAGTCCCTTCTACTTCCGTCTTCTCTTCTCTCAATGTCGGACCCCTCTGTGGCCCGGCTGACACCCCATAACTATCACACATGGAAGCCACACATGACCAGACTCCTCATGTCACGAGGTTTATGGTCCTGCATGGATGCAGTTCAGCCAGTTCTTCAGAGACCTTATGAGGCTCTTATGCATAGAAATAGGATGGATGAGGCAATGGGCCTCATTGCCATGAATGTTTCAGATGGGTTATTGTTCCATCTGGATGGTCTGACCACACCCAGGGATATGTGGGACAAGTTCTCCACTTTGTTTGGCACCATGGATCAGTTCAGGATTCTCCAGATAGATGCAGAGTTCACCTCCTTGGCACCTGACTCATTCACTTGCATTGAGGACTTCCTGATGAAGTTCAAGTCCCTTCGATCTATCTTACAGGTTGCTGGAAAGACAAAGTCAGATGATGAGTGTATCTTCCTGATACTCTCCAAGCTTCGTGGTCCTTATCAGATCTTCACTTCTACCTTCTACTCCACTATGGATGCTCTGGGTGCTCGGCATGTCATGCCCTCTTTTGAGACCTTTTGTGACAGGTTAACTCATGAGCAGTCCAAGCTCAGTCAGATGGATTCTCTTACAGGTTCACAATCACAGGCATTGCTTGCCAAGTCATCTCAGGACTCACAGAAGCCAAAGCCGAAGCAGATATCTGATTCCTCTTCTCAGCACTCCACTGGCCCACCATCTTCTTCTAAGAAGGAGAATCAGAAGACTCAGAACCCCACATGTTCCTATTGTCAGAAGAGGAACCATGATGAGTCACAGTGTTTTCAGAAGAGATGTGATGGTTATGAGAAACAGATTGCAGATTTGCAAGCTCTCCTTCAGAAGAGCTCTATTTCCTCTCCATCATCTTCCACCTCTCAAGGGTCTGCTTTTCAGTCTTCTGCCTCTTCTTCGACATCTAGACAGGATTTTGGACAGGGTCATGCATTACGGGCTTCTGTTGCATCCCCTTCACAGGTCCCTTGGATACTGGATTCCGGTGCTTCTCACCATATGGCATCTTCTCAGGAGTTGTTTTCTTCTTTTGAGACTTCTCCTATTCCTCATATTCTCATGGGGAATAACACTGTACAGACAGTCTGTGGGACAGGTTCAGTCAGCATTCAGGATGGCACATTCAATGATGTATTGTATGTTCCATCTCTCTCTGCAAACCTTCTCTCCATTTATCAGATTACTCGCAGTGGGTCAGGGAAGACAGTTGAGTTCACGGCCGATTCAGCCTTCATCAGGGATAGTGTGACAGGAGGCATTATTGCTACAGGGACAGTTGATCATTCCTCCCGTCTCTACATCTTTTCTCATTTTGGTCCACCATCTCCACTGTCGGAGCTCAGCTCTCCTCTTTTCCGAGAGCATCATGTGGTGCAGTCAGGTAGCTTGAACCTCTGTGTTGTTCCTGAGACCCGTGTTGTGACTGCTACACCACATCCTGAGGAGTACTTTTCTCTTCCACCGGATTCTTCTTCAGCACTGCTTGATCCTCCAGCTCCATTCATCGAGCCACCAGGTGCAGTTGTTGAGGATTCTTCAGAGGACACTCATCTTCTCTCTCATGATAGTGTCAGCACACCTGTCATACCACTTGCATTGGGGATTCCCTTACAGGATCCTCGTGTCTTCACATTTGAGCATCAGCTCGGCCTTCCAGTGACACCTCATCCTTCGAGGTCACCTCTTCAGCACCCACTGACCTTCACTCCTCTGCATTGGAGTCACAGTGGTTTGCTCATTGCTCCAGGGGTTCTTTCATTCTGGGGGGCTTTGGAGTATCGACCCTCTCTCTCGGGGGGGGTTACCAGCACACATTGTACTACTGGCTTTGAGAGAGTCTCTTGAAGTCATGCCTTTTGTCTTTGCTTGCTTTTATATCTCTTTTTGGAGAGGGGTTTTTCCCACTGGGTTTTCTCCTTTGTCTCCGGTTTACAGAGATTTCCTTGTACTGGGTACCTGATCAGGCCTTGTTGCCGGGACCCATTTCTTGCTTTCTTAGTCTTGCTAGGTCTGCTTTCTCCCTGCGTTCAGCTTAAGGGGGGGTGTTAGAGTATTATTTCATTTTACTCTAGTTGCTTAAGCGTCTCTTAGGTGCATTATTAATTAATTCTTAATTAATAATGTGCAACCTAGTATTTCCCTTTTAGGGTTTCATTCACCTTTTTAAGGTTGATCTTTGTAATTGTTTTTTAATTCAGTTGATAATTTTGCTCTCACATTTTGAGTGAACATCTAAGTTCTGCTTTTTCATCTTTGTGCTTCTACTTTGTATCAGGTTCTTGCATGCAGGTGTATTCGGGGTCTGTGGATTTGCATGTTTGTCAAATCCTACAATTATGCTAGTGGAAGTAGATCTAAGAATGAAGAAGACAAGAAGATTGAAGAAGGAATTTCCTTGCTTGTGAAAAGAGAACCAGACAGTAAGAAAATTTTAAATGTTAGACTTGTCAAGAATATGGTCATTTTGCATCTAAATGCCCTAGAGAGTAAATAATTATAGAAAGAACTTTAAACCTAGAAGATCTCAATAATGTTATTATGCTAATGATAAATAATTTGAAGCTAGTATGGAGAAATATCTAAGTGAAAGTGATAATGAGAATGATGATATAGGATTTGTAGCAATAAAAGAAGAAAACCCTAAAATAGAAGTTAAGGAAGAAAAAGCTTTAGTTTCTCAAGTAGAAAAGAAATTTGATTGGATTATAGATAGTGGTTGTTTACATTATATGACTAGAGACATGAATAAATTCATAAAGTTTAACAACTATGATGGAGGAATTGTTAGAGTTGGAAATAATGCACCTAGTTTGATAAAAGGAACATGATCTATTACAATTGATCAAAAGACTAACACAGATGATGTTTACTTTGTGGATGGATTGAAACATAATCTTTTGAGTGTTGAAGAACTAGTTGATAAGGGATATCAAGTTTGGTTTACTGAGAAAACTTGTGTAATCAAAGACAAGGATGGTAATTTGATTGGTACTAGATCAAGAACTAGAGGTAATGTATTTCAATTGAATCCTACTGAGATGACATGCTTGATTACTAAGATTGATGATAGTTGGTTATGACACAAAAGATTTTGTCATATAGACTTTGATAATATTGTGAGAGTAAGCACTACATTTGCAATAAGAGATTTGCCTAAAATTATGAAACCTACTAACATGATTTACAATGAATGTGTTATAGCTAAATAGAAGAGAAGATCATTTCCTAGCAAGAAGTTCACAACTGCAGAGAAGTTGGAAATTGTTCATACAGATTTCAGCGGTCCCACAAGGACTAGAGGATTCTATGGTGAAAGGTATTTTATGATTCTTGTTGATGACTTTACAAGAATGATGTGGTTTGCATTTCTTAAAGAAAAATATGAGGCATTTGATAAGTTTATAGTAATTAAGAAAGTTTTTGATAATGAATCTGGAATGAAGATTAAATGTTTGAGATCAGATAGAGGTGGAGAATTTACTTCAAAAGAATTTAACACTTTTTTTGAAGTGAATTGCATTAAGAGACAGTTTTCAGCCCCTAGAACACTTGAACAAAATGGTATTGCAGAAAGAAGAAATAGGTTAGTAACTGAAGTAGCAAGAGCCATGCTATTTAAAAATGATTTGGTGAACATATTCTAGAAAGAAGCAGTAAATACAACATTATATAAAATGAATAGAGTACAGATCAGAGCAGACACAGATAAGATACCTTATGAATTATGGTTTGGACATACACCATTAGTTAAGTATTTCAGAATTTTTGGAAGTAAATGTTATTTTAAGATAGATGATGGCATTGGAAAGTTTGACCCTAGAAGTGATGAAGGTATATTTCTTGGTTATTCATTGAAAAGAAAAGCTTATAGATGTTTAAAAAAAACAAATAAAACTATTGTTGAGAGCACAAATGTTAAAGTTGATGAAAAGTTCAAAATTCAGGAAAGAATGCTTGATTATAAATCAGATGAAGGAACTCATCCTAGAATTAATCCAGAAAATGTTAAATTATTCTATGAAATTGACAGTGATTTGCAGAATGAAAGCTACATTGAGGAAATCATAGAAGAACCTACAGTTGAAGCAAGAACTGAGATAGTGACACCTAATAGGAATTTAACAATAAATATGTAAGAATAACTAAGAGGGGGGGTGAATCAGTTAGATCACTTATCCTACTGTCCCAATTACAAAGATGTAACTCCTAAAATAATTTTAATAAATTCTAGAGCTCAGTAACATAAACTATTAAACTGTCTGTGCCTTTTACCGATTACTAGTTAAATAAATCAATGTGATTACCGACCAAATCAAATATGTAGTATTTAAAGTATGACAATAAAACAATCATCACAGAAACACATAAGACAATTATTTAACATGGAAACTATGTTAAGGGAAAAACCACCTAGGACTGGTAACCCAAAATAATTTTCACTCTTCTGAAGTGAGCTTGGTGAAGATCCAACCCTGTTAAAGGTTACAAACACACTGTTAGGTGTGACCTTGTTAGAGGATTTCAAAATAACAATTAACTTTCGACCAACATTCACTATGGGGTCAATAAGATAACAATGTACATTCCTTGAATGACATAGGGGCATAACATAAGATGGTTAAGTCCACTCGGTTAGGAGATTTTTCTGTATCAATGGTTAAACTGAAACAATAGTTGATCTGATTACAATACAACTTAATTTGCATATATTCAAATCTATTCTAATCCCATACAAATCCTCTAATCAATATTTCAATTCACTTCCTCAACTTACTTTCACTCGGTAATATCTCTTTGATGCTCAGTACTATTCTGCAGTTCGGTTCTCCTTCAACCAGTCTGATCAGGCATGCATGAAATTGTATTCACGTGAAATCTCTACAGTTTTCTTTCTTTCGACATAGTTTCAACAATGAAACTTGCATCTCTTAAATAGATAGATAAACTATTTTCATATCAACCATCAGATTTTGCTGCTTATTCATCTTCATTGATTTTTCTTCTTAAACCTTCCTTGGCAATTTTGTTTATAACACATTTCAATTCCATCCTTTAGATCTTTTGTGAATTTTTTCAGTCATGGATCTTATAACAAACTTTATCTTCAATCTTGAAATCATACCAATTTCTAGCTCATCATTTTATGTCGGCTAGACTAAGCATTTAATACTTTCATCCATACTCAGTTAACAAAGAAACATGTCAGCAAATACAAGCTTGGTTAATACTATTGCTCGGTATACACTACACTGGCTTGGTGTATATTGAAGTGCTTCATTTACTGACCACATTGACTTGTACAATTTTTCTTCCATCTTCATAATAGATTAATGCAACATAATCAAGTCAACATTATAAGATCATAGACTCATCAATAATTTACCCAAAGTATTCCTTATCCTCATCTGTCATATCCATCTTCCTCCATGTAGATATCTCATTTCTTCATCTTTTCTTCCTTTTACAGATATTTAGATGTTTGTAACTAACATGATAAGTACTGTCAAAATTAGTTGACATCAATGACAACATAATGACTGATTTAATTATCTTACATATCATTTCAGTAACTTGGTAATCTCTAATCACTCATCTTCAAATCATTAAGGTATTCAATTAGTTGTAGTTCATCAATCTCTCCCTTTGGCATTGATGGCAACACAAGCAATATGAAATATGCCATACACATACCAAACATGTACTCCTCAACTATGTAAGTAAATGTTTTAGCTTGGTAATCTCTCCCTATCTTGATTTTTAATATGTTCAATCAGTACGTTACATAATAGCATTACATGTGCAGACTCTCCTCTGTGAATTTGATTTTTAGCTCTTAGATTCCTTTTGTTCTTAGCAACAAATAGTCAAATTTCTCTGATTATCTCTCCCTTATATAGATAGTCTATTGATCTATCTATGTATCTCTCATATTGTTTATCTTACTATTTATCTCTCCCTTTGATAACAATGCCAAAGAAAAACA
Source organism: Chamaecyparis obtusa (assembly GCA_027943335.1). Lineage (NCBI taxonomy): Eukaryota > Viridiplantae > Streptophyta > Pinopsida > Cupressales > Cupressaceae > Chamaecyparis > Chamaecyparis obtusa. The sequence goes on from BSBK01001029.1 coordinate 603,893, forward strand.
TAAAACATACAGCTCTGCAATAGCCATGTAACTCTCTATTGTTTAGTGTAGACAATGTATCTATATATACTGATATGCAAATTTATGTTCTAATTCCTAAAATCTTTCACAACTTTAGACATGATCCAAATTGTGATCTATTTTGCATCAACATGAATGATCTCCTGATAAGAATAGGCTGATGTAACCTCCAGATCACATTAGTGACCAGTAGACAGGGGATGGACCCCAAGTCTAGTCCTCAAGTATTCAAAAGTGTCCTTCGGTAGAGGCTTGGTAAAAATATCAGCAAGTTGCTCCTTTGATGTAACATATTCCAGTTTGAATTTCTTCTCCCTAGTACTTTTTCCCTTAAGTAGTGATACTTAATTGATATATGATTTGTGTTCTAATGCATTACATGATTCTTAGAAATATTTATTGCACTAGTGTTGTCACAATATATAATCACCGGCTCGGTGATTACATCATTCATCCCTTCCAACACTTGTTTGATATAAGAAATGTTTGAATAGTTTGTAGCAGTAGCAACATATTCTGCTTCGGTAGTAGATTTATAAATACAAGGTTGTTTCTTACTTGTCCAAGTTACAAGTCTTTCACCAAATAAAAATGCTCCTCCATGTGTGCTCTTTATGTCATTTATATTTCCAACCCAATGTGCGTCAGTGTAAACTCTTAGTTCAAATTTGTCTTCCTTTGTTTTCTTCAGGTATCTCAAGATTCTTTTCACTACAATCATGTGTGAATCCTTTGGATTGGTAGAGAATCTAGCCACAATCCCCACTGCATGTGCAATATCAGGCCTATTGTTTACTACATATCAGTTTACCAATCATATATTGGTACAATGTCTAATTTACCTCTATACATTCATCATCTTTTGTCAATTTGAAGCCTGTAACCATCAGTGTTCCTACTGGTTTATAATCTTTCATGCCAAACATTCTCAATACTTTCTTAGTGTACTTTGATTGTGTGATGAAAATTCCATCATTTTTTAGAATAACCTACAAGCCTCAAAATAATTTAATCTCTCCAAATATTGACATTTCAAATTCCTTTTTCATCTCATCAGCAAAAGCTTTACAAATATGATCTTGTCCTCCAAATATTTTATCATCCACAAATATTTCAACAATCACAATAGTATCATCTGATCTTCTTTTCATGTACAAATTGTTGTTTTCACTAGTTCTTACAAAACCAATACTTAAAGGATAAGTATGTAACCTTTCATACCATGCTTTTGGTGCTTGCTTTAATCCATATAAATCTTTGTGTAGTCTACATACCATTTCTTTCTAATTTGGATCAACAAACCCTTCTAGATGTTCTATGTAGACCTCCTCTTCTAGTATTCCATTTAGAAAAGTTGACTTAACATCCATTTGATAGACCTTGAATTTCTTATGTGCAGCATATGCAAGTAAAATGCGGACTCCTTCTAGTCTAGCAATAGGTGCAAAAGTTTCACCATAATCAATACCTTCTTCTTGTGCATATCCCTTGCAAACAAGTCTAGCTTTGTTCCTAGTAACTTCCCCATTCTCATTCAACTTATTTCTAAAAATCTATCTAGTACCAATAACATTTTTATCTTTCGACCTAGGTACTAAAGTCCATGTATTATTTTTCTCAAATTTTTCTATCTCTTCATTCATAGCACATATCCATTCATCATTCTCAAGTGTAACCTTAACATTCTTCAATTCAAACTCACAAACTAAACATGCATTTTGTCTTAACTTACTTCTTGTCATCATTCCATCTTGCTTATCTCCAATGATTTGATTCTCAAGATGATGTCTTCTAACAAATATTTCTAGCACTTGATCTCTTCTTTGTTCTTGATTTTGTTCAGGTTCATTTCCTTTCTCGGTAGCTTCTTTGTGATCCTCAATTTCCCTTTTTTGTTCCTTGGTGTTGTTTTCTTGATGCTTGGTTGACTTAACCTATGGCTTTGGTAGGTAATCTGAATCTTCAACATAAGTAAATCCCATTCTTCATATATTACACAAGAGAAAAAGAAACATAAGTAAATCTGAATAATCAAGAGTTAAAGGTCCAGTCGGCAATGCTATGTAGCCATTTTCCAATAAGGTTATAGCAACATTACCAATTCTAGATATGTGAAGTTTCATTTGACTTTTCCATATAGTAAAGTTTTCCTTGCTCATCTTCGACACTTCCCTCTTATACATCTTGTAATCTATCTGTTGAAGTCCTTAAAAATTTGTTCCAAGCAACCACTGCTCTGATACCAATTGTTAGAATAACTGAGAGGGGGGGGTGAATTAGTTAGATCAGTTATCCTATAGTCCCAATTACAAAGATGTAACTCCTAAAACAATTTCAATAAATTTTGCAACTATGTAACATAAACTATTAAATTGTCTATGTCTTTTACTGATTACCTATTAAATAACTCAATGTGATTATTGACCAAATCAAATATGCAGTATGTAAAGTATTACAATAAAACAAAAATCATAGAAACACATAACATGATGATTTATCATGGAAACCCTATTAAGGGAAAAAATACCTGGGATCGGTAACCCAAAATAATTTTCAATCTTCAGAAGTGAGCTCGGTGAAGAGCCAACCCTGTTAAAGGTTACAAACACAATGTAAGGTGTGACCTTGTTAGAGGATTTAAAACTAATAGTTAACTTTCGACCAGCATTCACTATGGTGTTAATAAGATAACAATGTACATTCCTTGAATGAAATAGGGGCATAACATAAGATAGTTAAGTCCACTGAGTTAGGAGATTTTTCTGTATCAATGGTTAAACTGAAATAGTAGTTGATATCATTATAACACAACTTAATTTGTAGATATTTAGATCTATTCTAAACCCATACAAATCCTCTGATCAATATTTCAATTCACTTCCTCAACTTAATTTCACTTAATAATATCTCTCTGACATTCGATATTGTTCTGCAGTTTGGTTCTCCTTCAACCAGTTTGATCAAGCATGCATGAAATTGTATTCATGTGCAATCTTTGCAGTCTTCTTTCTTTCGGCATAGTTTCAACAATGAAACTTATGTCTCTTAAATAAATAGATAAACTATTTTCATATCAACCATCAGATTTTTCTACTTATTCATCTTCATTGATTTTGCCTCTTAAACCTTCCTTGACAGTTGTGTCTATAACATGTTTCAATTCCATCCTTTAGATCTTGTCCAAATTTTGTCACCCATGGATCTTATAACAAACTTTATCTTCAATCTTGAAATCATAACAATTTCTAGCTCATCATTTTTTGTTAGCTAAACTAAATATTTAATACTTTCATCCATACTCAGTTAACAAAGAAATGCGTCGGTGAATACAAGCTCAGTTAATACTATCGCTTGGTATACACTACACTGGCTCAATGTATACTAAAGTGCTTCATTTACCGACTACATTGACTTGTAAAATTTTTCTTCCATCTTCATAATAAATTAATGCAACATAATCAAGTCAACATTATGAGATCATAGACTCATCAATAAGTTACCCAAATTATTCCTTATCCTCATCTGTCATATCCATCTTCCTCCATGTAGATAGCTCAGTTCTTCATCTTTTCTTCATTTTTATAGATGTTTAGATGTTTGTAACTAACATGATAAGTACTGTCAAAACTAGTTGACATCAATGAGAACATAATGACTAATTTAATTATCTTGCCTATCATTTCAGTAACTCGGTGATCTCTAATCACTGATCTTCAAGTCATTCAGGTATTCAATCAGTTGTAGTTCATCAAAATCATTTTGTTGAGAAGATTATTAGAAGCATAGATAGAGGAGTTGTGACATGAAATAAGGTACAAGAAAAATTGTATTTAATTTCTCAAATTGAACCTAAATAGATACTGCTAGGAATGGGAACACTCAGAGAGAGGGTGAATTAGTGTTCACTATATTCAATCTTTTTCACTTTACTCTTAAACTTAACTTGAATGCTTAAGTACTAAAATAAACATTAACATAAACAAGATAGATTAACACAACACACAACACCAATATGGTTACATGGAAACCAAAATAGGTAAAAACTCTGGTGGGAATTGACACCCACTAATAATCTGTACTAGTGTCTTATGATCCTTGTTAGAAGATCCTTAACCCTATTAGGAGTTGTCTTTACAATGCTTTTTGTACAGTGACCTTGTCAAGGGTCAGACCCTATTATGAGTCTTTTACAATAACCCTGTTAGGACTGGGGACACACTATCCTAGAGCTCACTACTCAAGTGGTGAAGCCTGCAACCTTCAGATCTCAGATACACACTATATTTGTAGGATGAACTAGCACTGTGACACTTCTTGTCAAATCAGTTCCTTTGATGCGTTGATGCTTTGACCTCTTGCAAATCTCTAATAAATCTTATCTTCTCTTTGCACACTTCTTCTCTACTTATCTCAACTCTATAACAACTCTCATACTTAATTACAAAGGTGCATCTAATATTTATATGCATATACAAAACAATTAACTAGGTCGTCCCTTTAACTGATTACATACAACGCTTCCAAGTGAATTGGCTCAAGCGTATTCACAAAAAAAATTAATTACATGTCTACAACCTAATTATAATAGGTGTATAGCCTTTACAAAACAATATTATATTCACTGCTCAATTTACCATCATTCAGCTGCATACTCTGTTTTGTTCTGGCATTCACTAGATGTGTAACTTCAACTATCTACAACTTCATCATACTTGCATATCTGATCATGTTCTCTTAGAATAAGCATGAATATACTCTTACCATCTTATCTTCTAGGGCACATACCATAACTTGGTCATACGCACATGCACTGATGCTTTGATCCACTGGTACTCTATTATATGTCCAGTCTTCTATAGTTAGCCAAATTTTGATCTTCTGATGAAGTGAGCTGACTCCAAACTACTATATGACTTTGTTGTCATAATGACAACACCACTATAGTCAACTTGCCAACAATCTCCCTCTTTGTCATTGATCGCAACAAAGGAATATGGCACAGTTTACTAATGTAGACATGGAAAATTGGCAAAGGCTTAATTCAATCAAAAGGTGCATCAAATCATCAAAATAATATGAAAAATCAATAAATGGAACAAAGGCAATTCAAATCAAAGGAAAATTCAATTAAATGATTAAATGATTAAATAAAGCTTGAAAAGGGGAAAAACACTAAGAAATTGATTAAATTCAATTAATGACATAGTTGTTGAAAGCAAAAATCAAAATGAACCTCTTACCCTTCATGGCTAAATTTAATTACTTTAATTAATTAATAAATCATAATTTCCCTCAACAAAACAAAAAAGGAGACAAAATGGACACAAATCACTCACTTTTGTTGAAATGGTCCAGCCTTTTGAAACCATTTAAATGTTTGTCCCCCAATTTAGGGACAAAGAAAAGCCAATTGACCTTACCCAAGCATAACCATGGTTATCTCACTCTACCCCCTACCCTTGGGAAAATCTTATAAATAGAAGGCATTTTGAGGCATTATGGATCCACTCCATATCTTTGAATTGCAGCAAAGCTCTTGCAATTTGCATCCACATCACTCACTTAGCAATTTTCATTGATAATTAGCTTCAATTGTTGATCATTTTGTAGATTTCTTATCAAATAGGGCTAAAATTTGATAATTAGATCTAGTTTGCATATCATTCTTAGTTCAATTCTCATAATTAGAGTGTCACTAGTGAGGATTTGTAGCTGAGAGCCTCATTTACCACTTCAATTTAGAGAACCATGAGATGTTGATAGATTAATTGTACATTTGTTAGATTATTTTGCTCTAATTCTTATTGTTCTTAGTTAATCTTGTAATTTCATGAAGGTGTAAATCACTCACACACAAATGACACCCACCGTGGGGCCCTAGGCCTCAAATTCATCATAATTTCTACGTTATTTGCAAAATTTAGGCTAGAATTGCATGATTTTGCTCATTATTTGCAGGTTATAGAAAAGAAATCACGCCTGTCAGTAAAGAAGTCATGCCTAAAGAAAAGAGATGTCGCGGCGCAAATTCAAATATCGCTTGAAGTCTGAACGGTTACACTTTTCAACCTACAGAATCACGCTTCTAGCGAAAGAAATCACGCCTGCAGAAATCAAATTCTCGCGTTACGGACAAGCAGCTGATGCCTTTGGTCATTTAGATGTCACCAGGATAGAATTAAAAGCCACGGCCGAGGAATCATTTTACGCCTGGTGTAAAGGGAGTTTCCTGCCTTGTTCATTTAATTTCTCACTTTGATGATTTTAAATGTTGCCTTTGATTAATAAGATGTCGCTTATCTCGAATTAATTTGTCGCTTGTAATAAAGAGTTCACGCGTTGTTGTAATTTGATATCGCACTTGATTATTTTAATCTCACTTGAGCCCCTTATGGTGACGCTCGCGATTAAAGTAATTACATCTTTATTAAATTAGATCTCGCGTTCAGCATAGACAATGTCACCTGTTTGAGCATTTGTTTTGTATCAGAGTAATTACTGTTGTCGCGTGTAGTAAAGATTTCACGATTAGCTAAAATTTGATATCGCACTTGCCTATTTTAATCTCGCTTGAGCCCCTTTTGGTGACGCTCGCGGTTAAAGTAATCACATCTTTGTTAAATTTTATCTCGCCTGTAGTCTGGATAATGTCGCCTGGCTGTATTTTCTCTATTTTGTCAAAAATGTTAAAATGATGACTGTATTCTAACTTCACGGTCATTTTTTTGTCTCAGGAGCATGGTCTGTCATAAGAAAGTGCAAAAACTAGAGAGAAGGCATAACTTAGAGGAGAAATTGATCTCTAAGAGGATAAGGAAAGAAAACTGGGTACATTCTACTTTTGTTCTCAACAATGATTTAGAGAAGGAAGTAGAATTATATGCTAAGTACATTGCTGTTGTAGATGCTTACAAATGAAAATATGTCTCATTAAATTGGGAGTTTAGTCCTTAAGTTTGTAATAATTTTGCAAATATTTTGGTAAAAAGAATCAAAAGCATAATCAATTATATCATTTTAAGCTTTGATTTTGGTTTCCCCTCACTTTGTTTGTATTGTGCTGACTAACTTGTTGGTGGAGGGAACGTTTTGCTAAGGTAAGAGAAGGATTTGGAGAGAAAACAAGAAAATCTACTACTTAAAAATGCGCATAGCCTTTGCTAGCATCGTTTGAGGTATTTTTCTCATCAAGCTTGCAAACTTCCCTTAAATTGTGGCATTTTCAAAGTTCAAAACATAGTTTAATCATAAAAGGAAAAAATAAACACTTCAATTCTAAGAACCCCTTTGTCATGGGGTTGAAAAAGAACCAAATTGATTGTGAGTTTTTGGGATAAGGAAAAAGCAATAGGGATATGCTCTTCACTCTTTGAGTGAATCAAATTCCCAAACTTGCTCTACCAAATCCACTTTTCATGCTTTCAAATGAACATGTTTAAAACTTAGTGGGCTCGCCTCCCGAGATTGCCTTAAAAGGGCTGGTGAGAGGGACAGCCCAAAGTGGGATACACTTGCCTTTTCCATGAGAATCCAACCCACTATAAAACAAAATGCGGGTATCCTTAATGGGGTACATGACAAAAAGGATTTTAGCTCTTTTGAACTTCCTCTAGTAGTCCTAACGGATTGCGCAAAATCGTGCTTTTGTGCGTGTGGGAAGCCCCTTAACATACTTGGGGGATGAAAAGCTAAGATCTATTTTGAACGGAAAACTTACTACATAATGGTAAAATAGCAAAACTACCTATTAGAGCCATGTTTACAAACCAATTATGTGGTAGGTAGATTGTGTGGAAGCTATTCTTGTGTTTTAACTTGTGAAAACGTTCAAAAATACACACATTAGAGCATTCTAGGGATATGGTACCCAATTGATGTGTGTGTTGAGATTGTTTTTATTTTCAAACAAGATATTCCAAAGTTATTGATCAAAACACCATTAAAATTTTAAACCATTTAAAATTTATCAAAAACTTTTACCTTATTCCAAAAACTAGCTTATCAAGAGAAGAAGTCAACATACCCTTAAAGTTTGTTTATGCCTGTTATTACAAGATCACTCTCTATAAGGAAAGCATTACAAATAGACGGGACCTACAACGGAGAAGAGCTCCCATTTCCAAAGAACACTTTCATTACTTCACGAGTGACTGAAAAACCCGCTAAGGCAAAGGACATTAACAAGATGTTTAGCGGTACCCTAGGAAATACTGATCCCAACAACCAAGGGAACAACATGAATGGGGGTATGGATCCTAACAACAATCAAGGGAACAACATGAATGGGGGTATGGATCTTAACAACAATCAAGGAAATTCTAATAATGGAGGAAGAGATCCTAATTCTCAAGAGGCAAATTCACAAGGCAACAACTTATTTCCTCCTCATAATACAAACTTACCCCCAACTATGGAAGAAGCCATGGTTGAAAGAGCATTAGAGGCAAGACAATGCCCTTATTTCATAGAACTAATGAAAAAGACCATGCTTATGGATAAAGAAAAACACTTCATGGACTTAATACAAACGGGGGTAAAGCTACCTAAAGATTTTGATATAGAACAATTAAAGCCCAAGGAAATAGAAGACCCTATGGAAGCAATAAGGGAACAATTCAAGGCATTACAAATGGAAATTGACAGTTTGAAACAAAACGGGGCTCCTAAGCCTTTCTCTATTGAAACATTATGTCCTTTTCCATTCGATAAGAGTTTGGTCATGGTGCCTTTTCCCATTAATGTAACATTTCCTAAATATGAGAGGTATGAAGGAACATCTGACCCACATGATCATCTTTGGGGGTTTTGTGCATTGAGTCTTGAATTCATGCATGAATCAACCTATTTAATGAGACTATTCCCAAGAAGCTTGGGAGGAACGGCCATGGATTGGTTTTCAAAACTACCATCTGGCATAAAATCCTTTGAAGAGTTAGCTTCTAAATTCATGACTCATTACTCTTATAACATCAAACATGAGGTCACAATGATAACATTATGTAACACGAAGCAACAAGATGGAGAAGTCTTCCTCACATTCTTGCAAAGATGGAGGACTGCATTTGTTAGATATCCAAGAAGTGTATCGGAGAAAGAAAAAATGGATATCTTTATTAATGATTTAAGAAGCGAACTGAATTATAGGCTAAGGATGCAATGTCCTAAAACCTTCCAAGATTTGATTGATAACAGAATTACAATGGAAGAAGTTTTGATTAAGAGTGGAGAGTTGAAATTGTACAAGGAAAATAAGAATAACTCTAACTCCAACAACAACAATACCAACAATAACAACAATCAAAATAAAAGTTGGTACAACAACAATAGCCGTTATGCTGCAAAGAATAACAACAAAGGCATTGTTAATGATGGTATAGTGGAATCCAACAACTTGAAGGTGATTCCATTTGCCCTTACAAAGACACCAAATCAAGTGAATAATACTAATCAAGCATATAATGCACCTTCCAACAACAACAACAATGCCAACAAGAATAATAAAGGAAATAAGGATCAAAACAGCAAGTATGATAAGTATTTGAAGCCCACTCCTGCAAGACACTTTACACCCTTGGGAGAATCACTTGAAACTACATTAAAGGCTCTCATGGCTAACAATGTTATTACATTACCCACTATTAAGCCTTATGAACTAGAACACAAGCTGGGCTGGTGGGATGCTAAGCATCATTGTGAATATCATAGGATTCGGGGGCACACTACAAATGAATGTCTACAATTAAAGAATGTGGTGCAAGACTTGATAGATAATAACATAATCACTGTTGATGGACCCCAAAATAATGAAGATCATACAGCCTTCAAACAACCTTTTTACAAACATGATAAAGGTGAGTCATCAAATGGCAAGAAACAAAGTGCCAATAATCTCAACTTTGCGCCATCATATGATCATATTGTTAATGCTATCATCATTAATGAACAGCCTCAAAAGGAAGCAACAAATGTCATTACAAGAGGGCAGAATTCTAGAATGACTTTACAAGGGATAGTCCCTCAAAACACCAATATCCCACCATCCAACATTGTGGTCAAACAACCTCCTACAACAACAAGGCCTTATAGTTTGGTGGACCAATTGCAACGTACTCCAGCACAAATCTCAATCTTAGAGTTATTGAAGTTGTCACCAAATCATAAAGAGATTTTGGAAAAAGCTTTGGAAGAGACACATGTTTCTACTACTTTAGGGGAAGAAAAGTTTCAAAATATGGTAGGACATCTTGTGGCTCCTCATTGTCTTTCATTTTCCGATCAAGATGACATGTCTATAACTCATCCTCAAAATTTTCCATTACATATAGAGGTTTTGATCGAAAGGCATAGACTCAAAAGAGCCCTTATTGATGGAGGGGCTGGCCTTAACATATGCACATTGAGTCTTGTAAAATCCTTAGGTCTATCCAAGTCTTGCATTGACCCTACAAAGAAAATCACCATAAAAGCTTATGATGAAGCTGAAAGAGCTTCTAAAGGCATGATTGTGTTGCCCATCCAAGTGGGACCAGTCAAGAAGGAAACCAAATGTCAAGTGTTGGACATGAAATTAACCTATAACATCTTATTGGGAAGACCATGGATTCATGAGATGCAAGCTGTCCCATCCACATACCACCAATGCATCAAGTTCCCATACATGGGTGAAGAAATCATAGTTGGAGGAGACTCAAATCCATTTCAATATTGTAATGCACTCAAACCCTTGCATGAATTATACATTCCACATAATTGTGAAGGAGTTGTTCCAAGAATCACCAATGAAGATGCACAAAATCCTCTTCAAGCTAGCTCAACTACATCAACTAAGGGCAAGGAAAAAGTGAGCTACGAGGGTCCAAATGTGATGGAAAGTCCATATGTGGCACCTAAATTGGAGACAGTAATCTACAAACCTACTAAAGAGGAAAAAGAACAAGCTAAAGCAGATCATTACCAATACATGAGTGAGATTATGAACAAATTTGACAAACAATGCAAGATTAGTTCAAAAGGGGTAGGAGAATATTCAGTTTCTCTATTTGACATGCCCATGTCTCCCAAGTCACATGGTAAACCATCAAAAGAACATCTTCCACATAAGTATAATTCTTATTTTGTGAGGGAAGATAGCAAAGCAACATGGGATAAGGAAGAAGATGATGTCCTTCAATGGCTTTATCATGATGAGGATGGTACCTTAGACACTCCCATGGAAAGAATTCAGCATGTCAATATACAAACCGAACAATATGGGAAAGGATTTGATATTATGCAAAAGATGGGATACAAAGGAAGAGGACCCCTAGGCCAAAGAAATAGAGGGTTATTAGAACCTATTGAACCTATTTGGAGGGCAAGTCATGAAAAATCCAGAGTAGGTTTCCAATACAAGGGAGAAAGTTCAAGTCCAATGCATGATTTTCATCCTCAAATAAATGCATTAGAATCTAAAGGAGATAGTGATGACTCTAGGGATTATGAATGGGATACTTCATCAGATGAGTCATGTCAAGATAAAGAAGTCATTGCTATACATACTTATGCAAAAATCCCAAAACAAGATGCTCCAATTAATGAAGAATCTCCTATTCAAAGGCCTAATATAGAACAAACATCTAGTAGTGGAGCATGGATAGAAACATTTTGGACACCTTCAGAGGAGGGAAATTCAAACGTTAGTTTTAATCTGCTTGTGGCTTTTTCCACATTGTTTCTCGTAGAGGTCGACAAGGATTCAAGCGAAGGGGACTTTGACCCTGCTTCCATGGATCATCTTGAGGAAGTGCACATCATAGATCTAAATGATACAATGTATGAACCCTCAAACGAAGTCATGTCCATAAATCCTATTGATGATACCTTACCCAATAACTCCTTAATTTTGATGCATTCGGACCTCATTGATTGGGATCAAACTGAACCACATGACTTACTTTACTTCCCAAATGACCAAGCAACAAACCAATACCTTAATGTGGTTGAACCCTCTTTCACCAACGAACTCAATACGGACATAATGACAACAGCAAGGGTCCAATCTCTTAGTCAAAAAAAGAAAAAAATGAAAAAAATAAAAAAAAATGAGAAGTTCTATTGGTGAAAACCCAACTGTGGCACCATTAGAAGAGAGATTGGAAACTTTGCCTGAACATGAAGAAGAATGGTCATCTATTCTTATAGAACCAACAGAAAAAGTTAACATTGGTACAGAACTAGAGCCAAAGGTTGTACACTTGGCTGCATCACTTACATCTCTTGAAAGAGAGGACTTTATCAAATTCTTCCAAGAACAAAAAGTAAATTTTGCATGGTCATATGCCGATATGCCTGGACTGGATCCTAATTTCATAATGCATCATATGAATGTTAGACCTGGAGTTAAACCTGTGAAGCAAAAATTAAGGAAAATGCACCCACATGTGGCTCTCCTAGTCAAGGCAGAATTGGAAAAATTGTTAAAGGTGGGGTTCATAAGAACAATAGCATATGCTGATTGGATCTCTAACATTGTGCCAGTTACTAAACATGATAAATCTATCCATGTGTGTATGGATTTCAGGGATTTAAACCTTGCATGTCCCAAAGATGACTTCCCATTGCCAAGCATTGATACCATAGTGGATTTGACAGCAGGTCACGCAATGTACTCATTAATGGATGGATTTAGTGGCTACAACCAAATAAAGATTGCTCCCGAAGACCAAGAAAAGACAGCATTTACTTGCCCTTGGGGTACTTTTTGTTGGAATGTCATGCCCTTCGGTTTAAAAAATGCTGGAGCTACATATCAAAGGGCCATGACAACTATTTTCCATGACATGATGCACACTTTCTTAGAAGATTATGTGGACGACATTCTAGCAAAATCCCACAATAGAGAAGAGCATTTACAAATCCTAAGAAAAATATTCATTCGGTTAGAAAAATTCAAAGTTAGATTAAACCCAAAGAAGTGTGCCTTTGGTGTCCAATCCGGCAAGTTATTAGGTTATATAGTGTTAGCAAAAGGCATTGAAGTTGATCCTGAAAAAGTACAAGCCATTCTAGAAATGGAGATTCCAAGAAATATTAGCCAAATGAGGTCACTACAAGGAAAGATTCAATCAATAAGGAGATTTATCTCTCAATTAGCAGAAAAGTGTCACTCCTTCACCAGATTGCTACACAAGGACACTACATTTATGTGGGATGAAGAATGTGATAAGGCCTTCGCTATTTTGAAGACTTATTTGATAAACCCACCTATTCTTATGTCACCTATCAAGGGTAAAGAACTGTTGTTATACATATCAGCCACAGAAAGGTCTCTAGGCATATTGTTGGCACAAGAAGATGAGCAAGGAAAAGAAAGGGCAATCTACTATCTTAGTAGAACCTTAATAAAATATGAACTCAATTATTCATTCATGGAAAGAGCATGTCTAGCAGTGGTTTTTGCATCTCAAAAACTAAGACATTATATGTTGATGCATAAGATCAAATTAATTGCCAAGATTGATCCTCTCAAATACTTGCTAAGTAAAACTGCCTTAATAGGTAGAATAGCAAAATGGGTCATGATCCTAAGTGAATTCGACATTGAATATG